>ML677353.1:12010989-12091486 GCA_007922305.1 Dermatemys mawii
TCCGACGAAGTGGGTATTAGCCCACGAAAGCTTATGCTCTAATACTTTAGTTAGTCTTTAAGGTGCCACAGGATTCTTTGTCACTTCAGAAAGGGGGAGGGACCCAGAAATGTATAGATATAATCACACTGGTGTGGGAACAGCAGGGGGCCAGTGACATGAGGGCTCCAGGAGGGCAGATCTCTCCCCCACCCCAGTACTGAGCATCCCCAGTATTCAAGTGCCCCTCCCCAGTACCAGGGAAGGTGAGTTATTGGGGCAGGGGGAGGTTAAAATGCTCCAGCATACTGAAGGTAGCTAGGGTAGGTGGTGACGGTAGAAGGCTGGCTCCTGAAATATCCCCAACCCTCTGTACTAACACCTCCCTTTGGGGTGAGTAAGAAAAAGGGGGATCACCTGAGATCTGGGGAGCATGGGGAACTGTGGGGTCAGAATGTGGCATGCAGGAGGCGGACCTCAAAGATGTGAGGACACCCTGAGAACTGTGGAGATTGGGGAGGCCCTGAGAACTGAGAGGCTGGGACCTGTGGGGAGAGTGAGGGGCCTCCTGTGAGCTGTGTGGGCCTGAAGGGGGGCTGGGAGCTGTGAGTATAGGGAGGGGTCCCTAGGCACTGGCAGGGGCTAGAGGCACAGGGAGGGTCCTCCAGGCGCTGGGGGCACAGAGAGGAGCCCTCTTGGAACAGGGGGGGCTGGGACCTAGAGGTACAGGGAGGGGTCTCTTGGGAACTGGGGGGGGAGGGGCTGGGAGCTGGGGGGGCACAGGGAGAGGTCCCCTGGGAGCGGAGGGGACACATGGAGCTGGGGGAACAGGGAAAGGGGTCTTCAGGAGCTGGAAGATGGGGACATAGAAGGGGGGTCCCCTGGGAGCTGGGGGGCACCAGGAAGGAGCTCTTGTGAACTGGGTGGGCTGGTACCTAGTGGCACAGGGAGAGCCCCTGGAAGCTGGGCAGGGGGCTCGGAGATGAAGGCACATATGAGTGTGCCCTCTGGGAACTGGCAGCATGGGAAAGGGGCTCTCGGGGACTGGGGGCACAGGGAGCTGGAGGTACGGGGGTCTGGGAGCTGAGGGGACACAGGGAGTTGGGGGCACAGGGAAGGGGCCTTCAGGAGCTGGAAGATGCGGGACACAGGGAGGGGGTCCCCTGGGAGCTGGGGAGGCTGGAATTTGGGGCACCAGATCTGGACACCCTAAGACTAACTGGTCTCTTTGCCCTGCAGTTTTAGTTCCCAGTCCCTTCCCTCCCTGCTCCCTACCTGGAAGAGACTGGCAACTTCCAGCTTCCATTGGCTGTCCAAGACTCCACACTCGCCTTTCATTGTGTGACATGGCTTTCATTCACACTGCCCCTGGAAAGAGGAGTGGCAGGGCTGGGACAGTCTGGGAGAAGGAGGCGGGGAAGATCCCGGCTCGCAGTCACAAAGTGCGGAGGCGGGACTTGGAGCCAGGATGGGAAAACACGTAGGGTGGCAAGCCGGGGTCTCTGCTAAGGAGCAGGGTAGCAGATGTTTCTTCTGCACAGGGCTGCACCCCGCAGGCAGAGAGACGAAGCCCAAGCCCTGTGGCCCTGCATCACGGTGCCCCTTGGCTACAGCGCCCACTTTGCCCTACCCTAAGGCCGGCTCTGACCATCAACTTGAAAGAAAGTTCCAGGATACTTATTCAGATGTTTGATATATAGTGAAAAGCAGCATATTCAACCTTATGCTTCCCTCCAGTGCAGGTTTGTGGCCACATGTCTCCATGTTGTCCATGCAAATCTCCTTAGCTATGCCCCTTGCATAACCATAACCCCTACATGTGAAGTGAATGTGATTATGCAGCCTCCTTGAGCAAGACATTTGCTGCTTTTCCCTTTCCACCCACTGTGTCAGGAGAGCTGCAGCTTTTAAGGTGTTTTTGGCCTACATCACTGTCATAAGGTGCCTAGGAATTGGAGCCCCAAATCAGAAACACTCTGTTCAAAATAGTTTAGAATGGCTGGTAGGAATGCATGTGTTTGCTATAATTCAAATACCAAAAAAAAGTGATCACTAAGTCATTAAATGTCCTTAAAAAGTCTAAGAATATTAAGTCAGCATTGTTACCTTTATCAACTGAACTTGTAATCTCACCAGGAAAAGATATTCAGTTTAACAGGGTCTGTTTTCCATAAACCCATGATGATTTCCATTACCCTCCTGTAGTTCTTTATTAATAGAGTCCCACACTGGCAACTTCATTATCTTGCAAGAGATCAATGTCAGGCTGACAGACCTATAATTACCTGCGTCATCCCATTTACCCCTTTTAAAGTTGGCACAACATTAGTTTTCTTCCAGGCTTCTGTTATTTCCCCAGTGCTCCAAGAGTTAGTCAGAAATCAACATTAACAGTCCAGTAAGCTCCTCAACCAGCTATTTAAAAACTCTTGGATGTAAGTTGTCAAGTTTAGCCAATTTTAAAAAAAACATTAAACTTTAGTAGCTGTTTAACAACCTCCTTAGATGCTAATGGAATGGAAAGAAAGTTATCAGATTGTAGGGGAAAAACTTTGGTGCTTAATATCATAGGTGTCATCTTGGAATGCTCAAACAACTAGGAATCCATCTTGGCTGTCCTTCCCCCTCCTCAGGTATAGTTTCATTCATAGTTTCATCCATTTAATAGTTTCATCCCAGTCCATCCATATGCTGCAGGGTAAATTCTCTAAATTGTCTCTGCATTAACTGGATTGGTGATGGCATTTCAAAAAAAAAAAATGCATTGTAAATTCCACATGATTTCACATCTGAGTCCTCACGGCAAGTCCCTGTATTGATATACAAGAAATTCAGCAGTGTTGTATGTCAAGAAACCTGGGCTGGATGTTTCTCTGAGCGCCTTTGACTTAGACAAAAAGAAAAAAAAAATACAAGTCTCTGAATAACATCTTTGCTGCATTTTGTAATTGTCTGTGAGATTTCCATGAGCTTCTATGTGAGTAAAATTGGTGAAGTTATAGTAGCATGACCAAAAGTATTTTATATATTCAGAAGTCAGTAAACAGTGTACCTCAAAGGAGTTTGTGAAAAAAACTGATCAAGAAATGGCTTCTTTTCCCCAGGAAAATTTTGATGGGGGAAAAAGAAATAATTGAAAAAAATCAGTTTTCAGGTTTGTGAACAATTCTAGTTGTAAATCTGAGTTAAGCAGAATGAACTGCTATTTCCCATGAATGGTTACAATTTAGTTTTGTGTGAAATAAATTCTGGAGAGACTCATATTTTATATTACTTTGCGCACAGCTTTATATATATTTATAATAAATGATGGTATAATGAATAAATGTTTTAGGCATTTGAATTTGGTCGTATTACACAAAAGTGCTGAAGCCATAATTTGAGTGTGCAAGTGATAAAAGTGAGAAATCAAAAAAAAAAGGCCCAGTTCTCCACTCCATTCTACCAACACTATTGACTTTATACCCGTCTAAAACCATTATACACATGGAACTCGAAGTTTTAATATAATTGCTATAGGTGGGGACTCTTGTGAGCAAAGATTGTTCCATAATACTAGAATTTGATAGATTACTAATTCTGCTAACACTTTTTATTTTGAGAGCTCACCATATGTTTCTTATCAAGGATATCCAAGGACTCTTAATCAAAGCTAGAGGTAGCTCATCTCCTTTCTGCTCAGCTGTAGACTTATGCCCTTCTGAAGGCTCCAGCTGTTACAGTAGCTTAAAAAGCCAAAGTATCAACATTACCTACCATAATTAAGCAATTGCTCTGATGTACTTTTCTCCCTTTGAAGTCCTGTTTTTGTACTCAAGGACCAAAACAATGACTTCTAAAAAGAAATACCATTTTTGTATGGGTGCTTTTCTTTATTCCTTCTACTTGATTTAAAGAATGACTAGAGAAAGTTATATGAAACGCACAAATATGCATATTTTAAAATTCGCTCTTTTCTTCTTCAGTGTGTTTTAGGCCCATAAAAATGACCAAAATGAATCAGATCATCAGCCCATCTAGCAGGATTTCGTATCTCCCAGTAAGGACCAGGACCAACTGCAGAAAGAAGGTGCAAGAAACCCTGTGTCACAGTTTGAGGTAATTGCACATCTGACCCCTTCGTGGTGTCCTTGAGGGTACACCACTTAGGTCTCAAGCTTCTAACCATCACCTTTATCAGGACAGGAACCCACGATTCTCTCCATCTGGGCTGAGGATTTAGTCTTCAATCCTCCTGCAATTCACTGTCATCATTTTAGCAAGTCTGGCAGGGTTATCCATTGCCAGCCAGCCTTCATAAAGCAGAGTATTATTAACTCAGAACAAAACATTATAGGGAAAACGTATCTTAAAATAATAATAAATAAAAAGTTTATATGGAGGTCTCGCCTTACCAGGAAATCATCCATCTTCCACATGGAGACTATGTTAGAAGCAAAGTACTTCAGGCCCTTTCCTCAGGCTCTCTCTCGGTCACAGTTTCTGTCAGTTCTTGGATCACATGAAAATGACCCATCTACTTCTGGGTGGTTATTTTTACAGTTCTTGGATCTTTGTCAGGCCTCTCTAACCAGATCAAACCAGTGTATGCAATTTCCTCCCATGGGGTGAGTCTTCTCCAGGTTGATTACTTGCCTAGAGATTTATATTAATTACCTCCCAGTGATTTTAGTTTCTGCAGGAAACTCATGTAATTCCCATGGGGCCAGAACACAATCCCTAGCCCATAAATATACATAGAATGTTTATGAAGTTGATACAGTAGTCTTTTCCAAGTGTCCAAACTGTCCAATGGGCAGTTATGGAACCTCTAGCTGGAGAGTGGCTTATGTCCTGAAGCATGAAGATTTATAATCCACCCCATTTTTTTTTCTTTTTAATCCATAACATAGCTCTAGTTCTCATTATTCACCTCAATGTCCAATGGTTCTGACCCTACAAAATCCTGGAGGGCCCTAATCTCTTAGTGAAGTTAGTGGAAGTTGAGAGCACACAACACTCTGTAGGAGGTGCTCAGGATCCCACAGGTAAAGGCCCTACATAGTTGTCGGTATAGACTGTGAAGGTAAAAGAAATGCAGGAGGAGCCAATCCCATTAGGAAAATAGGAAAAAAATGAAAACTAATAAATGATTCCCTACCATCCCTTTAGAAATCTCCTTTAATAGGTGGAGTACAGGCGTCGACCAAGGGATCAGTTTATCACATCTAGATGAGTTCTTCGTTGCTACCTTAAATTGGCTGCTTAAAGTGGTTTAAATTAATACAGTACCTAGGGTATGCACATTCATCCATCTTAGCTATAGTAATAGGAGTGTATTAAGTATTTCTTCGTAGTTGTGCTCTGCTTTAAAAGGAAAATGATTATCCAGCTTAGTTCTGCTTTTGCATTTGACACTGCAATGTAGCCATTTCAGTTTACGAGCTGTAAATTCTGATATTGGTCATCTAAATTATTTGAATTAAGTAAAATTTCAGTGGAATCTTTATTTTGACAAAATTATGCAGTTTCTTTCTCTTGCTATCTTTTACATGCAAAGATTGTCAGGGACTGTGGATCAAGCAGTGTTAACTTTTAAATATAGGACTGCAGCTGTAATGCTCAACAAAATCACTGTGCCACTCATTTTCTTCAGTACAGTAAGGTTTCCATAAGTCTATTAGGAAACTGTGGTTATTTACTAGAAATCTAGCACTGAATATATATGGGCAGATCCTCACCTAGAGTAAATTATCATAGTTCCATTGACTTCAATTGTACTGTTGCCTTTATATTTTTCCAGCATGGACAGGGAAACGAAACTAGCCGTGTGCTTTGACCTGGGTTTCTAAACAGGCGCTTGTTTATTCTCATGAACTATTCTTTTATTTTCTTTCTTTCAGTTTACCCTGCTTTGACATGCTATACAAACAAATAAACTAGCAGCTAACCCTACAAAAATGGAGAAAAAACTCAGTCTGAGTCCCTCTCATAGACATCTGTCCCCATTAGTCCCTTTCCTCTGTCTCTTAGGATAAAGAGAGGACATTAGTTCCAAAGCCAAAGTTTCCTCATGGAAAATGCTCTGCAGTTAGCTCCCTCTTTTTCAAACCAAGAAGGATCTTGGTAATCACCACTGTGCCATTGACTAATGGGGACAACTGCCTGTGGGAGGGACTTAGACTGAATTTCTTTGACTTTTATAGAGTTAGCCTTATCTTATTTTATTTGTGTAATATGTCAAAGTGGGATTAAACTGAATTTTCCATATTCTATAAACTGAAAGAAGGAATAAATTAAGAGTCCATGAGTATAAGGAAGTGACTCTTTAGAAACTGGTGACTAAGCTGGTAGCTGATCTGGTTTCTTTCCCCTTCCAAGCTGAAAAAAATATGAAGACAACAGCCTAAATTATGAAAGTAAGTGAGATATTTTCCCCCAAGGCTTTATTTTGAGTAAGTCATGAAGAAACAATAGTCAGTTCTGTTGAGCTGTTCCACGTTAACCAATGTCCCACAATATGGTCTCTGGTGGACCTGACACTGCCCCGCCCCTTTGGGGTGGATTGGGGTGTTGGAACCTCGCCACTTCGAAGTTCACGTGCTTGCCACTCTGTGGGCGGCCGATGCAGCCTAATGGCCTCTCTCCACACAATCACCCCTTGGGCGGGGTAGTGTGTCCTAGTGGCCAGAGTCCATATAAATCACTCCCAGCATTGGAGCAGTGCGGCCCAGTGGCCAGAGTCCATATAACACTTCCCTCCCAAGCGGGGTAGTGCGGCCTAACGGTCAGAGTCTGTATGATTCCTGTGGCGGTGGGGGAGAGGTGATAGGGGGACCCGGTCCTGCCCTCTCCACCAGCTCCTGACCCAGAGTCCTGGTAGTGGCAAGTTCCCCTTGCCACCCGCTCGGCGGGGATCCACCCAAAACATGCCAAGTGTCTGTTCAGTTCTAATGCCGTTTTCCTCTAAAGTTCCCCTGGATCGCTTTCTACCATGAACTCCGGGTTCTCCTCTTCGGAGGTGGGTGGGGATTCTCCAGTCTGTTCTCCTCATGTGGCATACTCTGTCTGGGCATCAGGGTGAGTCCTGACTTGGCTGGCCTCTGGATCCTGGAGCGCAGGCTGTTCCTCCTCATGAGGTGGTGGCATGCCTCCTTCCCCTCCAGCAGTCCACCCATACTGACAGCTCTGCAGGCTTTTATACCTGTTCTCCAGGTGGAGCCTGCCCAGCAGAACCTCAGGGGCGTGGCTTCCTTTGCTAGGAAGGAAGGGTTAACCCCTGAGATACCAGTGCGGGGCCGCTCTGCCCGGTCACAGGGTCATTCAAGGGGAAATTTTCTCTTAGGAAAACACACATCCCATTGGCCTGAGTGAGAACTTACTGTGCTTTCGAAGGTCAGACTTCAGTCCTCTAATAATAGCATTTTGGATTTTTTTAAAACAAAATCTATTAAGGCCAAGTTGGTCAAAAATGGCTAGTGATTTTGGGTACATCAAGCTTCGAGTTCCCAATCTGAGACACCTTAAAGGGGCCCAATTTTCAGAAAGCGGATGCTCTGCACTTTCCACAAAATCAAGCCTCCTTTAAGGTGTCAACTTGAGCACCAAAAAAAATTGAAGCACACAACTCACTGACAAACTGTCAAAAGTGACTAATTTATGTTCAACATCACTAAATGCTTCCATACAGGCTGTTGGTTGTCCCTATTATATTTTAAACTAAGGGCTGGGCTACACTACCGGGGCAGAGGGTTGACCTAAGATACGCAACTTCAGCTAGTCGCAGTACCTTAGGTCGACTTACCTGCCCATCCCCACAGCAGCAGGTCGACCACGGCCGCTCCCACGGACTCCACCTGCCGAGGTGGAGTACAGGCGTCGACCAAGGGATCAGTTTATCACGTCTAGATGAGTTCTTCGTTGCTACCTTAAATTGGTTGCTTCCTTTGTAAACTTTTGATTCCAGCTAAATACATTGGGAATCAGAAAATAATTACATGTGATAACTGAAACTTTAACCTGCTGCTTTGTTCAGCCAGTCCAATGAGCAAAGTAGAGAGAGAGAGATGCAAGAGAAGACAGGTTGAAATTGAACTGTCAGCATGTTGAATAGCACTAAGACATAAACGTACACAGTCAGTCAGATTCCTGTAGGACAAACGTAGCAATGGAGCAGCTAATGCTGTTTAACTTACAAAATCTGAGGTGGTGTGGGTTCCTCATAAGTGACAGAATGAACGAAGGCACGATATTGCTACATTACTTTCTTCCCCTTCAGTGATCACATACATGTCAGACTTAAATCCAGGTAAGGATTATGTCACTGAGTAGACAGTTTAATGCTTATACAGTTAACTATAGTCTCATTAATTCTACGTTACTTGTTCATAACTACCTTTTAGAATTATAATTTTAAATATGTAAATCTTAATTTGCATAACAATGTGGTTTTGTAGTGGTTTCAAAGATTCTATTATCCTATCAATTATTAGTGAGAATGTTGTGGGGAAAACACTTGAAGTAATTTGTCCCTGCCAAAAACCACACTAATAAATGGTGTTTTCTTTCCAAAGAGCTCTCTAAAAATAGAATGCAGGATAACTGCTGCACAACAGGAGAAACATAAAGAAATGGTGCGATGGCTTTAGTTCTATAGCACAAACATCAGTTTCAGCAGAAATCCCCATTGATACTGGGATACGATTGTATAGCAAAGTATCCTAAGAGACCTTGACTTGATGGAATTAACTTCTTTCTGTCAATAATAAACATATAATTCAATGTTGAAAAATAGTAAATTTCTAACAACAGGGATTTTCTGCATTAAACATTGATACCGTGGAACTAGAAGTTCAAGTACCTAATGATCTTTAAGCAACCTTGACTCACGGCAGTTCAGGTTAATGAATGGAAATACTGTTACCACCTGTCCCATTACCTGATGTAGGTGTGATCTCTCCACCCCCTCTCATTCTACTGCATACTAGCTACCATGCTTCCACTAGCAGTGCTCCCAGTGCTCTCCTAGTGTCATGATAATGGTTGCAGCCTGCAAAGTAATATGCACAGGTACAATTTCCTACCTCAGAAAGTGTCGCATCCAACATGGTGGATTCTATATTAGACCTCATCTTGACAGATAAAGAGGAACAGATTATAGAACTAAAAGTTAATAGTAATTTAGATACCTGGATCCCCTCACATTAAGACCCTCCACACACAGATTCTGCCTAGCTGAGCCTGCCTGCCCGCATCTGGTGCGCCTGGCACAGAGAGGCAGGGGTTCTGGGGTGTTTCTGGGGCAGGCCTGGTCCTTGCGCTGTGTCAGCATTGGGTGCGGCCTCATCACTGAGTCCCTGTCCTGTGGGGAGGGGAAGCTGCACAGTGATCTCCCACCTCTGTGCAGCCAGTGGCCTATGCATCCATATGCCATGCTGGAGCTTCCCCATTTATTTGCCAAATACAATATGCAGAATTTTAAAATATTGTGTGCAGAACTTTTAAAGTTTTTTGGTGCACAATTTTTAATTTTTTGGCACAGAATGTCCTCAAGAGTAAACAGTTATTTGAGATCTATGGATGAAAAGACAGTATATAAGTGGTAGGTATTATATCGATCAGGTTATTTCTTAATATAAGAACTAAGTATTCAAAGTGAATTCCCCAAATGTTTGTTTTTATGATCACTCATCTTTCATCAGCTATTGTGGTCATAAGTGTATGCTAATTTAAGTTTGACATCACAACAAATCAGCCTTAACTAATTGTATTTATAGATTGTTTATGTATTCATTTACTTATTTGGTAATAGGTTTCAGAGTGGTAGCCATCTTAGTCCGCAAAAACAATGAGGAATACTTGTGGCACCTTAGAGATTAACAGATTAAACTTTCATGGGCTAAAACTCACTTCATCAGATGTATAGACTTGAACATACAGTAGGAAGATAAGTATATACAGAGAACATGAAAAGATGGGCGTTGCCATACCAACTCTATCTTCCTACTGTATGTTCCACTCTAAACATGTGATGAAGTGGGTTTTAGCTTACGAAAGTTTATGCCCAAATTAATTGGTTAGTCTCGAAGGTGCCACAAGTACTCCTCATTCTTTATTTGGTATCCCTAAAATGTGCAGGGCACATCTTTGCATCTATATATTTATCCAAAAGCTTTTGGATAGTCTACAAATAAGATTTGTAAAAAGGACCCAAAGGGATATTATTTATGAGTTATCTTTGTTCTTCAGCTTCTCCAAAAGCAACTCAGAAATGTAGAGAATGCACTAAAGAATTAGTGGATACTTTAATTTCTGGAACTGATGAACCAATATTTGCCAACTCTTGTATGGGCTTATTCTTTTTGTTTTGAGATGTATTGTCTGAGGAAAACACATTTTCAAATAAATATAGGTGGCAACAGTTTCCCTAATGAAATACTTTTCAAACACATGTGGAATATGTAATTAGGGTCTACTCCTTGTTAGAGATACAGCGTATTGCATATAGACAACCTAACTTAATTCCCAATCTGTCCAAAACAAAGTAAAGAAGTGAATACAAAGCCATTATAAATTAAAGCTCAAGGCAAACTTAATGTTGTTATAATGGTTGTATTACCTATTCATTTATCCAAATGCATTCAATATTAATGAAATTTTAATTGCTGTTGCAGAGCTATCACCAACTATACAACCACCAGCAGGGTACAAAACACTGATTTGTTTCTTTGCCAGACTTTCACTGTAATACTGGAAATGTTGTTTCTGGGTTGCTGTGATTCACTTTCAAAGAGAGAGGCAATCTCTTTCCCCAACTCTCTCCTCTGTTATCCAAGGCTCCCAGATGCACTTAGAACAAAAGCTTAATGCAATTTTTGCTGGCCAAACTATATTTTTCTTGCAGTGCAATTAGCAAACACTTGCACAAACTGAATTTATTTCTACCCTTTGCAAAAGGCATCAGAAAGTAAATGTCATCAGTCTCCTTATAGCATATATGCAAACGCTGGTCCCAGTCCAGCAACCCTACTTTATGTGAACAATCCATGTTTACACGGGTAGTCCAGCTGAACACAGGACTTCTAGAGCATGGACTGTTTGGATAAGCATTGTAGTGTCACTATCTAACCCATATATTGCATATCTCTCCTCAACCCCAAAAAGGAAATTTCAAGATTGAACTTTAGTGTTAACCAAAAGGACTTCTGAAGTTTGATTCTGAGGATCTCTGAACTCCTCAGCAATATGTGTTAGAAGAAAAAAAAGTTCTAGAAAACACTGTCAAAAAGAATGCTATGTTTAACTGAAAATGCTGCTTAATGTGGATTAGAAAACAAAATTAAACCAGGAACAGTGAGAATAAAAGTACACTGAAGGGCCTTGAAAACTTGCCAGTTTTGGCAAAGATAAATAACTTCCTCCATGCCCCTGTAATTACTATAGCATGTATAGTACATACAAAGGTTATCTAACTGCAAATTCTTAATTAGCTATCTAGGGCAATCGCTATGTTTTTAGCAGACATTACTGTATCTCAGTCCCCTGTTACTTGGACCTTCTCGTAGCAAAGATGGAATGATGCCTTTATTTATTGAGTCAAATTCTGCTCTCATTTTACATCTTATTTTAAGTAAATTGAAGAAATTTATACTAGTGTTACTGGGGCTAGATCTTGGTGCGATAACACCTAACTCTTCTATAACATACATTTCATCCTCCAGTCTCAAAGTGCTGTACAAGGGAGGTCAGTATCACTATCCCCATTATACAGATGGGCTCTGACTTAAGATTACCGAGCAGGCAAGTGGAAGAGTTGGATATAGAACCCAAGGGTCCTGAGTCTGATGCCAATGCTCTGTCCATGGGGCTATATGAGGGATGCGTTTGTTGTGCACTTGCATAAATAGAGTAAAGCCTCCACTAAAAGTTTCTGTAAGTGTGAAGGGTCTGTGTGTGTGTCGATTTTTATGAATTTGCTGAGGTGTCAGTTTGGTTTCATAGCTGAAATCTAACAAACCAGATTTGCCAGTTGGATAAGTGCTATAGCCCATACAGAATGGAATCAAATAAAATAACTGCTTTTCATTGTGACCAGAGACCGTTTAGCTCACAACTTTTAACTCTGGGTTTTTTTCACGTCAACTTTTTAGCAGTATTTCTCAAATCTGGCACTTGTTTATTCTTAACTAACCAACAATTTATTAATTTACCCAGAACTGTATTAATATTCAATATTTTTCCACACAAATGTAGATACAACCAATGTTGTAGATGTGTACTACAACCATAAGACAGTTTTGCAAGCAATTACCACAGACTAGAATTGAGGCTGATCAGTTATACCAAAAAACAATGCCAAGATTTCTTCTTATAGTTATAATAATTAATTTCTCAGTTCTTCAGTATCTAACACATTTATTACACTTCCAAGAATGCCTGTAAATAGGCATGTAAACAAGGCAGAAAATTACCAAGAAACCTTGAACTGCAATTGTCTTCAGTGTGTTCAAGAAGAACTCAAGTGTTCTGAGTAAACTCTTTGGGAAAGAAAAGATCCATCAATATGATCTATAGGCCTCCAGAACATTACGGATATAATAAAAGCTAATAACTAATTGAATTGCAGGATGATTGTCAAATAACTGAGGCTGAGTTGTGGATGAGACATGGAAATTTGCGGGTGGACCTTTATTAATTGTGGTAATTTGGAACAACCAGAGAAGATCTATTTGTTTAAGAAAAATTTGCTGGAATAATATAAACCCTCAAATATTATGTTATACTTCCTAGTCTTTTTGGTAATCAGACATTTTGCTGCAACTATATTAGTAATTAATGTGCGAGGCTGACTGTGGGAGCCCCACCATGCACTGAGCTGACAGCAGGACCCCGGCTGCCAGTCGCCCAGGGCTGATAGCGAGATCCTGAGCACCAATCACCTGGGGCTTTGTTATCGCCGGCTGAACGGCTGCACGGAATTAGTAAGCGGCACGAAGAACCAAAGAGGATTTTTTGCATGATGTCATGATGCACTCCACGGCCAAAAAACAAGAATTGAAGGAGTGGCAGGACTGTGAGAAGGGAGACCAAAAGGAGAACACGGCGCATCGGAATGAAGCCACGGAGCGGCTCTTAAACTTTATGGAGCACCAAGCAGACACACTCTGGCTGCCAGTAGCTCTGCAAACTGAGCAGCTCTGTGCTTGTCTTCCCCTGCAGCCGCTGTTGCAAAAGTCTTTCCCATGCGCCCCCCAGACACCGCCAACACACTCTTATCAACCTCCTGGCTCTAGTCTGTACCTCCTGCATTCCACTCCTCCCCCATCACAGTCCACACTGCAGACTTCCAGTACTCACTGCACCCAACATCCATCCCTCTGCAGTTTAGCCCTGCTGAAGTACAGTACTGCACTGTACTCCAAATGAGAAGGTTGAATATGATATCTGAACATACACAAATTTTTAACCATCCCAGGAAGACGATGACTTCTGGGACCCTCCCTGCCCCACCCCCTCCTTGCTGATGTGTTTTTTTAATAAAAGAATTATGTTGGTTTGAAAGCAATCTTTATTCTATTAACTGAAAGCAAACAAAGCCCTGCAAAGCAACAGGCAATTTTCTTAAACCTTCCTAGTGCATTGTCTGCACCAATCACAATCACCTCCTTGCATTACAAGCACTGCACTCCTGAGCATAGCAACAAATATTAGTCGCTTTCAGCTTCAAATTGCTGCCTCCAAGCATCCCTGATCCTTATGGCTCCGTGTTGCGCCCCTCTAATAGCCCTGATCTCTGGCTGTTCAAATTCAGCCTCCAGGTGCTGAGTCTCAGTGGTCCAGCCCTGAGTGAATATTATCATCGGCTAAGTCCAGCCTCCCATATAGGCCACGCCCGAGGGCCTTTAAATGGCCAAAAGAACACTCAACAGTCATCCTGCACTTGTTCAGTCTGTTGTTGAACTGCTTCTTGCTGCTGTCCAGGTGCCCTGTATATGGCTTCATAAGCCACTGCATTAAGGGTTATGTTGGGTCCCTCAGGATCACAATGGGCATTTTGACTTCACCCTGCGTGTAGGTTCCTGAACATGCTAGTGTTCCAAAAGATGCATGTGTCCTGCATCTTTCCGGTCCAGCCTGTGTTAATGTCTGTGAAACACCCAAAGTGATCCACAAGTGCCTGGAGAACCATAAAGAAAAAACCTTTCCCATTAATGTAGTCGATGGCTAGGTGGTCTGGTGCCAGAATTGGAATATGTGTGCGATCTATTGTCTCTCGCAGTAGGGAATCCCATTTGTGCCATCCATAATGTCACACACGTTGCCCAGAGTCATGGTCTTTTGGAGCAGGATGCGATTAATGGCGCTGCACACTTCCGTCAACATGAGTCCCACAGCCAACTTTTCCTCTCCGAACTGGTTAGTGACCGATGAGTAGCAGTCTGGAGTAGCCAGCTTCCACAGTGCAATTGCCACACGCTTCTCCAGCAGCAGGGCAGCTCTCATTCTTGGATCCATTCCATATCTGAAAGTTCTGCAGCCACTGCTTGTCATCCCAGACATGCGTGGTGATGTGATCCTACCACTCAGTGCTTGTTTCTCGAGCCCAGAAGTGGATTCCACTGTGGTCAGTACCTCCGTCAATGCCACAAGCAATCTCGTGTTGTAGCTACTACACATGGCGAGATCAATATCGCACAGCTGTTGCCTTTGTAGTTTAAGGACTAACTCCACTGCTACTTGTGACATGTTAGTGAGAGAGAGCAATATTGGTCAACAGAGAGGGATCCATTCCTGCAGACTGAAGAAGCAGAGTGTGCAATACACAAACATTTGAAAGATGGTGTCAAATGCAGATGGAAACACAGGGATTGCTGGGCTCAGGGCTGGTTCTACGTAATGTGCCGCCCAAAGCAGAAAGATCGTTGAGCTGCCGCCAGCGTGCCACTAAGAAGGGAACAGCCGGTATGGCAGGTACACCGAAGCGGGAAGACTGTTGAGCTGCCGCATTCATGCCACCAAAAGCCACTTTTCCCTCTTCTGAGACATGCCTGCAACAGCTCAACAGTCTTCCTGCTTTGGCGGAGCTGCCGCAGGTGTGCCGCCTGAGCGCGGCCCTGATAGCGGCCGGCATGCCGCCACCAGCCGTTTGCCACCCCAGGCACCTTCTTGCTGTGCTGGTGCCTGGAGCCGGCCCTGGCTGGGATGTGAAGCAATCCATGATGAGACATTGGGGCAGGACCTAGGATGCCCCATGACTCCCTCCGCCTTTCTACAACTCTTAGAGGCAGAAGAGGAAGAGATGCTCTGTGGGATAGCTGCTCAGAGCGCACCGTTCCGAATACCGCTGCAAGTGCCACAAGTGTGGACATGCTGTTGCACAGGCAGATGATAGTGTGAACACACAACAGCGGTTTCCCTTCAGAGCTCTCTGAGAGGCGCTATAACTCTGCTTGTGCAAACATACCCTAAATATAATAGGATCAGGGTCTTAGTTTAGGTCACTGGAGTTCCTGCAGATTTACACTGGTTTCATTCAGAACAGTAGCTGTCTGAATGTGTTCAAGTTGTACTGTACAATCTAAATTACAGAGCTATATGACCATAACAATATAGCTGGAAAATTGCTTTGTGCACAGAAAGTGACTGACTAGGAAGTGCTCACAAGGACAGGAAAAACTTGCCACTGATATTAATAAGAATAGAGCTGGGTGAATTTTTTCATCTGAAAGTCTTTTCTTCAAAAAATGTAGATTCTTGTCAACTTCACCAAATTATTTCAATCAGAAAACAAAACAAAACAGAAAAAAAAATTCCTAAAACAAATTCTGAAAAAAACTAAAACATCTGGACACCTTCAAAACAAAATGTATATTCAAAATGACTTTTCAGTTAGAAATTTACTTGAATTTTACTTTATACAAATTAAAAAGCTTTAAGTCTAAATGAAACATTTTGTTTGACATGAATCAATTTTTTGGAACTGCCTCACACTGAAAAATCCATTACTCACACAGCTCTAAATGAGTTCTTTGCAGGAAACAGCTATAGTGTTGCATCTTGTAGGGCTGATCTTGGACAGAGTTTGAGTACATTTTGTTAATTGGGGTGAAGGGAAATCAGCAAGATTGGGCCCTATATGAGGAAAGGTAAAGAAATAATTGAACTTGAAAATAAGAGGCATAGTTCTGCTTCCATTTTCAATCATGAGAATATGCAGATAGAGACCCTGTGAATGGCTTTGTAAATTTAGAACAATATGCAGTAATGGACACACATGCACTGATGTTTCAAATCTCAGCAGGATTTCCCTAACTGCTGTGTTTAATTTTGGAAATCAGCATGGTCGTGGACAAAAATAAATCTTAAAACTACTTCTAACTGGAAAAACTTCGACCAAATCAGTTTCCATTGTCAACATTTTTACAAAAGTGTGTCACTTTCACTAACATTTCATTTTAAAATAAAATAAGGGGTTGGGGGAGTTCAATATTGAAAAGACAAGGCATTTAGATTTTTCTCATCAAAATAACTGTTTTGACTTTTTTATTTTGTATTATATTTTATATCATATAAAATACCCAGGGAAATATCATTTTTTAAATTTTATTGAAACAAAATATTTCAAGCCATTTTTTCTTTGAATTTTCTTTTGCAAATAATTCTCAGGTTTCATTCCTAATAGAAAGTAAAAGATACTTCAAAATCTTGAAATCCTCTGGAAAGCAGAATTTCTGCTCTCTGTACGGCTCTAATTTAAAAACCCTTTTGCTCTCTCGTCTGGAAAACACAAGCACATTTCTTTTATTATTTCAGGGCCTTGATCGTTCTTCCATTGAAGACATGGGCAAAATCCCATTGGTTTTATTGATACAGGGCAGGGCCTTAAGTTCCCATCTTCAACCCCCAAAGTTCTGATCTTTGGATCATGCTGCGTACTGTTCCTGTGCATGGATCCCATAGTTAATCGATGCAGAACTCTTCTAGCACAAGTCATAAAGCTGAGAGCAACTCAGAAAGGAAGCAACTTATGAAATAGGGGAAAAAGCATTAGGTTTTCAAAGCAGAAGAAAAGAAGATAGTCAGGGAAAGCATGTTTTTCTCACTCAGTGCTCCTATCTGATGATTCAGCATCTTCATCACCCTCCCTTCCACCCACGACTTTGTCCCTGCTCCGAGTACTCTCACACTGACCAATCAAAGAGATAAAGACCAAAGCGAATAACAGCGGTAGCAACCCTAGGAGACAAGAGATGCATGGAAAGCAGCTCTTGCAATATTAACGATTGGTTTAGCATTCAGAAGTTGGGATTTAACTCTAGAGTGGTGGAGGTTTTTTTAAAAAAGCCCAATCATATTTGTTGCCCAAGGCATGTTCCTGTTGTTCAGCTTGGTTCATGTTAGATATCAGTGGTGCCATTTAATAATTCACTTAGTTGAACCTGGGACACAACATAAAGGCAAATGGTACCTCACAAAAAGCTTGTGTTGTGTGACTCTTGCCATGGTTACTTGGCACTTTACCACCTCCTAGACTTAGTATGAGTTCACCAACACCAGCAGTTTCTGGCAATACAAGCACTGCTTTCCAGGCCTCCTCAAGCCCTAATCTCCCTGGCAGGTCCAGGATGAGCAGGTTCCGACCCCTGCATCCTCCAACCGTCATTCTGGAGTGCCCAGCCCCTGATCCATTGCGTGCTCAGAGAACTCTTTTTGATTCTCTGTTTCCAAAGGAAGAACACACCATAGCTTACCCATCATACTACAGAACACAGCTCCACTGAACACACGGCACCTATATTTGTTTGTAGCAAAAGCTAGTATAATTTTATTTAACAAAGAACAGAAATTCAAATGATAGCAAACAGAAATACTGGAAGCAAAAGGGGTACATATAAAATAAATGATAACATATCCTAGAGCCTAAATTTACTAAATAAGACATTGTCATGTCATACAGAGCAAAAGCTCATCCCAAATCCTTCCAGTATGTAACAGCAAGGCTTAGCTGTGCTCTTCTGTAAGAAAACCATGGTATCTTCTTGACTCCTTAATGAAAAGATCCAGAGTTTGTCTCACTCCCTATAGTTATTGTCCAAACATCCACTGTCTGTACTTGCAGACAGGATAATCCCTGCTGCTTGTTTTTTCCTGTCTAGAATCTCCCCTGGGGACTTTGCAATCACTTGATTAGCATATTGTGTGACCATTGTGAACCACACTATACTCAGTTTATCTTTCAGACAGAGAGATAAATATCCCTTGCCCAGTCTCTAAGGTGCCAAAAGGACCCCTCCTGGTTTTTGCTGATACAGACTAACATGGCTACCACTCTGAAACCTGAAAGAAATGTGTTTCTCTCATTTTCTGGTGACAGGCCCCAAGTCACTCTTTGTATGTGTGCACGGGTGTGCATAGTAATACATATAACTCCTTAAATACATACATTTTGCAGTGATTGATGATGAGTATAACTATTGCTTTCATTAGAGACATTACATGGCATTCTTTGGGTGAACTAGAATGTAGATACCACACCCAAGAGATTCCTGAAACCTTTATTCACCCCTGTGCCCAGCCAGTCAGTACACAGAGATTCCCCAGATCATACTTCTCACCACTGGGGTTTTGTTAGAGGTTGCCATTTGAAAAGTCAACATATTGCACACAATTATTTTCTGTGCTCTATATAGTGAGAAGGCTTTTTAAAGATGTCCATAATACTAGGATGAGAAAATTATACATGCACAGGTGAAAGTTTTATATAAACATTACATTCAGCTGGAGCTACAGTTCGAATATAATTTAAGATTAGAAAAAACTACTAGGATGTTGTTAGTTATCTCAGAACTAAACAAACCCAGGAAATGCAGAGTTGAGGTTAGCCTTAAAAGCCATCTAAAGATGTTAAATTGAAATGCAAATGTAAAGGACCCAAACAAACTTAAATTTCCCTTGTAGTAATGCCCTGACCTACTAATACAATTATCACTTAGGCATTTCAGTGTTCCTGGTTCCAGATGAAAGGTGAGCTGCTTTTAAAGATGAGCTTAACTTTTACACCTTAGTGGGTTGTCTGTGGAGACCTAACTCACAATCTCTGCATCAGAAAGCAGTAGGTGCTACTGTCTGAGCTGAAGGACCACAGCTGTAAGGGTAAAGCCCCTAGTAACTCAAAAACCTCTGTAAGAGAGCCAAGCATTAGAGGGGAACAAAGAGCCACGTTGTGTTAGCATGGGATTCTACACATACTTAGAATGACACCTCAGAAGTGTGTCCAATATACCAGAATGTTGAGCCACTATAGATGTGACCTAGTGCTGTGAATGGATATATAAATTTGATAAAAAATTAAGTCCTTTGACATGTCAGGCTTTCTGAATACTGGGAGTGCCATGGATCTAAAGAGATTAATGGAAGACGAATGCATGGCATAAAGAACTGTGTGTTTACTAGAGAAAATCAAAATATTTGAAATGACAAACATTTTCAGTGATTGGGGCAAAGCAATATATTAAGGGATAATGCCAAAAATCAAGGGAAATAAAAAATGACTGAACAATGATATCAAAGAGGTATTTTAAAGATTTTAATAGAAACAGGCAAGCACGGATTTTTAGTATTGATTTAGAAAGCAACAATGTTGTGGATGAAGAATTGGCTATAACCATATGTCTGTGCTACTGAACAGTTGTTAGGTATATTATTGAGAATTAACATTAATAGAGGAATAATGTTCTGCCAGTGCTAACGCTATGTGCATACACAGTTCTTTGTGCAGTGTCTCTAATATTTCAGAGTTATTTTTGAAATTACTGTCTGCAGCCCTGGAAGACATTGGCATTAGCACAGGAAGTTCATTTGTCTTCCTATATCATGTGCATGTTATTAAACAGACAAAGTATTTCCCTTATAGTCTGTGTTGGGATGGATTTTTTTAAAACAGGAGAAGAGTGGTTTGTCTGGCTAATAATAAATGACATTTAATTGTGAAGTGTTCCAAAGTGGGGAAAAAGGATGGGTGGTCCAGGGGTTAAGCCTTGATTCTGAGACTCAGGAAAGGTTGGTTCAGTTCCCTGGCTTGCCACAGACTTCCTGTTTGGGTTTGGGCAGGTCACTTAGTCTCTCTGTGCTTCAGTTCTCTGTCTGTACTGGGGATCATCATACTTCCTTACTTCACAGGGGTGCTATGAGAATAAATACATTAAAGGTTCTGAGATGCTCAGATTTTGGGGTAAGGGTGGGCATATAAATGCTTTAGATAAACACACCCCAAATCCCAAAGTCCTCAGACTTTACAGCCTGATTATGAAAAATGGCCTAGATTCAATCTTTTGCTCTCAGAGGGGTCATTGTGGCAGCCTGAGTCCCCTGGGGATATTCTAGCACAATTAAGCTGAATTCTTCCTCTAGGCTTCAAGTGAGCGCAAGCCAGGGCATCCTTGGCAATTGTGCCATGGCTCTTCCTATTTGCAGCTAGGTAGTCAAGCACAGAGAAAGAGCATGTCTAGATAAAAGGTCTTAGACATATGCGTGGGTGCTTATCTATATAGGTAACAAGCTGAAGGTCAACTTTACTTTCTGGGTAAAAGGTCTTAATATAGATGTGTTAACCTTGCTTTAACATACAGGATATGGTCTGTAGGCCCCTTCATTACAGCCAAACTTACTTTAATATAAATTTATAAACCTATTATAATAAAATAAACCAAATACTTAAGCTATAAGAAGAGATACATATATATAATGTATGTATGTGTATATAGGCAAGCAAGCAGGTTAGTCCTATAGGCTGCAGTTGAGATTTGCCAAAGTCATTGGGTCATATTCATTTCTGGTGTATCTCCATTGAATCAGGAAGACACAGTTATTATCTTTTAAGTGCTCCTTTTGTATCTTGATTGTCCAGGGGCCCCACTGGTTGTTTAGCAGGCTTCCTGCTTCTGATGTACTTAAAAAACATTTTGTTATTACCATTTGAGTTTTTGGCTAGCTGTTCTTCAAACTCCTTTTTGGCTTTTCTTATTACATTTTTATACTTAATTTGGCAGTGTTTATGCTCCTTTCTATTTACCTTGCTAGGATTTGACTTCCACTTTTTAAAAGATGCTTTTTTATCACTCACTGCTTCTTTTATATGTTTAAGCTACAGTGGTTCTTTTTCAGTCCTTTTACTGTGTTTTTTAATTTGGGGTATACATTTATGTTGGGCCTCTATTATGGTGTCTTTGAAAAGTGTCGGTGCAGCTTGCAGGGATTTCACTCTAGTCACTGTATCTTTTCATTTCTGTTCACCTAGCCTCGTTTTTGCATAATTCCCCTTTCTGAAATGGTTACTACTTCCAAGCTGTCCTGTTATAGTTACCTCTTGGATCAGCTCCTGCACTCCACTCCGGAGTAAATCGAGAATTGTCTCTCCCCTTGTGGGTTCCTGTTCCAGATGCTCCATGAAGCAGTTATTTAAAGTATTGAGAAATTTTGTCTCTGCATTTCCTCCTGAGGTGACATACCCAGTCAATATGGGGATAATTGAAATCCCCCCTGCTATTATTGAGTTCTTTATTTTGATAGCCTCTCCAACCTCCCTTAGCATTTCATAGTCACTACAACTGTCCTGCTCAGGTGGTTGCTAATAGATCCCTAGTGTTATATTCTTATTAGAGCATGGAATTAGTATCCATAGAGATTCTGTGGAGCATGTGGATTCATTTAAGATTTGTACTTGAGCTGATTCTACAATTTCTTTCACATTTAGTGCCACTCCTCCCCCCGCTCCCCCGCATGACCTGTTCTGTCCTTCTGATATATTTTGTACTCCAGAATGATTGTGTCCCATTGATTGTCCTCACTCCATCAGGTTTCTGTGATTCCTATTATTTCAATATCCTCCTTTAACACGAGGCACTCTAGTTCTAGCATTTGTGTACAAGCACTTTAAAAACTTGTCACTGTTTATTTGTCTGCCCTTTTCTGACACATCAGATTCTTTTTTATGTGAATGGTTCTCGTCTGATCTGGCCCATACTTTATCCTATTCCATCCACTCCTCCTGACTAAAACCTAGAGAATCTCTGTCATTTTACAGATGGGGACTTAAAGCACAGGGAGGCTAAGTGACTTGCCCGAAGTAACACCAGAATCCCATGGTGGTATAGCACAGAACTGAACTGATGTCTCCCATGTCCTAGACCATAACCCTAGCCCCTGAACCACCTTGCTCTTCAGCAGTCATCCAGCATCAGGTCTGGGTGGGCAATAGTATCTCATGATAGCAGGGATACAGCTTCAGCATTCTACGCCCAGGAGTAAAACAAGAATTCTGATGGATTCAGTCCTTTTCTTCTGAGAGCAAAAGCCAGAGACATAGCTCCACCTGAGTAGATCAGGTTCAGCATAGCGGTGACTCCACTGAGAATTTGGCCCACTTTATAAAAAGATGGCTATCTCAGGCAGAGTTTAATAAGTAATATTGGAAAGGACAGTGTTGAAAATCAATAGCTAATATACACTCTTCTCCCAGAAACTGAGTTGCTGCATTAGGTTATCATGGACATCTGTAATAGTTTCAGTTTAGAAATTGCTGATAGTTTGAGAGCAGTCTCTTGCCGTTGGGTTATTCTGTGGTCGATTAACTCATCCCTGTGCTAGGGCAATAAAAATTCTGGTAGTCACATAGTCACTTCATTGCTCTTTATTTGTTGTTTTCTTTCTATGCTAGCCTGTGATTTGTTAGACTACTTTTCTATGGCCAGTCTTTGAAGGATGGCTTTAAATGAACAGATTTGCAAAATGGAAATGTTACTTGTTGTTTTATAGTTTTCCTTTCCAATAAATCATACAGCCTCTGTCAATAGAATGCTTTCCTACTGCTTTTATGCTTCCACATAGTTTAGAGCAACCTTGCAAAGTTACCATGAAAATTTACTATCTAAGGAACACAATCTGTTCATCCACCCTTACTATTTGATGATGGAGGTGATGATACTTC
Source organism: Dermatemys mawii (assembly GCA_007922305.1). Classification (NCBI taxonomy): domain Eukaryota; kingdom Metazoa; phylum Chordata; order Testudines; family Dermatemydidae; genus Dermatemys; species Dermatemys mawii. Next base: position 12,033,932 of record ML677353.1, read on the forward strand.
AAAGTATTTTATTTACCCACCAAAAATAATTATCCTAGGCAAGTGATTGAGTAGAAGTTTACAGGATTGCTTAAGGAGTATCTTTGAGTCTTCATCTCTTTAGTTTCATACCATTATTGGCTGAGCAAAGTGCGGGGGTGGGGGGCTACATGCAATTTAATGGCCTTTCTACATTTTTCTACCCATGTACAACAAAGTAAATTTCGAAAGCCACGTATGACCAATTGCAAAATTTCAGTGGATGTTCTGGACATACATGAACCAGTAAAGTGTGTGAGACTCTCTAGCTTTAATACCCTGCAGGCATTTTACTAGCACATTTTGGTGTATCTTAAAAGTTTGAAATAAACACTATCTGAATAGTGTCTTTTTGTTACAAAATGAATGACAGTCATAATCTGTTTTGCATTTTTTTACCATCTCTTTTGGGGAAAGTGGATGGCAAAGGCAATGTGTTGACTGGACTGATTGGATTTCAGTCAATATTGCTATCCTCTTCTCCAAATGATAGGATGGCAAGGAATGAAACACAAGAAAGGTAAATCTCTCTTCTTCAGTTCCTTGTGTTCTCTCTTGATTGACCCTTATTGGCTGGTGCTTGGAAAACTGGGCTCTGCAGGATTGTTTTGTGACATGCGGTACAATATAGGGTCAATAAATGAAAGAAAATGGAGGATACTGCAGGTCTTCACATGGTCCTCCCCACAAGACATCAGATTTTCTGCGTGCCCGAACTGAAACACCTTAAAGAAAGGTCTGGTTTTCAGAGTTTGGGCTTTCATCACCGTTTGAAAATCTGGGCTCTTTTAAGTTGTAAAAGAGTTTGTGCCCAAATTTTGCCAGTCACTTTCAATGATCCTGGCCTTAGTCTAATCTTCTTGGGTTTTTAATGAATTTTATAGTTTTTCTTTATATAATCTAAAAACACTTTTCTGTGTGATGGTTGATTAATTCTTATCAATTTGTAGCTTTGATGTTTTTCTTTGTTTTGAAATTTGCAACAATGGGCTTGGTTTTATGATTAATGGCAGCAGGCTGGGAATTAGATATAATATCAAGACAATTTCAAGAAAAACATGATGCTCATTTACCAAAAGTTATTTATAGTTGTAGATGTTCATCTTGTAAAACGCGGCACCAGCTTTTTAATGAAAAGTTTAACATATATGTGGTGGATCTGATCCAAAATCAGAATTTCCATCCCGTGGGAAATTCTGATTGTGACTGAAGTGGAATTACACTAATAATCTAAGAATACAGATGTGTAGTCTAGTTTTTAAGAGAGTCTGTATAGCACATAGTAGCATATATACTCTGCCATTCATATAGCTTGTAGGTTATGCAAAGTAAAGATATTGGGCAGTAACTCTGTGCTGATTTATGGTCTTTCTGTGTGTAGGCCTTGCATGAACCATGAAAGAAAACAGAAGTAAGGAAACACATTAACAATGGAAAGGCATAAATTCACAAGTGGCCTCGTAAATAACATAGAGTTAGTAGATAAAGAAATAGTAAAAAGACTCATGCGTGATAAGCTTGCAGCTGCAGCTTTGTTTACTAGCATATTTTGCAGCTCGTGGAGCGTTATGGATCTGTTTGGGGGATTGGTTACAAAAATGAGTAAGCCAATTATAAAGTGTGATGCAATTTAAATTGTAATGCGGAAGATCTTGAAGAATCTGATTCCTTTATAACAACTTCCCCCAGGTACTAACCTCAAATGAAAACACTGGTGGGCTCTAAAGAAAGTGAAAGCTGGGGTGGCAAAGAATGGTGACAATTTGATCCACTGGAAGCTAAGAAATAACCCCAAATGTGAATGTGAAGAGCATAGGCAAACACTTGAACATTGCCTGATTTAGTGCACCCTGTCAACATCCTGCACTCCCAAGATACTATTTGACATAAGTGACAATACCAGCTCTTGGATGTGGTTTTGGAGTGACAAGCTATGAAGATGATTTACTCTTTCCACTTTAACAAGGTGTGACACTGCCCTTATGAAAACCTGCCTTGATCACCCTAGGATTCAGTGGGATAACATGGCTATACAAGGCAGGTTTTTTTGTAGCATTGCTAATCCCTGCATTTTCCAGTGTAAAGTTATTTACTTTTGGAAATAAGTTGGTTCTTTGTTTTAAAGCAAATAATCATTCTTCACATCTTTGAATTAATAGTTCACATCTTTGAATTAATAGTAACATGTGTGGTTTAATTCGTGTTCCTAACATGCACATTTTCCAGTGCTAAAACTCTAGAGAAAAATGCCTTTTAAAAAGAGCAATGTTTATAACACTCCTTTTAAAGAGGAGTAATAGTGCTTGCTATACGTCAAAGGTCCTGTTAAGCCTGGAAGAGATTTGTTTCCGCTGAAGTGAATAATTAAAAGCCACTTCATGGCATAGCCATATTTTTAAACTATGTTTCACAGCCCCTTTAGGGCTAGAAAATAATTATTTTAGTGTTTGATGCGGATGCATTTTAATATTTGATTATGTCTTAGTCATTCCAGGTTTTGCAAAGAATATTTTCGTTCAGCCTTTGAAGTTGTAAGATTTCTTTAGTGTTTGGGGGAAAAAATCCCACCTTTTAAATTTATTAATAGATATTTTAGGACTGCTCAAGGGATGGTTTGTGTGTTGATTAATATTAAGGAATCTGTCTGGAACTTTTGAGTGCGACTATGTGCACACATTTGGCATTTCTGATCTTTTGTATAACAGGATGTATGTAACTGGATGCTCAAGATTCAGTGAAGTTCATTTAAAATGTGCAGGGGAATATTCAATTCTTTCCTGCTTCCCAACCTACTTATTTACTAGGCTCAAATGAGGGCAGAATTTTGCGCAAAGAGAAGTACTATACCTGTACTTGGGTAGATCTGGCCAATTGAATATTTGAGCATGGATATGAAGTATACGAAGAGCAAATGATTTCATTTCTTCAGTCTTCAACAGAGAGTGGTTTGTTTGTACAATATTCAAAAAGGCAATTGCATGCTGACCTCTTTGATACCCAGGTAGCTGCCACTTTCACACCACATATTCTATTCACATTACTTATCTCACCAGTCAAGAGAGACCAGCAGATTAAATGTCCCTAGATGGAGATACTGCTGCAGAAGATTGCCAGTTTCTTTGTTAACACTAACATGAAACCTATAGAGTAAAACAAAGGAGTGCAGAAGATACTCCTGCACTTCATCAGCAATAGACAGGGTCTTTTACTGTATTGGCCATAACACATTTGTTCAAGAATAATGTGGTGTATTAAGAAGAAACGTCTGTCAGCAATTGAAAGATAACTTAGATTTGTCAACAATGTGGAGACTGATTTTCCTAAGTCATTCATTCTTATAGGTTCCCTGGCTGTTAAGACAATCAAAGTTACAAGAATAGTAGAATCTCACTCTTGTAAGTTCAAGCTGCATAAAATACATTTAATGGTTTCACATTAATCATTATGAATTGGTGGGTTGATTTACAGTCTGGTCCAAAACCCCTTGTAACTAATGAAAAGGTTCCCATTGACTCTAATGGGCTTTGGGTCAGACTCATATACAGCACTTTTACAGTGGATGCTGCTGGGTAAAATTGTATGTTTGGGATAGTATAAAGAAACATTTGAGGCTGGGATTTGGGTGTCTAACTCCCATAGGATCCTTTGAAAACCCTAACCTAAAATGCCAGTGTGTAGTTTTGGGTGACAATGCAAATGCTGGGCTCAAAAACATAATGATGGTCATAAAACAAGCTGAGGAGATGCATGAAAGGTACAATTCTTGTACCAGAGTCAATGCCAAAAATCCCATTGACTTCAGTCGTCTTAGGATTTTGCTTGAGATGCATACCCTTAAGGAACACACTAACCTGGGTTGTGATAACAAAGTATGATATAGACTCTTTCCCTTCGCTTATTGGAGAAATGCGAATAAGTATGAGACAAAAGAAGGCGTGGAGAGATAACAATATCATCATTCTGGTTGATTTTTAAATTGGAATCCTTGACAACTGCAATACCAAAGGAAAGAGGCAAAAGGAGGAATGGATACAGTAATTTATTGCTTTCTAATGCATGGTATGGTAAGCATATTTCTAGATCTGATCTTTGTCCTGACCAATGGTTAAAGAAAGAAAAATCATGAGTCACTAAAATAAAATGGTAACATTCTGATTGCGCATTTCGTATCACCTGGAAGTTAAAGCCTATTATTTCTGAAACAGTAGGTGTTGTTTTGTTGAGACCAGCTTTAAAAGCATGCAAGAGCGATCTATCCAAACAGCAGGACAGGTACATATGTAATAACAGAAGGTACTTAGTTAAATCTGAGAGAGCTTTTGGAAGCCTCAGGTACTTCACAAATAAATAAAAATGCTCCTGTTTGAAATGTGGACTAAGCAAAGTCTTCAGTATGGCTAAAAGATTAATTTAAGAAGGTGTTTTAAAATGGAATATACAAACTGAATGTTAGAAAACCCAAATGCAGAGTAAAAGAGATGTATTAAATATATTCTTTATTAATACACATATTGTGTATAATATATATTTAATATATTATATATTATATATATATGATGTTTATGATTTTGACACATTCCAGTGATAACCACAGGATAAAGAAATAGAAAACAGAGCATATTTTTCTCCTTTTAAAAAGGCTTTAATCCTTTTTTCCTGTAGTTTGCATGAGAATGAGGAAAGACAGACACTCTTCATCTCAAATTTTTGACAAGGGAGCAAAAGTATTAAATGAAATTAAAAAATAATGAAAAAAATATTTTTCTTCTTCCTTAGATTTTAGAGCTTTTTCTGAATTGTTTGTGGTTATTACTTGAGTAAGTAGCACTGCATGACAGTGTTGGTGCAGAAGCATCTTCAGGGATTTTTCATTTCATACATCTTTTACAGCTTGCCAAAGCAATTCCATAAGACTGGGACATACTTGTATCCTAACACAGATATAAGACGTTTCCCTGGTGGTTGTGACTCTTTTTTTTTTATTCATTTGTTTATAGTTTTTTTGTTTGGGGACTTCCAACTCATTCTTCTTTGTGTGTATTCTTTGAGCATGTCGCTTCTACTGCATCATCAAAATAAATACAGACATAAATAAAGAAACAAAGTACATTACAAAACAAAAACATTAACATTTTTCAGTTCACAGACTTGAGTGTGTTCAGTATCTTTGGGAGTCTCAATTGCCCAAAGTGCTTCAGAGCTCAGTGTCAAAAATGTCAGACCTTCTAAGAAAGGAAACATCACAAAACGCTCAGCACTGAACACCAAAGTCTCACCCCCTTGTCCGCCTCCAGTGAATCATAACAATCTACTACAAAATCAAAGACAAGTGCAGAAATTAACTGATACTGAAGTTGTGACTGGAATTTTCTCTTGTATCTAGTTCTAGTTTTGACCCTCTGCCACCCAGATGTGGGGACAGGTAGAGGATGCGAGAGTGGGCCTGATTCACTCCAGCCTCTGCAGTGTCTCCCAATTGTGAAGACTTTGTCCTAAGGTCCCTGGTGGTGGACCAGGAAAAAGGTTGCAGCAGTTTAAGTATTAACACTGCTAATGAGGTTATCTGCATGGAGTGAACCTGGTATACCCAGAGAGCCTCCAACTGAAGTGCTAACTGTGTCTGACCCTGCTTAGTTTCCAAAAGGGGAGTATAGACATTAGTGCCACAGAGTGGCAATGTTACAGGGTTAGTGGTTCTTTAAGGGATAATGGTCCACCTGTGACTCATTCAGCCCTTCTCCACATATAGGGAAAATCAGTGTAGCCACGTCAGGAAAGTCGTGGTTAAATCAGTCCTGGCTTAGAGGTAAAAGAGAAGCCTCCAGAGAGGCAAAGGAAGCAGTAAGGGCTACCTGCCTACCCTAGGCCAGGGGGAAGGGACAGAGTTGAAAGGGGCCTGTGCAGAGAAGCTGAGTTAAGGCTGCAGCCAGCCTGAATGACCAGCATGAACCCTAGAAGAAGGAGGAGGAGGGCTGTAGGACTCCTGAATCAAGGGGAACATGGGCTGGAACAAGGTGTACTTTGATGTAAGAGACTTAAATGAAAATCCCACCATGGGGAATCTTAATTAAAGTATTCTGGCCTGTGGGTGACTTCTTACAAGAACCCCAGAGAGAGCTGAGGGCCATGTACCTGCAGGCCCAAGTTGTGCTACAGTGGGCATCCTTAGGTGATGTGATGTTAGAGGTTCTTAATCCCTCTAGTGTCTGGAGCATTTAAGGAGACGTGAATCTGCCACTGTCTCTGAGCTAGGGGACTTGGACCTTTTACTGAAGATTTTCAGTCCCAGGGGTTGGGTTCTGTCCTCAGATGGTCTCACCAGGGTCAGTGTTACACAAGGAGTCAGCAGCTTCACCCCTGCTGAGTATGTACCCAGTGCCGAAAGCATGCAGAATGGACTGAGGAGGCGGTGTGCTTGTGGAAATGGGCGACGTATTGAGTTCGCCTGCCTCCTAGAGAGCCTTTTCTGGGAGGCTACTTTCAGCTCTAATAAAGAATGAAGTTGCTTGCCACTGGTAGAAACCTCTAGGCCGTGATGGGTTAGGTTGGCTTAGGGACACCCAATTGCATTTCCTTATACTTTGATGTAAGGGACTTAATAAATGAAAGAATTAACCTAGTCCAGTCACTCAGATGGGATGGAAGGGATTAGTGGGAAAACTTGAACAGTGGCTCTGTCGTAAGTGCTCAGTCTGCTTATGGTGGAACTTAATTAGAGCCAGTGCTCACAAAAAACCATTATGGCATTGCACATTGTGAATTAACTGAAAGAATCCATTGACTTTTCTATGGACTAAGTCTAATAGACAACACATCAAATCAACATTCTTAAGCCTTTTTTCCCTCTCTCTCAGATCTACCTGTGTTCTAAAATCCATAATCACCACAGTTGTTAGTACAATGCTGTTTTTTAGACTGGACTGTAACATAAACTCTGACCCATAATGTCTAGAATTTAATGAAGAAAATTTGCTGCCCCTTCTAAAATGTACTTAATGTGCTATAGAGACTTATTTTGAAATACTGGATGTAGTACATACATAAGGACAAGGCTGTGACGGTATAGTTTACATACAGGATTTGATACTTTGCCTTCGCACGTACTCTGGGCCTGAGTTTATTTACACCGAGGCTTTTTTACATCACTCTGGTAGTGTAAAGGTGCCTTAAAATCAGTACATATAATTTATACCCATTTTAAGGTCCCTTTGCACTGCCAAATGGAGTAAAGGGGCTGTAATAGAGAATCAGTTCCTCTGTATCATTTTTTCCTGTAAAAGAAGTTTTCGCTAGAAATTGAGACTGTGTTAGCTCTGCCTGGGCCATGGCAGGGAATGCTTCCTCCCTTTATGATCTCTAATCCTTGTTTAATGGAGCGCTAGCTTATTTTAAGATGATAGTCTGCTTGATGGCTGTGAGGAACCATGTGAGCAATGGGTGCTCTGTAATATAATGTAGTTCTGATATTATATCCGCTCTGTAATTTTTATTGACTACTGGCATAATACTATTTTTTCTGTACTATTTCCATTTTACTCTAGCTTTGTAAAATATTGCATAAAAGATCAATAATAATAAAATAAAGTTCTAGACAATCAGACAATTAGAGAAACCAAATTATGTATTTTAATTTACTGTCACTGAATTGCAAAATATTGAAGGTAGAGGTTCATAGTCCTCATTAGAGAGGCAATTAAAATGGGAAGCCAGCAGAATTAATATTGCACTCTGCTACATGTAGGAAAGTGACCAGCTTTTAAAAGATTCCCTAGTATTCATACGAAGCATCTCTGATCTTTAGGTTTATGAGAGTGAGTGCATAAAGAGGGCTTTTAAGTGGGTGAAAAGGTTCTCTGCTTTTACTTGTGGTAAGGATTTCTCACCACCACAGTTCCGAAAAAGTGAATCTTGGGGGAAAATGTATCAACTCATGTGTATACAGAACCATACTGGCAGCAACCAGGGCAGGTCTGATTCATGTGCAAAGTAGGCAGCTACACACCGCTCTATCCTGTCAGCACATCCTTGTAGCATTTCACACTAGTTAGTCTGCTATCACATCTTCCCCTCTCCACCCTAAAAGAGAATTGGAGACAGGTCTATGTGGTTGTCACTACTGTGGTATCCAAGCACCTCATAGTCACTCATGGATTTCATACTCTCATCACCCCTGCAAAATAGTGAAGTTATTTAACTCATGTGTAGAGCTATAGAACTGAGGCACAGGGTGGAGTAAGTGACTTGTCCAAGTCACACTGGAAGTTTGTAGCTGAGGTCAGAACTGAACCTTGATGTCTAGCCTGCTTCTGTGCCCAGCCTCCCTACCCAAAGTATCTTCTGCTCAAGATGGAACTAGAATGCATGGTCCTTAGCTAGGAATGTCAGTGCCTTACCAGTTAGAGACTAAATCTCCTTGTTCCCCCCCGCCTCCAAACTGAGCTTTGTAATCAAATCCATTATCACTCTTAAAACCTTCCTTAACCTTCTTTCCCACCCCCATGACAATTCCCATCACTGTTGACACACCACCCTGAAGCTCCCCCAGCTCTCATACCCTTCTCCACTCTAATATATGATGTTCTTTCTGGAAACTAAAGCCAACACTAATCTGTCTTCATATAGGGTCTTATGCTTCCTATGGTGAGCTCTGGCAGCAAGACATGTAATTCTTAATGTTGGACAGTCCTCAAAAGTTTCAGAGATTTACTTGAACTGAACCTCTGCAGGGTTTGAGGGCACTTTGCACAGTCTAAGCCAATTTCCTTTGTTGATCTGCAAATTGGGATGGCAATTAGGCTCTATCATAGATTCATTAATGATGTTTTTGTATCAGTCATGTAATTTAATTTGCAGCATCAGTCTGGAAAAATTGAAAAATAACCTATCTCAGTATTTCAGAGCTACCATATCTAGTCTCAGCTGAAGCCTTGGAACTGCAGAAGTAGGTAGATGTGACAAAGGGGGAGAAGACAGGAAAGGGAGAATGAACTGAGCAAACTTTTTAATCCTCTGTTGACACTATATCTGGGAATGAGCCTCCCAGCTCGAGTCCACAGTCTTGTGCTATACTAAAAAATAGCTGTATAGACATTATGGCTCAAGCTAGAACTGGGACTCTCAAGCCTCCAACCCCAGGATTGAGAGCCTGACCTCCAGCTCAAGCTGCAATGTCTACACACTAGTGTGAGCCCCACTAGCACAAGTCTGTGGACCTGGGGTAGGAAGCATTCTCCCAGATGCAGTGTAAACAAACCCAAAGGGAGCTGAAGTATTAGCTAAAGCTTGAGTCAGTCTCTCTCTCTCTTTGGATATAGTGTCACCTGCTGCCCCCACAGAGCCATTTATGCCTCTTTAAAATTCAAAATTTGACTCTAACTCTGAACCTTTTAAAAAAAACTTCAGAGTCAGCATTCATGTGAGCACTTTGAGAAAGCCAGAATGTTTCATGGGATTCCTTAGGGAAAAGAAGGATCAATTGTCCATCTTTATTATTGTGAATCCAACAAGCAGAGAGGCAAAACCTTTTAATTAGCTAGTACAAGAACAAAAGTGTCTCTATTCTATTCCATGCATAAAATCTGAGGGAGACATTTTACGGGCCAAACTGAAACCTAATGCATCTCTGTGGAAATTATTTGTTATATAGAGAGATATATAGGACTCACTCTTTAGGACGCAAGCTAAAGTGCACTGAAGTCTCTGGGAATCTTTCAGTTGACTTCAGTGGATTTTGGGTCAGCACCCACTTGTGCTCGGTATCCACTGAGCAGGGGAAAGCTGCAAAAGGAGCCATTTGCATTTCTCCAGTCTTAGGCATCCCGGGGTTCCTCCTTTGACATCATGGAAGACTAAAGGCCTGACCCTAAGCCAACTGAAATCAGTGAGAATCTCTCTCCATGTGGCTTGGTGCAAAGCATAACCGTGGTACAGAAACATTACATTATCTACATCACTTTGGGTTCTAAACGAAGAAATGCCACTGAAACTAGAACTGGGCCCTATGGTACCACCATCAAAGTATGCCCCAGGATCATGGCCCAGTCCTATTGTGAAATTGCTTTCCTACCAGTATAGGGCATTGATTCAAGCTTATGCCAGATGGATCCACTGAATTCCCTTTTTTTTTCCTTGTTTTTTAACTTTTTGGACTTTTTTCTTGTATGCCTGGATTTAAGCCCAGAAACAGTGAGAAATAGACAAGCTTTCATATCTCTTCTCTAGGATCTCAAGAATTTTGATGCTGAAGCACAATTACAATATCCAGCAAAAAGTGAAAAATCACATATAATCAGATGACCAACTTTTTTTAGAGTCACCAGCTGAAGCCAGCACATTTCTATAAGACCTTATAAAGTCTCAACAAAATCCTAGATGAACCACAGGATGTGCAAAGAAACAGAATAACATTCAGAGCTGCAAACAGATAAGATTTTAGAAGAACAGCAAAACACAGCGGAGACATAGAAAGGAAATTTTTGGTAACATAGCCATTTTGTTTTTAGGAAACAGTGCTATTGATTCTTATGCAGACAAGGCAAGTTTAATGAAATGTGTTTCAGTAATTTCCATTCCCCAGAGTTCATAATAAAATTATAATATTAATAAAAAAAACCCCCTGTGTTTGACTCTATATGCTATTGATTTTGAGGGGGGGAACAAAAATACTGTTGGTATTAGTCTATGACAGCTGATGCAGCAAAAAGAGAGCCAATCCTCTCTATAAAAATTAAATTAACTTTACTATAAAACAGTTCTTGATGATTATGAATTTTTGTAAAGAAGAAAAAGACACAAAATATCTGAAATACTCTTGTATATGTTATGGGTGAATCTGAAGTGATACCATGTGAACTGGAGCACAAACAGAATTATTAATTACACCCAAAACAGAGCTGTGTTGGAATGTTTACAGAATGTTGCAATTAATATTACATACCAGAAACAAGAACATAACACCAGTGACTCTGGAATTAAGTGTGTCAAACCACAAGTGCGTGAGTGAAGCCAACCTGCAATAAAGTGACTCATGACGCAGCAAAGTGTGAAGTTTAGTTGACAAGATCTTAGTGAAATGAAAATACAACAATGTGAATGATCCTAACACCAATCTTCTCAACTCAAACATGTTAAATTTAACATGTATAACATGTATAACATGTATAACATGTATAAATTTAACATGTTAAATTTAACATGTTAAAATTTAAAATTGTCAAATCATCCTGTTTCAAATTTTCTTAATGAATAATTTTGATTTTCCTGTTTGAAAAAAACATTGCAATTTGAATTTTAGACTAATTGATGATCAAATTAGAAATGAGAGCAAATTTGTTGGTCAGACTGGATCCAGGTGGAGCCTTGGAGGTTAGGATGAAAATCTTAAAACTGATGTGGAAGGAGCTTATAGGTGTTCTTTAATTATCCTGCAAGAGGAACAGGAACAAAACTCGCCACACATCCGGAGCATGAGCAGTAATAATAGTAAAAATACTTGCACTTTATATAGGACTTCAAATTTTCTAAGACCTGTGTCAACAGAAGAGGGTTCCTCCAGCATAAAGAGCATGTTACTCAGAATTGGCCAATCAACAAGGTGTTGATGCAGTTGTACTGTTGAATAACCCTCCCTTAAAGGAACACCCTCATTCCCATTTCAGAAACACGGTGGAGTATCAGTGGCAGAGTGGCCATCTCCATGGTAGAGAAACAGTGGTCCACTTCTGTAGGGGATCTCCTTGGGCCTCATTGGGATGAAATAGTAGGAGGGCTTAGTTTGTCTGTGGACTGCTTGTGCTTTGCATGCAACTATAAAAAGCCTGGTACTGATGTTAGACTTACCGGTCTATAATTGCTGGGATCACCTGTAGAGCCCTTTTTTAAATATGGGTGTTACATTAGCTATCTTGCAGTCATTGGGTACAGAAGCCAATTTAAAGGACAGGTTAAAAACCATGGTTAATAGTTCTGCAATTTCACATTTAAGTTATTTCAGAACTCTTGCGTGAATGCCATCTGGTCCCAGTGACTTATTACTGTTAAGTTTATCAGTTAGTTCCAAAACCTTCTCTAGTGACACTTCAATCTGTGACAATCCTCAGATTTGTCACCTACAAAAGACGGCTCAGGTTTGGGTATCTCCCTAACATCCTCAGCCGTGAAGACTGAAGCAAAGAATTCATTTTGTTTCTCCACAATGACTTAATCGTCTTTAAGTACTCATTTTGTATCTTGATTGTCCGGGTCCCCCACTGGTTGTTTAGCAAGCTTCCTGCTTCTGATGTACTTAAAAAACATTTTGTTATTGCCTTTTGAGTTTTTGGCCAGCTGTTCTTCAAACTCCTTTTTGGCTTTTCTTATTACATTTTTTACACTTAATTTGGCAGTGTTTATACTCTTTTCTATTTACCACACTAGGATTTGACTTGCACTTTTTAACAGATTCCTTTTTATTTCTCACTGCTTCTATTACATGGTTGTTAAGACACAGCCCTTTTTAAATTTTTTTTCTGTGTTTTTTAATCTGGGGTATATATTTAAGTTGGGCCTCTATTATGGTGTCTTTGAAAAGTATCCATGCAGTTTGCAGGGATTTCACTCTAGTCGTTGTACCTTTTAATTTCTGTTTAACTAACTCCCTCGTTTTTGCATAGTTCCCTGTTCTGAAATTAAATGCCACAGTATTGGGCTGTTGACGTGTTTGTCCCACCACAGGAATGTTAAATGTTATTGCATTATGGTCACTATTTCCAAGTGGTCCTGTTATATTTACCTCTTGGACCAGATCTTGCCCTCCACTCAGAACTAAATTGAGAGTTACCTCTCCCGTTCTGGGTTCCTGCACAAGCTGCTCCAAGAAGCAGTCATTTAAAGATAATTTTTTTCTCTGCATGTCGGCAGTGAACGAATCAAGCCTGTTTTTCTCTCTACGTCACAGTAACAAGATGGAATATCCAGACTTGTCTAGCATTTGTGGCTAATCATATTTACAAAGCAGCAGAAGATAAAGAAAATGGTGACAAAATAGGTACCTTACAAGTGATAGAAAATTCTCCCTATGTATCCAGATGCAAATATACTGAGTGGAGTCAAAAATTAAATGTGAGCCTTAGTCATCAGTTTCAGATCTAGGTTCAGACAAAGTCTTAAAAGGTTTGGATCATGTGTTCCAGTTGAAGCCCATCTTGATCAACAGTTAGAATATGAAAGCCAGGTTGCCACGTAGCAACTTAAACTGATTTAAAGCATCTAGGCAAAGAGACTTCAGAACAAGAATATTTCAGTGTAATCATCTTAGTATGTTTTACAGCCAAAGGTCATACCATCAACATCAAGCCAAATGCCTCTACTATATTAATGACAAAAATGTTTAAATTAGCCATCCAAAAGCCAGTGTTGTAAATTTGATTGGTAAATGTGGAAAGATCGCACAGGAAAGAGAGCTACAAAGGTAACAATCACAATAAGAATACAATGCAGAGCATGCAAATGTTATTTACAGTGGCTACAATACAGGAAACTTCTATTATTAGGGCTTTCTCCCTCCTGAAAGGCAATGCTAAAAGTAGGGTTGCCAACTTTCTAATTGCACAAAACCGAACATCCTTGCCCCACCCCCACTCACTACATTTCCCCTCCCTTGGTGGCTCACTCCCCCACACCCTCACTCACTTTCACTGGGCTGGGGCAGGAAGTTGGGATGTGGAAAAGGGTGAGGGCTCTAACTAAAGATGCCGGCTCTGGGCTGGGGCAGAGAGTGCAGGCTCTCCAGTAGGCCCAGGGGTGAGAGGTTTGGGGTGTAGGAGGTGTGACGGAGTCAGACCAGAAGGATATAGGAGAGTGCTGGAAGGCAGGTATATTAGTCTCAGGATGTGCAGGTCCTTGTTCCCTGGATAGCCAAACAAAGGCTACTCCAGGCCAATCAAGACACCTGGGGCCAATTAAGAACCTTCTAGAAAGGAGTAGAAACAGCTAGCCTAATTGGGACACCTGAAGCCAATCAGGGACTGGCTGAAACCAGATAAAAACCTCCCAGTTAGTCAGGTGGGCTGTGGGTGTCAGGAGCTGTGGAAGGAAGTTATGCTGTTGGTGAGACTGAATGTTGGACAACATATCATACTGAAGGAAGGAGGCCCTGAGGTAAGGGTGAAGTGGAGTTTGAAGAAGCAGGGACTGCTGTGAGGAAGTAGCCCAGGGAATTGTATTGTGTTTTGTGCCTAAAAGGTCAGCCATCTTAGCTGATACTATTAGGGTCCCTGGGCTGGAGTCCGGAGTAGAGGGCGGGCCTGGGCTCCCCCGCTTTTTCCCATCTTCCATACTGGCCTGTGATGAAGGTAACTCACTAGGTGGTGACTCTTGCCAATTATACTGAGAAAGGGAGGACACTCTGGGGCCTAGATGAGTTTCTGAGGCCCCTAAATCTGCCAGGAAGCGCAGGACCCACAAGTACAGACTTGGAGCTTTGTCACAGAGGGTGCTCCAGGTTGTGGGGGTTCAGGGCTGGGGCAGGGAGTTGGGGCTCAGGCTTAGCTGGGGGCTCCTGTTCAATGGTGCTGTGGGGCTAAGGCAGGCTCCCTGCTTGACTTGGCCACATGCTGCGCCCCTGAAGCAGACAGCAGGTCCGGCTCCTTGGCAGGGGAACAAGGAGACTCCCTGTGCTGCACTCTCCTTCAGGCACCTTACCCCCATTTCCCATTGGCCAATGGGAGTGCGGAGCTGGTGCTTGGGATGGGAACAGTGTGTGGAGGCCCATGGCTCCCCCGCTAAGGAGCTGGACCTACTGGCCGCTTCAAGGACACAGCACAGTGCCAGGACAGATAGGGACTAGCCTGCCTTAGACCCAAAGCATCGCTAACCGGACTTTTAATGGCCCAGTTGGCAGTGCTGACTGGAGTTGCCAGGGTCCCTTTATGACCAGGTGTTCCGGTCAAAAGCCAGACACTTGGCAACCTTAGCTGAAACCTGAAAAGCTAGGTCAAAACATTCAAACTTGAGTGTCTAAACTGAACCATCTAAATCCACATTTCAGCGAAATAAATCTGATCTGAACACCTACAGTTTCAACTCATCCGAAGTGGGAACTTAATACCTCTTAAAATCAGGCTAGAATTACTTAAATGCCTAAATATGAATTTAGATTCCTAACTTAGATGGCCTGGGTTTTTTGAAAGAGCCTGAGGGAGTTAGTTACATGTCCAACTCCCACTGATTTTTAGAAGGAATTTGACACTGAATTCTCCTGGCTCATTGATAATCAAAGACCAGAGCTTTACAATGTTGGCCTATAGATAAGAAGTATTTGAATTATTTAGGAGCCTAATTCCCACTAGAAGCCAATGGGTTTTAGTTTCCTAAATCACTCAGGAACTTTGAGAATTTTGCTTTGTATTTTTACCTTATTTAAATGACATAGAGGAAGAAACATCTAATTACTTCATTCACTTCAGCTTGTTGCCTGTTAAGATAATGTTCTAGACAGTTTTTTTGTAATGTTTTTGTTTATAAGATTAGTAGTCTCTCCATATGATTTTTTCCATGTGTGCATTCAGCTATGTGAAATATGTATTTCATTATAATATGCTGACAAGCTATTAATAGTGGAGAGAAAAGTATAAGTTCATCATTGCATGTCTCACCTTTTCCATCTTGATTTATTTTTCCTTTTTCTTTTTCTTTATGGCTGAGTACGCTGATGGTTATATAAGCAGGATTTGAATGAGCTCCCCTGACATCTAGTGATGAGCTGGAGGAGAAGACTTCACGGGCAGACGTGTTTGCACAGACAAACCTACTCTGTCTAGGTGCACAGTTTATGTAGCTGGTTTTGGGTTACAAATCATTCTAGTATTTGCATGCATGGGATAATGAAATGTTGTTATCCTGAGTGTATGGGTAAAGGCAGCAGAACTGTCCTGATTGAGGGGTCACTCTCAACTGAACCTCACTGGCTAAGCAGAGGTAGGGATGCCAAAAGCTAATGGAGATGAGAGTGGGTAGGAACTGGTGTTCCTACCTGGAGGTGTGGATTCTGCCCAAAGAGTTCTAGACAGCATTTGAGCTACGCCTCTTCAGTATTTAACGACAGAGTTGTTAAGACTCAGTTGAGGGTTCTTTTTTCTGGTGGGTGATTCCTAGAGCTGACATTACTGCTGCGCAGTGGGGCTAAACCTTACACCTTGTGTGCTGCAGTGGGAGACCATAGAGACACTACACCGGCTGTGAAGTTCCCCATTAGCTGCGGAAATCACTGAGCGCTGAAATCACAAAGAGCTGGGAAAAGTGGTGGAACATCAGAACGGACATTGCAGGAGCAGTAAGCAGCAGTGGCTAGTGGCAGCAGAGAGATGGTGGCCACCTGCCATGGCAGAGAAGCAGCGGCAGCAGAAGAAGCAGCAGCAACTGTGAGCCAGTTGCAGAGGCAGCAGCAGAGGCATTGCTTGACGCCACCCACCCCAGGGGTAGGAAATGAAATCCACGAATGCACCTCTGAACTCTGGATCTTCGCTAGCTCAGGACAGCCAAAGTGTGAGTAGGGTGCAGCAGAGGGAGAAGAGCAGTATGTTAAAGGACATTCATACATCAGACTTTCCCATCACAAGGTGGGAACCTGAGAAAAAGGACACTGCCCAGCATGCTGTGGGGTCAGGTTTGCTTATGGTCCCGGTGCTTTTGAATGGGGTTGTGGTGTTTTCTCAGACTAACGCTGGATTCCCTTTCCCTTTTAATACAAGTTCTCTTTGTTTTACACAGATGCTGTGCTTGCGAGAGGGGAAGTATCGCCTCTTAGCAGTATTAGATTTTCCCAGCTTACTGGGTAGGGCCTTGAGCCAGTTGTGTTCTGTGTTGTTAAGAGAAACCCCTAGATACTGAACCTGGCCTTGTAGTTAGACTCCACCTGCCAGAAGGGTTACAGTTAGAACACAAGGGATGGGTATAACAGCTTCATTTTTTTCATTGCCTATAATTACTCTGGGACGTATAGTATTTTAGAAATTCTGTGAAACAGCATCATAATGGGAAGGCACGTAGAAAACAACCTCAGTTATGTGGGGAAACAGAAAACCCACACTGTGGAATATAAGCATGAGTAATATTTCTATTTCTATTAACATAATGACTCCACAAAATAATAGCAGGATGTTTTGCAATTTAAACACATTTAAAAGAAGAACTGAACATATATTTTGACTGATTTTACTTAAAAATGCATATAATAAATCCATCAAACAAGAAGTGGCTTCTATGTCAAAGGGGAATAAGAGTAAATACTCTAGCTCTAAATCTCTTCAAATTACATTTAGGGGAAATCAATATATCTTTAGATTCTAATTTCAGAACACAAGCAAGAATATAGGAAAGAGAAATTGAAAGAGACGGTCTAATCCAATATTTTTTAGAATCTTGTGGGTGATATGTGAGGAGTAAATGTCAAAAAATTCAGGCCCAGATCCTCAGCTGATGTAAATCACAGTAGCTCCATAAAGCTCCATTTTATGCCATCTGAGGATCTGACCTTCTGTCTAGATAAGTATTCAAATTTAAGACATTGCTGAAACCTTTGGAGTTTGCCAAACCTCACTGGAAATCAGATAGATACATGCTTTCTCAAAAGATCGCAGGTGTTTTCTGCTTCTGTTTGCTTCTGTTTCTAATCTGTTCACCACTTCTGCCTCTGTTACTAGACAGACCAGGATGCACAGATAAAATAATAACCAATGGGGAAATTAAAAACTCCAGACTTTTCAGAACTTCAACAAAATTTCAGTTTGAGTTTTGGATTCAGATTCAAAAGAGGTTTTTATTTCCTACAGATTGATTTGTCATCTTTAGTAGGAGAAAAGCAATCCTATGTTTAAAGTAGAGGACTGGGACAGCAGAGATCTGGATTCTAATCCTGGCTCTGACATAGAATTCTGTGTTTCAATTCCTCCATCAGTAAAATGAGGAAAATATTTCCCTACCACAAAGGGAGTGTTTTCTGTTTAATGTTTGTAAATAGCTTTCCTTCAAAACAGGGTGCTATAGAAATGGAAAGTATTATTTATAAGTAAACAAAAGTAATATGAAATCTCTTTCATATTTTGCCTACAGCGCAAAGATTTCAGTATCAGAATAATAAGCAGATTGGATGGTTTTTTCCTTTCCTGTGAAAAATGAGTCTTCCATTTGAAATTTTTTGTTTGAATGTTTTTCTTTGTTCTTCTATAGGAAATCACTAAATGAAATGAAACAACAATTTTCATTATGTTTAGCTTTAGATTGAAAGTTTTTCATTTAGATTTGATTTGAATTGAAAATTTTGGTTTGACTTTCTCTCCAGCTTTGAATACCGAACTGAAATAAATACCTGAAATGAAAAGATTTTTCATACATAATGTAATATTTTGCTTCATTTTTGGTTTGATATTTTCCATCCAAAATCAAAGTTTTTGGTCAAAAAACATTTTCCTATGCAACATTTTGTTTTTGCTGAAACTGCATATGGTGGAGGCAAAAAATTTCAGTTGAAAATAGGACCAAAAAAGCTAGAGGTTGAGAACTTGACCATGTTGGTTCTTTATTAACTACAGTAACATCAGTGGACTCCAAGAAACAAATTCAACACTGTAGTCCCTTCTTGTAAGCAAACACTTACATCCCATTGAAGTCAATAAAACATAAGCACATGTGTATATATGACATTCCAGGGTGTAATCCAAATCAGTAAGGGGCTAAATCATCACTTGCCCTGCAACGTGGGTGCCCTATAATGTATTGCTGCTTTGGCTCACCACCTGGGCTCCTGCCAAACAGCATGGAGGTCACACCCTAAGTATCTGTGTATCCGCAGTCCTTGTTCTGCAGTTCTGACCCCAGCTGCCTGTCGGCAATCATCAGCCACACTCTGGCTTCCAGCAGCCTTGGTTACTACTTGCAAGGTGACTCGAACACACACTCAGTCCAAGAAACCGACCCCTCTATACCCCCGCCAAAACCATGTGTTTTGCACAGTCCAGCTCTCTCCTGAACAGTACAGATACATTAGGTTCATTTGCCCCTCTAAGAAGATCAACATACAATAGTCTGCCACCTTAAATGGAGTTAAATAAATCACACTAGTTTTGTTTTGATAAAAAAAAATAAAACAAGTTTATTTAACTACAAAGAGAGAGATTTCAAGTGAGTAGAAGAAATGAGGCAATAAAACCAGTAATGGTGACAAGAAGAATAAAGATAAACCACTTTCTAAACTTAACAGAATAGACTTGGATCAAGGTGAAGTTGCTTACCACATATTTTCAGTACATTGCTGATCAAACTCTTCAGCGAGGATCTGCCCCCAAAGGCCAGAGGCTGTTTCTTTTGTTGTCTTAGGTGGAAAAGATAGATAGGTAAGGAGAGAGAACTTGGGGTATTTTTGCCTCTCATTTTATAGTTCAGTCAATTTCTGCTGTGAGGTTGGAGTCAAGGAGTCTGGCGGTGAAAGAAGATTCATGCTGCTGTTTACTAAGATGCAAATCTGTTTGTTCCTGTCCCACTTCCTTACCAAAGAATGGCCACTTGAGAGCTCATTGTCCACCAGATTTGATGACATCTAGCTAGCAACATCAGCTTTGACCTTTGTCTTTGAAAAACAGGTGTATCCATTCCCCAGATGGGAAATCTCGTAAACACACTTCAGTCATGATTTCAGCTTATGTTCATATTATGTGTGGTGAAGTGCTTACCCAATCTCTGTTTTGCACACTATCTCTCTCTCTCTCACACACACACACACATACATAGACACACCTCTTAGGTTATTATATTGCTGGGCTCTTGATAAGAGTAATAGTTGTCTTGCAGTCTATTTTTCTCTTTCTCTGTGTTTCTCCCCTAACTAAAACTCAGCACTGCTACTACCAGTATCTAAGTTCTTCTCTGATATTTAATTTAAATGGCTCCAAGCTGATTTTCTTATCCTATATTTCATCCTTTTTAAACAAGCAAACAAAAAAACACCCCCTAAAAAGAAAGAGAGAGAATTGGCAATAGCCTAGCATTTTTTAGCCTCCACAGATGAAAATAATTTTCTGAATTCTGAAACATCTGAAGGAGGAAAACAATCCTCCTATGTGAAGGTAACTGTGGATACAGAAGTGTTAGGAGACCTTAGGGCAATATAATATCCTGCTCCAAAGAAACCCCCCGCATGTCTGTCAGCACAGCAATGGACAGTGCTAACTGATCACTCCCAGAAGTATCTCTTGTTTGAGGTGGTGCTTTAAGGAAGTGTATAAGATTTTCTCCTTTTGCCTGCTTTCTAAGAACTTCATATGCAGTACCTGATGATGGTTTGAGTTTGGGAAGGGTATAGCAGATAGCCACATAGTCTGAGCAACATCTGCCCACCTTTGTCTTCTTTAACCTTTTCTCTGACATCCTCCCTATGAATCTCCCTGTTGATTTCTGTCAGCTACCACATTAAAATTCAAGTTTCTTGTTTATCCTCATTTACGAGGCCCTATGTAATCTTGCCGACACCTACCTCTTTACCCTCGTTTCCCTCCATTTACACTCATGCCTCTTATCACCTTATAACTTTTTGTCTCCCTGAAATCCCAGCTGCCAGCCTTCTGCCACAGTACCGCTGATGCTGTCTCCCTGTTCTTGTTGCCCTCTTTCTCCCATCCTTCAAACCCCTCCTTAAATCCACTTCTCTTTTGTCATCTTCTCATCATCGCTAACCTCCACACGTTGCTTTTCTTGATCTCTTGTTCAATCTTGCCAATCTTGCCCAATCAGCAGCAAGACTAAGGCAGGCTCCCTGCCTGTCCTGGCTCCTTGTTGCATCCCTGAAGCAGCCTGTAGATCCAGCTCCTAGGCGGCGACGGGGGTGGCGGGGGAGAGGCACTGCGGTGCATGCTGCTGTGGCTTGAAGACACCGCCCCCCCAGCTCCCATTGGCCGGTTACCATCCAATGGGAGCCAGTGCTGGGGGTGGGGGCAGCACATGGAGACCCATGGCCCACCCACCTAGGAACCAGACCTTCAGGCTGCTTCCAGGGCACAGCATGGTGGCCCAGAACAGATAGGGACTAGCCTGCCTTAGCACGGCAGCTCCACTGACCAGACCTTTAATGACTTGGTCAACGGTGGTGATCAGAGCCACCAAGGGTCCCTTTTCAACCAGATGTTCTGGTCAAAAGCTGGATACCTGGACACTCTAGACCAACAGCGAATTCCTCGGTTAGAGGGGAACTCTCATTGGCACATCTGTGCTGCTGCTGATTGGATTAATTCTACCACATCCCTCCGATGGGACAGGAGGGGTGCAGGAGAAGAGGCATGGTAGAGCTACACAACACTATGTCTATTTCCCCCCTGGATTAGGGCTCGTAGATGCCTATGCCAGTGATGTAACTTAAAGCTGTCTGGTAACTACAGACTCAAACCACGAATCTGTAACCTTTTCCTTGACACCATCCTCACTGCCCTGCATTGAGCGCAGACAGTCTGCCCCAATAAATTAACAGTAGAAAATTTGTGTTTCAAATGGCAAAGCCTTAAAGAAATTACATTTTTTGCCACTATTCTTAAAGAAAAAGATGTTTGTTGAACTCTGCAGCCCTTGAAGAATAAAATTCCCCATTTACTCACCACAGTAGTAGATGAACAGGAGCGCCGCACAGACCCTCTGATCTGACAACAGGCAGCACTTGCATTTGCACTGCCACTGTCATCTCATGTGAAAGTAGGTCTATTCAGCAGGTAAAGTGCAGCCTCCGAGGAATATGCCCTACAGCTACTGCACAGCACCTGAACTGACTGGAAAAAAAAGCCCTAATGATAACTCTGAGAAGAGCTGCACCTGAACAGTTATGACTGTTGAAATAAGAGGGCAGTTATTTTCTCCTGATTATTCTCATCCCCCCCCCCCTTTTCAGAGGGCAATTATAGAAAGCCCATGGTTGCAGTAAAGGGCTGTCAGAGCAAGGCCTATTCTTCCCTGTCTGGCTCCCAAGCTTTGAAAAAGTCAACGTTTCAGAGACTTAGAGCGTTTTATAAAGAGAAAATACTTCACAATGAATAAGCGGCAGGTGTTGAAAGGGATAAGAGATGAGAGACCAGTCAGGGACAGAATCATGGCAAGGAGTCCTGGAGCCACTCCAGAGGAAACTGTATAGCTTGTACTGTTTTGCACTTTTGTAGTCAAACAATATTGCCTCATTCAGATGTTGAATGTTGAGAGGAAAAGCCCAGCTAGCAGCAGCAGCAAGCAGCACAGGATTACGAGTGCTTGCTGCTTAGTGACTGACTGTATTTATAGTTATTTGCAATGTTGTTGATCCCAGGGTATAAGAGGGACAAAGTTGGCGAGGTAGCATCTTTTACTAAAAAAATCAAAGATATAATTCAAAAATGTCAAAATGGGACATTTCCACATTGTCAACACATTTTTGTTTTTTTCTCAAAAAAAATTTCAGTAAAATTGACACACTTTGATCAACCATTTTTACTTTGACAAAACTGCATTTTCCAGCAGAAAATGGCTCTGTCAAAGTTTTCTGCCTGGCTCCATTAATAATAATAATAATAAAAAGGCAGATGCATTCAGATTTGGAAATGTCTATACAATTTATGAATTCTGTGTGAAATTACGACCTCTATGTCAGGCTGCAAACTCTTTTAATATGGAGGGTAGTTATCTTCTCTGTTGTGTTATTGCTTCCACAGTGGACTGAAATTTCAAGGCACAGTAATGCAAGTCTGACATGCTTATCTTTACTTGGGGATCACTGTTTTTAAAAAATTATTTACACTAAATAATGGACTAGCTCTTACCTAGTGGAACAAGGTTACCTTGGCAACAAAGTCACCTGGCAGGAGATTGTGATCATGAAGGAAGCTGGCAATGGTGTCACCTGACAGAATAGCCCTGAAGGTTATAAAGTGGGAGGAGCTGAGCTTTCTGGGGTCTTTTGGCCATTTTATCTGTATCAAAAGGAGAGAGAAGCAACTCACCATATAGAAGCTTCCATCAGACATGAGGCGTTGCTGGCGTTACTGAGCACGGTTGATCTCGAGGACTCCAAGGGAAGTGATCAGAGTGGTCAAAGGCAAAAAAAGCAAGCTGACCTAAGAGAAAGAAGGCTTTATGTTCCAGCCCACAAGCCATGTTCTGTAGCAGAAGAACTCTGCACAACACAAGGGATTCTGACTCCAGCCCCAAAAATGTCCTGGAATAGTGAGGAAACTAAGGCAGGGATTTACATGTAGGGTTTATTGTTTTGTATGATGTATACTCTCTTGTGCTTTCCATAGATAAGTATAAAAGAGCAATAATGTGTGCACTCTGGGCAAAGTGTATCTCTCTATATTTAATGTTTTACAACTACATTTCCCCCTGAGAGAGAGTTAAATGGTAAATCAGAAGCTTCACACCTTAGGGTTGGGGTTTTGGGTGTGGGTTTGTGTGAAAGATATTGCAACCACATGCAGTATCTTGGGAGACCATACTGTATTTTATGTTGAAAGCATGAAAACTATAGGTGATGTGTGTTTGTGCATTCCTGGAATCACTAGTGGGTGATGAATGCAAATTCCCAAGGTGAGCTTTGAAGCTTGAGCTCCTGGGGAATAGGGGGAGGGACTGGTCTACCTGTGTCTAGGAGGCTTGAGACACATCAAGACATTTGGTATAAAAGGCTGAGCTTAAACAGATTCAGCTTCTTCCTTTTGATTCAACAAATGGACCAAACCTTTGGTTGTAGGTGGGTGTTAGCCCTTGCTGAAAGATTAGAAGATTTTAGCCCACGAGGACTCAGTAAGAGTGATGAATGATTTCTGCTACATTTAGTGTACAGGTAAGCCCATTTATGATGGCATCCCTAAGGTGCAGCCTGGGACTGTGGGGCCACTTTACCCCCTTAACTCTCCCCAGCCTGGGCTGTCTCTCACAATGCCTTGGTAGTGACAAGCAGCAAGCCCCTCCAGACGCTATTATCACTCAGCAAAACTGCATGTGGAGCCCCACACCCAGCTAGATTGCATGAATGCTCCCAGAGCCACTCATGAATCACACAGAGAAAGACACTAGCCAAGTTCCCCCACCCCTCTGCTCCCAGCATGTACCTCAGGAATATACCATCTTGCACTGCTTGAGATGAATAATTCAGATCCATTAATCAGTTCACCACTTCATCAATGGGAAGTGGACATATATACTAGCCTTTGCAAACCTGAGCAGATTACTGAACATTTCAGGCAAACTCATTGGCAAAGATAAACAGTAAAACAAGTTTATTGACTACAAAAGATAGATTTTAAGTGATTGTAAGTGATAAGCAAAAAGTTAGAGTTACCAAAATAAAATAATATATAAGCACGCAGTCTAAACTCTCAACCATATTAGACTGGGCAACATCTAGATTAAGCAGCTTTTGTTACCCCACTGGATATTGCAGTTCATAGTAGACAGATTTGACCCTTGAGACCTGGGCCAGTTTCCTCTTTTGGAGTCCTACATCCTTGTTGCTTGCAGCCTACATGAGGACAGGAGAAAGGCCAAGCATGTGACCACTGTGTTCTGTTTTATACTCTTAGTCCATGTGCTTGGAGAACACAAATCCAGACATGTCTGGTGGGCATTGCTGAGTCCCCAGGCAAGGTTGAGCAATTCCCCTGGTGTGGCCTTATGTAGGTGTCATTGAATTTTAGCTCCCTTGCTGGACAATGGCTGTTGATGGGTTGTTTGATATCCCTCCTGGGTGTTGGTTTCTTTCCTTGCTGTTGTCTCTGAGGAATTAATATCTGGCTGATTCCCCAATTTACAGCATGTTTTACTGACAACCATACAACACAATTCTCACAACTTCATATGCATTATTGATATACATATATGGATAGAAAAATGACTTTCAACAGATCATAACCTTTCCTGGATCACATGGCCTGATTTAGATGCAAGATCACAATTATGTATAAATAAGGAATATGGGGGTTACAGGGCACTCTCCAAGGTACAGAATGTCACACCAGTTGCTGGTTTTATATATTTTTTCTCTCTGTGATGCTTTTGTTCTTAAAATAAATGTACTCTGCTGAGACAGAGCTGTGTGGTACCATGTAACTTCTGGCATATACTATTCACCGCCCTTTGAGAGAAAGCCAAGTGCAGGTTCTAGCCTTCAGACAGACTGGCTTGCTTCCAATATCAGAGTGAGCTATGCGGGGCTTCAGCCTAAAAGCCCCAGTCAGAAGGAAGTGGGCTTGGGGCCTTGCCCAGAGAGGAAATGAAGTCTAGAGGCCAGGGACCTCAGAAGCATTTCTGGAGTGGACCCTGGAGGGGATCAAAAGTGAAGTTTCATTTGGAACTATGACAGTGTATTTAAGCAACTGGCTTATCTTGGATGTCAGTGCTGGTCTTGGGGACATATGCAAGTGGACTTTGGGGTTCCATTTCCATAAAAAGGTAACAGACTGAAAGTCAGTGCCTGGGACATGTGTCAGATAAGTCAGTTGAGGAACTATTGAGGTCCAGAAGAGTGCAGAATACCTGGGGATCCAGGGACACAGGGTCTTGGAGTCCCTTGCAAGAGTCCTAAGGGTAGCTAAGAGGTCACATTCCCTGATATCAATCCTGTGCAAAGGAATGGGAAGGCTGATATGGGATTCAAATAATAAAAAATTAAAGGATAGGAATATAATGAATGCCAGTCACCTTGGATTTATGGCAAATTTGCCTTGTCAAACAAACCTGATTTCATTCTTTGAAGAGGTACACATTTGACCAATAAAGGTAACTGCATAGATGCAATACAGTTAGGCTTTTGTAAGGCTTTTGATTTAGTAGAGCACAATATTCTGATTAAAAATTAGCACTATACAATATCAACAAAGCACACGTTAAGTGGGTTAAGAATTGGCTGACATCTAAATGATTGGTTGTCAATGGGCAATCATCATTAAATGGTGGAGTTCTGCAGGGATCGGTATGAGACCTGGTGTTATTCAACATTTTTGTGAATGAGCTAGAAGTAAATATAAAATCGCTGTTCAGAAAATGTACAGAAGGCAAGGACTGGCAGAGTGGTAAATAATGGTTCTGACTGAGCAATTGTACAGAACAATCTGGATTTTTTGGTAAACTGGGCCCATTTGAATAAAATTAGTTTTAATGTACCCAAATTCAAAGTTATACATCTACGATCAGGAAATGAAGGCCATACCTACAGAATGGGTGACTATATCCTAGAAAGCGGTGATTCTGAAAAGGATTTGGGGGTCACCAAGGACAAGAAACTCCACATGTAATCCCAGCGCAATGCTGTGGCAAAAAGGGCTAATGTGACCCTTGGACATATAAATAGGGAAGTTGTAAGGAGGAGAAGGAAAGTGTTTTTTTACCTCTGAATACAGCATTGCACCATTAGGAGTTCAGGCAGGGTCCAATTCTAATGGCTGGACAGTTGGAATTTTCCATGATGTGTTTCAATTGGAGCAGAAAGCCATGTTATTATTCCTGTGACTGTTCCCTCTATCAGCAAAGCATTTCTGAATTCCCAGACTATATAAGTGTGCACTGTTGAGTGCATAAAGACTGATCAATTTATATTTATGCTCGTACAGTGCAATTTGGTTTCATTATTTGAAGAGTAATTTATGAGGAAAAGTGGCAGGGCTCAGAATAGAAGGGAAAGTTCATGTATAGTTTCTTAGCATTCTGAGACACCCTACCGATGAACTAGAAATGAACAGAAACTCAGTCAAATCTTCAGATCTGCCATTATTTGAATGGATAGCTGTGCCATGCCCCTCCACTCCTGTGTTCAGTGCTTCTCAAACTTTTGTGAAGCTTTTAGGTGTTTAAGGATTTTGGAAGGCATTGCTGAATTTCTCAAGCTCCAGTGTGAGTTTTTAACTCTACATTGATTTTCTTAAGATTGTCCACAAATAAAACATATAAAATAGGTCCATGTCTGAAATTCATGTTCCTGCCAGACACAGTTCAAATGATGTATTACAACAATACATCAGAGGAAAGCAGCCCTGGTGATCTATTACAGTGACACTGAACATTCTCATAGAAGAAGCAAACAGGAGCTCAAATCTGAGAAGCTGAATTGCTTTTTGAAGTTATTTGCCAGCTAAGGATGCTAGTGCCTCTTTTGACTGCAAAAGAGTAAACCTCCAATTAAACCCTTATCAGACTACTGAGATATTTGAGTGGAGATTTATAAATTTTGTTGTCTTTTGGCAAATGTAAAATATAAATTGAAAATTTGTATCTTTGTAGAGAAGCATGGGATCAAACAGGTCAATCATATATGTGTCCTGGCAAAGTTTAACGCCCCCCTCCAGTTATCTGAATATTCTAAATCCTTCTCTGATGTCAATTTTGCCCCTTTAAGGTCTGGAGTACATGTGGGTTTGATCTCCCCTTCCTTCAATGCCCACGTGTCTTGATCCCACTCCCTTTTTTTTTTTTTTAGCTATACTGAAATATATTGAACTCCTCCTAAGGTTTCCTCAAAATCATGTTGGCAATTCACCTATTGGAGCACCATCTGTTGAGGAGAACCTTCCTCAACCTTTCTTAGAATAACTCCAAGAAGTTGCTGCTGGAATTCCTGGTGCTGATGCTATCATGGTGCCCTCCAGACCTTTTGTGTCTTCTTGAAAAGATATATGAGAATTCTTAAGTATAGGAATACTTCTTCCTTGTAACCTGGAATTCTGGTAATAATGTCACTATCCACTTAGGCTCTGATTTTTAAAGGTATATGGATGTTGTTTTGCTCATGTAAAAGGACAATTGGCTTCTGTAAATTCACCTAGTTGTGAAGTGGCATTACTATTTACAAAATATGTATTTTAATTATTTCTGAGTTTGGCTGAATAAATAAAATGTAATTAAAACAGTGAGACATGGGCGCCTAAGTCATTTTTTGAAAATGAGACTTGGGTCCAACAACACCGAGTGCAGCAACACGTAAACACTGTAAAAACTCTTGGCCTTACTTCCTTCAGTGTTGCCCCACCAAGTCAGTCACGCTACATTGGAAACCATTTTAACTGGAACCATGTTACATCTGGGAATAGGATCAAACCCTGGATCTGACCTCCCCTGAGGAAAATGGGAGATCCAGATCTGAACATGGAAGCTTGGGCCTATTTTTCTTTTAAACTGAGTGAAAGACCAATTTCCAAACATAGTTTATAGCAGAGCAAAAATGGGGTTTCATGTAGTGATGGCAATGGGAATTTTCCTATTCTTCTAATCTTTTCTCTTTCATCTGGTGCCCTGTAATTCGAACAGGGGATTCTCAGACTTCATTGCACTGTGACCCACTTCCGACAACAAAAAGTACTACACGACCCTAGGACGGAGCACCGAGCGTGAGCCTGCCCAAGTCCTGATGCCCCATGCCCTGGGCAAGGAGGGGATGTTGGGGCAAAGCCAAATCTCGAGGGCTTCAGCCCCAGGTTGGGGGCTTGTAACCTGAGCCCCCGCCACCCAAGGCCAAAGCCCTCAGGTTTCATCTTCAGCCCTGTGCCCCAGCATATCCAATGTCAGCCCTGGTGACCTCATTAAAACAGGGCTGGGATCCCAACCCCCCGTTTGAGAACTGCTGAATTAGAGTGCCAATGCATTTGCTCCCATGACCAGTGTTCCTTTTATTGCATTCTCCTAAATCCTACACATTCATCCTTTGTACCCTTCAGTTCAATGGGAGTTCCTGTAGCTCATATTTCTCATCCGTCTTCCTCTCTTCCAACAAAATAATACACAAAAAACAAACAAAAAATGTTCTTTAGAAATAAACTTAACCAAAACACAAGACAACACTTCGGAATAAATACTCCTTCTGGCTTATCTAAATTTCTTCTCATTTTTCTTTCAAAGTCCATGCCACCTGTTTCTCTTCTAAAATCTCTCTGCTGTGATAGTGTGAAATGTTGAGCAGGCTGATAGGGTTCAGACTGAGAGACAGGGAAAATACAAGATAAACTAATGTATAATTGTGACTCTTTCATATAAGTCTCCCATTCAACTTTGATACATAACTTTTTTAGTTTCACTTGAAGAAAAACTTATTTTTGGTGAAATTTTTGAAACCAGATTTTTTTCTTTCTGAGGGAAGTATTTTTTCACCATTTTGTCAAAGGCTTTGAAAGAGACATTTCAATATTTTGACGCTGTGTAATTTTTTTACACAGTTCTATGTAGAATTTGCTCAACTTAAAAAGAGTGACAAACCAACCTATACCTTAGCTGACTATGAAAAATAGCAAGTATTAATTTTATTATATTGGGAGCATATTGCTCTCTCAATCAATGTCAAAAATCCATTCAAACTGATGAATTCATAGAGCTTCCAATTTTAGTACAGATGCTCCTGTATTTGTAATATCAAATCAAATACTTTTCTACCAAGTGTGTTTGAATGTGTGCATTCATTTTGGGAGACCACACATGATAGTTTATGAGGAAGTGCGTATCTTTCCTGAGCACATACAATGAGAATCAGCTGAAGAATAGAGAATAAGGGGGGACTGCTAGCATGACTGGGTGAAAAATACTGATTCATGAAGATGGGAAATGGTCTGAACAGGTATATAGCTTGTCTTCTGCCAAGAACATATAGGGCTGGAAGTTCTAAAGTGGATGACACAGGGTCATTGTCTTATAGACATCATTCTGTAAGGTTGAACTTTCCCTGAATGCTTTCTCCAATGTACATTTTCAGGCACAAGCAAGTTTTCAGTACTAGACATGAGTGTTTTACTTTCCTGGCTACATCTCCTGTAGGGGTGAGGTATCTTTACTTCTCGCCACCTCTTCCCTGCACGCACACATACCATTTACTCCACACTATCTGTGAGCATTTGAAAACTTCTTTGTATACTTTCGTAGGAGGAGCACTACAAGTTATAATTGTAAAACAGTATAAGTTATTATTGTTTAGTGACCATGCTTACCAGTACTTCTGTTTTGTCCCTTCTGAAACAGGTTATCTTTCTCCTGAAGCGCAGATATAAAGTGTGCACAACTTGACACAATGCCTGGTATTGACGCACACAGTAGAAGATATTCTGACAACATAAAGTGACCACCATGATAAGTAATTTATGGTAGGTTATTTTTCACCCTAAGTTTTAAAATCAACATATTTATCCCTATTACATAAGGTTGGGAAATACTTCTTTATTTATCCAACAAAGTGGGTATTAGCCCACGAAAGCTTTTTCTTCAATACTTTTGTTAGTCTTTAAGTTGCCACAGGACTCTTTGTCACTTCGGCAAATCCAGACTAACACAGCTACCTCTCTGATTCTTGACTTCTTTATTTATAAGCACAGGGAAGTAGTAGTCTCATATGAGGACATCCACCTTAGAGCACAGCGCTAGCAAAGGGTTTATCCCAAATCCCTACTGGTGCATAGTATTAATTTATAATGACATTTTAACTTGTATCTGACCAACTGCCAATAAAGGTTTCTTAAGAGCTAAGGTTAAGGCTTATGTAGGAGGCAGAAAATGGATTTGTTTGCTCAACTATAGTATCTCCAAAATCTCAAATAGTAGGTCCATTTCATTTAGTGGGCAACCTAGTTTATGCTAATTTAGGCTGTCTTCCCTTAGGCTACTTGGATGATCTCCTGTTGTCAGAAAATCTCCTATGTTACAGAGAGAACTGATCAGATTCAGACTGCACAACTTGTGTTTGTGCTGGCAGATGAGGATCGTGATGGAAGGTAGAATGTCTGTTTGAGATTATCTAGGTAGTGTCCACTGAGATTCTTGACATGCTAGGATAACTTGAATCCACAATCTGTGCTTCAGACCCATCTACTGCCTTGGCTGTTGAAGGCTAGTAGAGCAAATAATAGGTTCCTTGTCGGTGCCTCCTGTAAGCAGAGCAGAATGCCAACTGCTTTTAAGGAAGCATGTATACAAACTTTGTTCATGAAACCATCCATCCTGGCCTAATATAGATTTGTTTCAAACTTTACATTTCTGCCCAAGATTAAGAACAAAATTGTGGCAAGAAAACTCTTAGGGTATCTAGATGCCTTAAATCTCCTTGACATGTCTCATTCTGGCCTCATACCAGTTATGACACTGAGATTGTACTGATTGTACATCAATTATCTCCTCCTGGCAATGCTGATATTACTGAAATACCTTTGATACTGTTGTTTCAGGTGTGCTGTTGATTCACTTACTGACACGATTGTGGATAGATGATACGGTCTTTTGTTGGCTTCATTATTTTTTTATTGGAAAAAATCCCAATGAGTTGTTTTGGGCAGTACTTTTCTGTCCCAGGTCTCTCTCATGTGGATTTTCTCAAGGGTCCCCCTTATTACCTTTCCTCTTCAGTGTGTTTATATGAGACTGTGGGGAGACTTAGTGAAGAAACATGGTGTAAGTGTTTTCAACATGCTGATGATACTCAGCTCTGTCTCTCCATTTCATCCAACAGAGTTCCATGTTGCAAAAAAGATGCATACTCCCTTCATGGCAAACCTTCCCAGGTTGTCAGGGTGAAGGTGACAGAATATGACTAGTCTATTTAGATTAGCTATCTTGCTAAGATATGATACAAAATCTTTTCCCTTTTCCGTAATAATATAGCTAACAATTGACTTCATATGGCATCATTGTCTCTTGGGCATAGACCACAATTTTTTTTTCTGTAACAATTTCCACTAACCTGTAATTTTGCCTTTTATTTGTCCAGCAACAAATGAATTTAAATACATCAGAGTTATTGTATTAGGAGTCTTAAGATCAGCAAGATTTTATTTGAAGCCCCCTGGAAAAGCTGTGCTCTGTTTTGTTCCAGCTCTAGGTGAAAACTGCACATCACTATAATGGAAATTATGGGGGGTTATTACTCTTGATTAAATTAAATTGCAGTTGTCAACTAAAGAGAGATTTAATTATCCCATAAAAACTGTCAGCTTTTCATTTCTAACATCTGCTAACTATACATGCCAATAGTAATGTTCTGGAGTATTTGCCAGATACCTTGTCAACAACCTCTTTGTATCAAATGTTGTTTCCAGGCCTGTATATACCAAACTAAATAGATCTGAAGTTTTAATGATCTTCCTTCAAGTCCTGGTACCAATGAATCCAGTACTTTGGGATTATTTAGAAGCATGTGTCTCAAGCTAAGCAGAGGGCAAGTAATCTAGCATGTTTGAGGCGT
The DNA here is from genome assembly GCA_007922305.1 of Dermatemys mawii. Lineage (NCBI taxonomy): Eukaryota > Metazoa > Chordata > Testudines > Dermatemydidae > Dermatemys > Dermatemys mawii. The sequence continues at coordinate 12,066,129 of ML677353.1, forward strand.
GTTGTTAACTACACGCCTTAGCTTTGACACGGCCCCATAGCTGTGCCAGTTTGCAGTGTGACACAGAATAAAGGGCACGTACCAGGTCTCAAGTTTCAATAGTCCTCCACTCCCATTTCTACAATGCACTGCACCCTTTCTTCCTGACCCTTATGCAATCTCCTGTGCACTGGCAGTAGCATGCTGCACTGACCACAGCGGAACAGTTTTCCACTGCAGTCCTCAATCCCACCAGCCTCGTTGTCTGAGAGGGTGTTTTTGAAGACCCCGGTGAGGAGGCAGAAGGGATCATGGAGAATGTCCCAGAAAACCCAGAGCATGTGATTCTGCACCTTTACCTGAAACAATTGTTTGAAGAAGCTTCCCATTATGAACCTGAAGAGGACCCCAAACCGTGGCAGGAACCAGAACCTCAGACTGGTAAATTACAATGGGCCCCACAACTTGCCCACCAATATCCCCTCTTGCTCTAATGCCAAATTCCCGATTTTAATATCAATAGCATTTGAAATACTGTGCACTGACTTTTCCTCCCTGGATAATAAGCTCTCCATTGCTATGTGTCTTGGTGTTTGAACAGCAGGGCTGTTTAGGCTGGTCTGCTCCAGCCCGAAATGATCCTCAAGCGAGGCAGTTACAAATCAATGATTACATTTATTTTTGATCAACCACAATTACTCATTTGGCTTCTGAAGCTGTTACGCCCTCCCCCCAACTCTTTTAAAAAAGAAAAATAGTTGTGCCCCATGTGCATGCCTTTCTCAGCTCCTTCCTCATGGGCTGCAAAAAGTGTCAGAGAATCAAGGATAATGAGACCGTTACTTTTCAACATTCCAAGAATGTATCAAAATTGTGGCCTTCTAAAGCAAAGTTATGTAATATGGTGGGATTTTTTTTTCCCCAAAGGCCAAATACACAATGGTCTCCTTCTCTTTAAAGTGGCAGAACCTTTGGCTCCCACGAGTGAAACCATACCACCAGGAGCTGCCAAACCATGCCACTAAAGGGTCAGAAATATCTTAACTCCTACAGATACGTGTAGGGGATGAGGAAAGTGCAATGTGTGTATTATGTGCTTTAAAAAGTACTAATATTTTTCAATGTAGCAGATAGCTAAAACAGTGGTTCTCAACCTTTCCAGAATACTGTATTCCTTTCAGGAGTCTGATTTGTCTTGAGTATCCCCATGTTTTGCCTCACTTAAACTACTTGCTCACAAAATCAGACACAATACAGAACAGGAGAAGAACTAGTTCACCATCCAATTGCTTGCTGTCTTCCACTGAGTTTTGTAGGGTATGACAATGAGAGGTAACATGATTAGGAGCTGCCAATCAGCAAATGTGTGCAGGCAGGGGACACTGCCAAGAAAACACAGTGAAGTGGTTTTTAATATTTATGGAGATATGTCTGTCTCTCAGAACTGGAAGGACCTTTAAAGATCATCAAGTCCAGCACCCTGCCTACACTAGCAGGATCAAGTATTGTCCCCTGACAGATTTTTTTCGCTCCAGATCCCTAAATGGCCTCCCAAGGATTGAGCTGACAACGCTGAGTTTAGCAGGCCAATGCTCAAACCACTGAGCTATCCCTCGCTCGTTTTCAAGTATGTCCCTCTGCTACAGAAAATCCTGGGATACAGGCTTTGAAATGCTGGTACTATATAATAATAGTACAGCAGCAGTGTGGATACAAGTGTATGTGTGTGTGTGTACATGTGATCATACCAGTATCCAGTAGAGTATATCTGGACTGTTGGGCACAAGTATGGGGAGCACACACAAGCATACACAAAATCCAGTAGTTGGGTATGCACTCAAGTATGGACACGGCCCAAGGTTGGGAATAGACTAAGATAGTGCTAGACTAGAACTGATCAGAAAACGAAACTTCTATGCTGTGAGAAATTCTGATATTTCAATATCAGTTTTTAAACAAACATCAAAACGCCAAACATTTTCATATTAAGAAAAATGTTGGTTTGCAAGTATTGAAATGAAAAAACATCAACATTTTTGATTGAAACGTAAGGTCAACTTCAATCAAAACATTTTGCTTTGAGAATTGTCAGTTTGGAAAACAGAAACATTTCAGTATGATCAACATTTTCCCAGGGAAAATTTAGATTTAGGTAAAATCGTATTTTCCAAGGCAAAAATGTTTCTTTGAAAATTTTTGATCAGCTCTATGCTAGACTTCCCCTCTACTAGCGACAGGAGTACTCTGTGCTTCATCCAAAAGACAACAGTAGGAGAGTGCCCCTTATATTATAGTGGCTCATTTAGTTCAATATTGATGCAAATGGGAAAATTATATCTAATGAATCCTCAGTACCATTTCCTGCAGCAGCTATATTTTTCTAGAGACCGCCTTCCTACTAATTCCCTGGTCCAGTGCTGCTGAGCTTATGAGACATGTTGAGCTCTTAGCTTGAAATGGTTCAGCTGCAGTGACATAACAAAGTTAGGTCTGGATGTTCAGATATGCTCAATATGCTCGTTATTTAAAAAGAAAACTAATTATACTATAATATCTGGAAGGAAAAGAAACCTAATAAATTTTTCCACAATAAATTCTTTAAACACTGATATAGAGGTGACAAGGTTCTTGCTTATTATCACCTTTCAAAGAAAGCACAAAGAAGAGTAATCACAATCTCTCTCTCTCTCTCTCTCTCTCTCTCACTCACACACACACACACACACAATGCACAGGCATTAATCACACACACACACACACGGTGGAATTGCACTGGCATTAAAGCTATTCCAATTTGGCACAGCAGTCCTTTTATCATTTTCAAGCAAGTACTGTCTACTCATCTCAATATTGTAGGGAATGGAGATTAAACTGATGTTTTTCTAAAGTAAATGACTCTCCTGCCTGTTTTTGTTTTTTTGAATTTCACATTCTAGATGCTAAAATTACTCTAAAGAGATCAAAACTATCAAATATATTTACTGATATAATCCTGATAAAAAGAACTCCAGGACTAGACAGAAGAGAAGATCACATTGCTATAAAAATTACTGGCCTATTTCCTTGCAACAGTCTAGCAAGATGGTTTGTAATCTTGGCAGCCATTTACCAGTTCCAGTGTTTGATTCATGACACAATAATATTTAGGCATAAAGAAGGAGGAGAATGCCAATGAATGTACCTTCATATAAGCTTATTTCGGTGCTTTTGAGTGAAGTTAATGCCTTAGATTAAGCAGGAAAAGATCAATGTATTATGTGATACATATATTATTATTTATTGAGTTATATAGTGCCTTTCACAAGCCACAGTGTTTTGTTATAATTGTTGTTGTTCATTTATTGTTTGAGTATCCTTAGTGTGCTTGGCATTTAGAGCAATACACAGTCTCTGCCTCAGGATGTTTTAGGGGAGTACAAAATGTGCACTTATAGAATTTCTTTCCTTCACCTTGAACCCCATCTCCCACCCCAAAAATATTTTTTCCTGGTACTTACAAAATAATTAGTGGTGAAATTCCAAAATTGAAAACACATGTTCCAAGGATGGATTGTGGAAATCTAAGGGCATGAGACTTCGCTCCAGGGCAGTTTTTTAGGAAAGTGTATCAACTTCATCATGATGTACTACATCAGCCATTTGCCTCAATGTTGCTGTGCTGAGCACCTTCTGGGGGACCATGTCGGAGAGACTATTACCAGTGGATGTCAATTTAGACCTAGCAACATGCACATAGGTGCTTGATGTAGGCTAGTATTTAGGTACCTGAGATACTACCTACTTGCCCAGCTGCAATGTCTTAGCTGCATCACTTTGAATTATTGTTCCTGAAGTATAGTGGAATCTCCTCTGATCTTGAATTACAGAAATGACTTGCAGCCTGAAATGCATGTAAAGGAGTTAAGTCTTAAAGTTGAACTAGGGAGCAAGTGTATAATTATCCACCTACAGCCATTACCTATATAGAATAGGATTATAGGACCTAGATTTCCCACTGCCTGGTCCACCACATAAAGTATCTCCAGCGTACATGTTCCTCAACCATTCTCTACTACCAACTAACTCCATCTCAGTACCACAAGTGCTCCAAATAAAGCCGCACACCCCTTCCCAGTACTATGTTGTTCTACCTATCTCCTCCCTTACCCCAAGAACCCCAGATACATCCTCCTATTCCCCAGCTCATCCTCTCCATACACTCAACTCCAGAAACACCTTAACCAATTCCCCCTCGACCCTATTCTGGGCTTTAGGGACCACATGCATTCCCCTTCCCTTTTCCTTTCCTCATCACTGGCTCCTTTTTAAAATTGCATTCTCAATTAAAATGCTAACAGGACTGAAATGTTGCCAGCTCCTATTCTCCTTCTTGCCTCTTGAAGAAAACATATGGCTCTCCTGTTCTTCAGTGAAAGCACCCAACAAACTTTATGTATGTAAACAAAAAATATATACAGATGTGCCCCGGGGAAATTATTCACAAACTGTAGAGGTTTGTCATTCATTTACTATCAAGGAATGGAAATTGCAAACAAAATTGTACTTGTTGAAGGCTACGTGAGCTGATCTAGAGGAAAATCCATTAAAAAAAATTGATGTGTTGATTCACACAATTGTAACTGATTTATGCCTTGTATGGTCAGGACACTGCTCAGGAGGATTTGGTCAGCAAGGGGATTCTGACAAATGTAACTGACTCATTTTACAAAACTTTCCACATTTGGAGCTTCTCAGGTTTCCGCAGTCTCCTGCAGGAGAAGTGGGACCTGTTGAGTTGATGTAAGTATATTTGCTGTCAACTCCAACAAGTTTTATCAGTCCTGCAAAACTCAGGAAGGAAGCTGTGTATTTCTGAGTGCCATCTACTTGGGCATCTGTTATCTACCCATTCACACATACACAGACATCCCGTCTAAGCCTCGATCTTTGAAATGTGTGTGCATGTGCTCATTCGTGCCTGTGCCATGAGCACTCCCATTGATAAAGTTAAGCAAGCGTGTAAGGGACTGCAGGATTGGAGCCTTATAGAGCACTTCTGTAGCAGAGCCCAGCTCCTCTTCCTTTTCAACTCCAGCAGTCCTTTGACATTTGTTCATATGTCTTTACATTTTCAAGGTTGCTTTTCAAAGGAAAAGAGCTATGAACTCACACTTTCACCTGCCCTTTCTTTTGAATGAAAGTTGAGACTCTCCTTCAAGGGACACACTAGCTATCTCTGTTGACAAGGTGCTTATGTGAGAACCCCCTCCACCCCATCAGTACTTTCTTTCCAGTTCATGTAGCCTTTGATCACCCCAGCATCCCATCCGACTCATCCCCAGCAGGTCATCGCCCCAGCATCCCATCCAAGTAGCTCTGCTAGACTAGGCACTGGAGAACTTTGCAAGAAGAAGGGGAGAAAATATATTTCCTTAACTATGGAGTGGGAAAGAAAGGATTAACCTTAGGATCCTCATGGCCCCACATCATTGTCTTGATTCATGTTCCCAGGCAGGGAGGCCCCATATAAGTGGAAACTGTACACAAAGTGTTAGGATAGCCCCAATATAATCTCCAAAGATAGGCCCCACTTACTTGGTGGGTTATATCAATTCCATTCTCACAGTCACTGAGGTAAAGTGGAGTTTGCTCACTGCTCCGAAGCAATTTGAGCTCTTTTCTTTATGTGCATAGTAATATTAAATGTGCTTACTAATGAAAAGACTTCTAGATGTCACTGACACAAGCTCAATGAGTCTAGTAAATCGATTTTCACAACATCAGAGCCAAGGATATAAAGTCAATTCAAATATAAAATAATCATTATGACTGAGTGGAAATGATGTGCATTTGCGATGTGAGGAAATAGTTATTAGAATGTATATAATCTCTGGAACTGTTTTAAAATTAACATATTGTACTGAAAATGCCAAACCTAATAATAGACATAATTATAGCCCTTAATCTAGTATTTATTAACCTCTCAAGAGAGAGGTTTGGTTTAAATATTTCTGCCAAAGAATGAGAGAGATGTTCTTCTAGTCTCTAACTTTGTAATTTCAAATTTCATTATGTAACAATGATGCTATAAAATGTAACCTTAATATTTATAAGGCCTTTGTAAGGTCCATTTTGGCTTAATCTTGAGGGTTTTTTTAAAGGTTTTACCTAAAATTAGAAACATTTCTGTGATTTCCTTTATTCTAGCTGAAAAAGTTATTTTTTCTATGGGTGGAAATATTTCTCTGTCATGTCTTTATCCCAGTCATTGCAAAACTGAGTTAGTCCCTGAGACCTTTAAAGTAAAAGTGACCCATCAAACATTCATTGCCAAACATTCATTGCCAAAGCTCTGAGTGAAACATAATAAGTAAAAAACCCCACCACAAATGCTGAAAAATGAATTAGTTTTTTAACAGGATTTGAATTTTAACAGGATTTGAATCTGGCTGTTAATAATACAAGTAAGGAATATTTTTTATTATTTGATTTTAACCCAACCGTGTTCCTTTAAAATGTACACATTTCTGTCATCCCTCTGCTAGTATGAATTGATACTGATGTGTGTCTTGCTCCAATAGTGCTCTGATGTATGTTTTATAAGCTTTCTGAATGATAACTTAGTCATTTTTCTTACTCATATTATTTTCTTAAGGTCATTGGTTATTTTTTTTTCTGACTGTTGAATGATTTTGAATTGCAAGATTATAAAGAAATAGTCTATCATTTTAATGTTGAATGGGTATATTATTTCATACCTGAAGAGTAAGTAACTTATTTTATATTAAGTGAACAGTAAGACAGGAAAACCACAGTAAGGTCCCTATACGAAAGCAAACAGCATGTGTGCCTCTTCCGAGGCAGGCTGCATCTCTTTGATTACAGCTGCCTCTGACCATTTAAAGTTGAAGTACACAGAAAAGAAGTCATGAGAAATACATGCTATTGTGCAAACATCACCAACTAGCTTTTTTTAACTTTTAAAAAATTTGTGACTGAGCAGTACAATGCAAGCTTCCAACAGAGAGGGACTTGAGGCAGGGACTTCATGTAAATGGAGCTTGAAAAGTTGTTTAAGGTCACATACAAGCTTATTTAGCGAAAGTTTCATCCCCAAGGTACAGCTGTGGGCAAATAAAGTTATATGCTCCCAGGAATTCAATACACAATTACATCAGTCATAACACAATCTAAATAACCTTCCCAATGCAATTTATTTTCCAACTACTACTGGCAGGATCAAGTGCCACCTGGACAGATCTCCGGTGAGGACCTTAAGGTGGTCTGACTGGGTATTCAGTTTATTTCCATCACTAACTATCTTATTGTGCCACTGAAGCTTCTGGAAACTATGTGATCACCAGCTGTGTAGCAAGATTTGTTGGTAAACACACTTTGTAATTCATTGGTTCTCCATCCTAATGATATGTCCTTACCAAGAAAGCTGCTGAAATGGAACTAGTGTTGATAAAGTTGGTTTTTAAATTCATATATGAATATCCTCATTGATGATTTTGTTCTGTCACAACATATGGAGCATCTGCCAAAGACAATGAGTCAAAAATGTCAATCCCTATCTTCAGCTTTCCTCAGTGCCTATATATTTCCGCCTCAGAGACAAAAATGACCAATGAGCCTTGTGAAAGGTCTATTCTGGTATCCTATGTGATGGTGACAAATGTAAAATTCTGAACATTGTCTGAAACACTTAAAGCCATCTTCATCAAACAGCTGGAAAACCTGAATGTTAATACATGTGCTTTGTCTGAAAAGAGATGACCAAGGTATTATCAAACCAAAAGTGAATAATAAAAATAAATTATGTTAAAAAGTTCATAAGGGTCTCTCTGAACATTAAAGGAGTTTATGAAATAAGCAAGAAAATTCAGAAGTGATACTAAATGATGGAAAGCATGTGACTTATTGGGCAGAATGGACATGGTGGGATGAGCCTCACAGTTGAATTTTTAGTATGTGTTATCTATATGGAATGTTAAAAGGTGAGATGTATAAGGATGGTGGTATGTGTCAGATGTTTTTATAAGACTGACGTGATAATGTTTAATAGTAAATAGAACAACTATAGAATATAAAAATGAAAGCTAAAACAAATGAAAAACAAAGGAGAAATTGCAGGGGGCATCTGCCTCAAACTCCCTGGACTGTAGGACAGAAACAGTAAAAATTCATGGCCCAACCAAAACCACATAATACTGTACTCTTGGGGGACCTTAACTAAGCAGACATCTGTTAAATGCCAAAAGCAACTAAACATGGATCTTCTTTAAGCTACACAGAGGACAATGTCATGTTCCAGAAAGCAGAGGAGAATCCTCCCTGGCTTTACTACTCCCCACAGTGGAGGAAATGATTGAGAATACGAGGATAATAGGGAAATTTAGTACCACTGACCATGAGCTACTGAAATTCAATGGGCAAGGCCTAAATCCTGATATTAGGTGATTAACCTTAGCGTTGTGTATTAATGCAAGCACAACATATAACTCAAATTAGAATTTTAGTTTTATTTAATTTTAACTGATTTTTTTTTTATCTTCTCTCTCTGGTGAAGGTGTGCACAATATAGAGATGTACAATTAGGTTCTCCACCTAAACATTGTGTGACTTATTTTTGCCAACTGCTTCTAAATTTCACCGGCTCTCTCTGGAGTAATAGTAATTTAGGAACAACTCACCCCTCTCCAGAAGCAAACCTGTAGAAGGAGCCTAGAGGTCATGAGAACTCTGTGATGTTCTCCTTTAACCATTTCTTCTGGTGGAAGAGGTTAACGTACTGCAGATTTTGGAAGCTGTGACACCTTCCAAGTCCACAGTTCTTGGAGATCTGCAGGAAAAGGAACCTCATTCCTCGGATGAGAACATCTTCTGGCCCCATTAGTCCCCCGTCTCCCTTCCATGGCTGAAGTCTCCTGTGACTGATGAGCTGAGGATTCACAGATGGAGGCTGTGCAAACCCATCTTTCTTGCCTCCCACTTGGATTTCTTCACAGAAATCCAGGAGCAGAGCAGGGGATAGTTGCAGAGCGAGTGACATGTCCCTTGTTCCTCATATTCCCACCCCCAAGAAAGTTGGTAATCCCCTTCTTAGCAAAACCCCCATCAAGTTATGTAGTCAGTAGCACCTCTGACTCCTACTGTATAGAAATGGGAAAATCCAAATGTGTAAGGCCCCCTCCTTGGGCAAATCTCCAAAGACAGGCCAGCCCATAGTATATACAAAATTAAGGCCCCAACCACATTCCCAAGTCACATTCAGGCAGCTGTGTACCCTCTTCCTGTTTGTAAGTATCAGATGGTTTTTATAAATTATAGCACACACACAACACACGTGTTGTTTTCTCATATATGGCAAGAAGGGAAGAGGGGTAGTATACGTGAATCCCATTTTCTAAACCTTTCTCAGAAAAGAAAATCAGATTTAAATCAGACCGTTCTTTGGATGGAAAACCAATTTTACAAGCTTTATAAAAGCAAGGGGATTTTATTAAATAAAATCTCTGAGGTTAGTTTTCTGACAGGCAGCGCCTATGACCATGGAAAGTAACCATACTGCAACAGAGAGAACGGTGACATATCAGTTTCATACTCTAGATGCCTTTTTCAATATCACAGCTGTTTTGTATTCAATAAAATTAATTTTGAGAGAATATGAGAAACATGCATTGCAAGACAATACCCTTTTAGTTGTAGTGAAGGGGATTGACAGTTTTCTAACCCTCAAGATTTTTCTCTCAACTCCTCCCCACCCCCCGTTATAGCTGATGTGATACATAATTACTGCATGCAATGGGATTATCATTTTATATATATATATATATATATATATATATATATTATTCACCTGTGGATTGATACCTCTGTTATCTTTGTAATATTCATAATGGAAATATGTCTGATTTTTTTGTATGTTTAGTGAGTGCTCCGTGTTCACTCCTCTCTAACTAATTTTAAAGTTCACTTAATCAATCCTTTCACTTTTGATTTCTCAGAGTAGTACTTCATCTCTTTAATGTGAGAATATCCAATCCGTACAGTCACTTTCATTACAGCAGACATTATGATGTAAGACAACATTACAGTGTATAGCATGATGTATTCTGGAGGGACGTTTGGTTCTCTGTCCTGCTTTTTATTTTAGCTGTTGGCATTGTGCCTTTGAACGTGCTATTGTATCTTTCTTGGGCTCTGTTATCTGAGGAATGTTTTGCTTAGAAGTTCATTTTAAAGATGTTTAGGTTCCCTGCATCTGCAGGTTAAAACCATGGCAGAATTTGGATTGACTGTTCAATTTTCAGAGGCTGATAAACAGAGTCCCATGAAGCTTATTATAAGAGAATTATTTTTAATAAGATCTTAAAAACCAAGGTCCTATGTCTTCTGTGCAGGCACCACAGATTCCATGGCACTTTTCTTTCCACTATATAGGTCATTTTTTTAATAGTATGATGATACTACAGGGGGCAGGACAGGTGCTGGGCTTCAGTGATCTTGGGCAGCAAATGGTCTCTAAACTGTGCCAGTGGCATAAATTAACATAGCTCTGTGACTATGTTAACTTATGCTGGCAGTGGGTTCAACTGCCGGCTAGCACTGGAACTGGGAAAAGTGAAAAGGTGTCTTAGAACTACTTTTCCATCTGAGGCTCAAACCTATCATTCTGGAGGCATGGGCCACAAGTCCATAGTTAAAACTTAGTTGTGTTTTCCACTTAAAGGAGGGTTATTGGTGCTCATCACCAAGTGCTTGTATTTGGAATACTCAGTGAGTAGCCTGTGTTATGCATGGATTCTGATAGTCTGCTAACATCAGAGCTGCAGAAGTGTCGTTGAAGGGCTAAGAAAAATATGCCACAGAAATTACTTACCTTTAGTGCAGGAATTGGCTCTGAGTAGACCTGAGGGCCTGGTCATACTTTATCTGTTGTGACAAGAACAGAATGTTGGAATTTGACTTGTCTGGTGTTTACTTGGTGAGGATCCAAATCTGACCTTTTTACCTACTCTGTGCAGTAGAGATCTCTGCCAAGGAATTAGTGTGCAAAGGAAATAGTAGCAAAGTTCTTTTCACATTTGAGAATCAGATACTAAACAGTTGAAGAGTCATATTATTCCTGCATGGAGAATGCTGAGGTCTGTATTATACTGAGTGACTGTTATTAATATGTGGTCATCTATCTAATTTTATGCAGAATAGATTGAGTTCTGGCCTTTTTCTTCCAGGAATGGTGTTGTGCTGTATTGATGGGAAGCTGGGCAGTAGAAAGGTATGGGTGCATGCCAGTGTTAATGAGGTAACATAATATAACATGCTATCATTTTTCATCACTTATCCTGGCTAAGAAATAAGCCTTGGGGGAAAAAAAAAGCACGTTAAAAGTGATTGAGCCATATCTTTTGACAAATAGCAAGCCAAATGAGGTTACGCTGTACATTTATCAAGGCTTATCAGTGATGTCATAAACAATATATAGTTGGCAGCTCAGCTGTTTCAGCTTCAGAGATCATTCTTTGAGGCAGCCCTAAGCTGTAGAATACAATGTATCTGAGAGTGCAGTTTGGATACAGGTTTAGAGTCAAAACATTGGGACTCATTCTTATATTTTTTTAAAGAAAGGATGAGTCAGCAAAATTCTCTTTTGAAACGTTGGAGTCTTTGATTGGTTAGGAAAGCTCTTGACCTCTCTCTTTTATCTGATTACTGACTGCTGTACTATAGGGTCTGATCTAAAGTTCTGATTTCCCCTGACATTGGATTAGGCCCATAGTCCTTCTGAGTGCACAATCTAGCACAATTTCTTCTCATTCGGAGCTTTACCCCAGTCTCTTCTCTCCTCTCATCCTCACAGCTGTTTAGTCTTTGATTTATTTGGACCTCATTCAAAAGTACAGTATAAAATGGACCACACTAGTCTCCTTGTACTTGCTTATCTGATTTGTAAGAGAGGTTAAGTAGGTGTAACATATATACCAAGATGGCAAAAGGAGTAAGAAGGTGCAGGTTAAAATGGGGCTTGTAAAAGAACTGCAATATACATAAATATTCTGCTCTCACTAAAATCAATGTGGGAAAGTTTCAATGTTCTGAAAGGTGGCAACACTATCTAGTTTAAAATACTTTTTTGGTAATAGAAAGAAAGAAAGATTATATAAAATGTTTTACAGAAAAAGTAACAGGTGCATTGTAGCATACCAAGGTGAGCAAAGGTTTGAAGCAATGGTCCCTTACTTAATTAGTTCTTTGCCGTTGTTTAGTTATATGCAGCATGTCAATGAAAGGAGAACAAATTTGATTTTTTTATTGATGTTGTTAAATTAACTGAGATTCCCAGTTACTCATATCTTTTGTTTGAGCAATGATTTTAACAACTTCCATTTTTGCAGTCTATTTATTATTACTTAATTTGTTTGTGTCATCAGGATGTTATGGATGTTAGTTTAGTAAGTGCAAGATCTCTTCTTTTCAGCAATACAGTACTTCCAGATTTTACATTTCTCCTTCACAGTGGAAATCATTTCACACCATCAACCCCAATTACAATTCTTCTTAAGTATAGTAATAGGAATTGCATACACGATCATAAGTAAAGTCTAACTAATGCTTCAGATAATGATACTGTGACCTTACCTGGCACACATTGTGGCTAACAACATAGCAAAAATCTGTATGGTTTTTTTTCCTACTGAAGCTGTACATTTGATGGAAGATTTTTAGGGATTTTCAATAATAACATTGGTTTCTCTTTTTCTAACTGTATTATGTGCCTTTTCACTTACAAGATAACCAACATTTTTTTCTTTGCGTCAAAACCTATTTTTCTACTTTCAATAGAATTTTCTACCTGTTATGTCCCATTCTCAAATGACATAAGTCCCTTGATTGCATTGTTCCCTTATTGTTTGCTGTACTGTATTTCCCAAATTACTGTCATCTGCAAAACAGCAAATCGTTCTCTAATTGTCATAATGTAAACAACAAAAAAGCCAGATACTGAATACAGAACCTGGTTTATCTTTATTTGTAATGGTTTTCTATTTTCCTTTTATTTTATTATGGCTATTTTTGGCCATTTATCTTTCACCCATCATTATGAGCTGTGATTTTACCAGGTTTCATAAACTCTGAGTTCTGGTCTGGCCGATACTTGGATGGGAAACTGCCAAAGAAAATCCAGCTTCTGAAGGAAGCAATGTTGGTGAAAAGAAGGGGGCATTGAGATAAATCAGTGCAGATGTATGTTCCATTAACTGAAAGTTTCCCTGCAGAATCATTTGGATCAGATTGCCTTCATTAGTGCTATGGTGTTTTGTCACTGCAGTACGACCTGTGTTTTTGGCAATCTTTTCAAGAAGTCCAGGTATTGGAGTTTGATGTTGCTTTCTTGGTTTATCTTAATCCAGAAGTCCTTTCAGGAGTATCCCTATTTTAGCTAATACATAACTCAAATCTACTCTAAAACTCAATCTACAATTACATTTATTTAACCTGTCTGTCAGCTGTTTTCACTGGGCTGAGTCCTACTCTCACTGAAGTCTGTTGCATAATTCCTTTTGAAATCAATGGGAGAGGAATTGTGCCCTCCATGAAAAGCATGTCCTGCTTTCTGGGATTTCTCAGTAATTTGTTAATTTAATTTTTTGCAATACTTTTTCTCTCTTCCATCTGTTTATTGAAACAGAACACTTGATAGCTCATGAAAAAATGCCACAATTTAGGTGCAGTAAGATGAAGGTTTTGCATCATCTTTGAGGAATATATGGATGAGGAAATGAAACAAAACTAGATGGACCATTATGTCGGGAAGAAACAGACGGAGACAGCTTGCGGAAGGAGGCGACCTGGGAGAGTCCCAGCTTGCCGCTTTTATTAAGTACAAACATACTACGAATCATACATGACAGTGATGAATAGACTTGTTTACTTCATTATGATAGGTGGTAAAAGACGAGCCTCTTATGGTTCCCTTGTGAACAACTAGAGGGATGAGCGTGCCTGTGATTTTCCAATACTTTGGCTTACTACTAGACCTTGAGAGATAACAAGGGTTCAGAAGTTTACAGAGCGTTGTTGGCTAGCGCTCAAGGCCTTCACCATTAGGCCAGATACTCAGCTGGTATAAATTAGCATAGTCCCCTTGAAGTGAGTAGATCTGTGCCAGTTTACACCAGATCAGGGTTCATTCCCTAGTATTTTCTGGTTGCTAACCTGTTCTACCCCTCCTAGAAAATAAATTTAGTGCAAAAATATCAAAAGATGCCAATTAGTTCCTTCAAATCCTCACTCACCTGCTAGGGAATAGGACCCTATATAATACCAAATCCAAACGTTGTCATCATTTATATTGTGGTAGTGCATAAAGGTCCCAACTAAAACTGGGGCCCCATGGTGGTAGATGTAACAAATATAGATTAAGACAATCCCTGCCCTGAAGAGTTTACAGTCTATATAAGCAAGACAGAAAAATGCAGGGGAAAGGGAGAGAACATGCAAAGAGAATGAATAATGCAATGGTTTGAAAGCATGCCATCTGTTCCATGATTTTTGTTGTTGTTTTGTTTTGGGATGCTAGGTTTTTACAACTTTTGGAGTAGCATTTTATTGGCAGGGGAATTAACAATATAGAGACATAAAGCAAGGGAGAGGGAATACTCAAGAGAAGGAGATAAGAGTATAAAGGGAAAGGAAAAGAGAGGCAAAGAAGCAGGCATGGAGAGCAAGTTTAATGAAGCTAAAGAGAAGCTAAATGAGGGACAAACAGCACAGCAGACAATAGGAGACAGCAGCTGCAGTGTTTGATATAGGACCAGGGACATGGAATCCTATAAGGTTGATACACTTGACGACGGCCAGTCTGTGCTTGGGTTTAGAAACAGAGAGGAGAGGAGTTTCTGGTAGTTTAGATAAGGAAAGAATTTCATGGGTTATTTTTTGTGTTGTTGTAACTATCAGGTACTTTTAATATTGTTTGCCTTCATTTGACCAACACCATCTTTATTCACCATCACATTTATTTATTTCTTTTGGATTTTTTTTATTCTGTTTTACACACAGAGAGGACCCTCTGTGCATGGACTTTCCCACTCTTGTTCTTGGGAGAGTTCAGTGTTACCTTTGTAGCATCATTCCTGCTCTTCTAGATCCTGTATTTAGTCTGCAGTCCATGCTGGAGATGAAGGTGGAGACTGGGTCAGTAAGCGGCAGGAGTGGGTGGACAGAGGATCGATGCACGCTGACACTTCTTCTACCCACGGGGGATTCCCCAGAACCCTCTCCAGGGGATCCAAGAACTGAGCAGTGAGGGAAAGCCGCTGGCTCTGTAGTTCCATTAACAGAGACTGCGGGCAATGGGCAGCTGTGACCTAGAGCTCTTCAGGTTGATTCTTCAGGTTGGGTGTTTCTTCCAGCTCATTTTTGATGGGATGAGGTGGGGGGAACCGATCCCTTTGACAGAACAATAAGGGAGGAACTCCAGGAAAGGCCTTGACAAAGATTTCTTTCCCTAGAGCATCCTGGCGATGAGCCAGCCACCTGGTTTGCAACAACAGAAGAAATGGTCTGGAAAGAAATATGGAGAAACAGAACTCATATGAAGGGAAATTGAAGTAGGAGTAGGGAAAAAGAGGAAGAGCTTGGGGATGTGCATAAAATACAGTGAAAATGACAACGTAAACAAAAAAGAGAAAACAAAGCAATTCTTCGCGAACATTCTATCTCCAAAGGCTTTGAATATACAAGATGCTAGAGTGAAGTTTCTCCTAAAATTTTACTTTACCTTGTGTTTCTCAGTGAGGAACTGCTGACACTAGTGATTAGAGAGATTATGAGCCTTGGAAGTGATAGAAGTTTACTAGGGACTAGCACGCAAGGGAGTGATGTAATTGGATCAACTCATTAGAATGTCATAAGCAGGCACCGAGATATTTTAAGAGACAATAAAGCATGTTCCCACGCTTACAGGGAAATTAGAATATTGAATAAGTCAGGCCCCATTTTTTTTCTTAACCAGGTAATGCCAATGAAGTACTGTCTTTACCTATCACAATTATTTCAGTTGAATGACCACACTTCCTAGGCATGTTAATAAACAGGGGGGAGGGGTGTATTTTCAAAAAGCAGAAAGGCATCCAATTCCCATTAAAATTAATTGAAAATTGAGGCCTAATTCCCATTAGTGCCTTTGAATAATCTCCCTCAAAGTGGCTGGTTTTGCTCCTGGTATGGGACATGTTTCCTGCTGAATATTCCTGCTGAATGTTCTCCTTGACATCTGTGAAGATCTGCATATTGGATGCTCTCCCATCTGTGGCTGGATACATAAACTATGGTGTTGCATTTCACGGTTTCAAAGAACTTCCATGGTAAAATGTTTTTAAGAAGTAAACTTCTGTGTTAGAAATACTTTCTTTTCTTCCTGCTGATTATATTGACATTGATTACTGCACCTAGCTTATTTAGCATGAATTAAGTTAGCTGAAGCTCATAATTAGCACTAACCTCCCTTGCGAGCTGTGTTCTTCCACTGACATGCACCTTAACTTCCATTAATGTTGATGGGGTTAATTATATTCATTCATGGAAGGACAGCTCCCTTGTAGTTTTTTCACCCCTTTCTCTGCATGCATATATCGCCTTTTTTTGGAACCTTTGGACTTCAAAAGCTGCTGAGATCCTCAAAGAAAAAAGGATTGCACAGAATAAGGTAACAGAAAGACACTGAGAAAGAATTACTCTAAAGAGGGATTATGCACAACAAGAAGGCACACATTATTAGGTGGGGGAAAGTTTGGCAAAAAAAGCAGAAAGAATTTTGCTGTGCATTTGCTTAAATATCATCCTCTCTGGTTAGGTTGGCCAGAAAACAACATTGCTGTTTTGTAAAAAAGGTGAAGTTTCAGAATTCAGATCCATTCGGATGTGGAATGAAACCAAGACCCTTCCAAATTTTTCACAAAAAAATGCAAGTGAGGAAACAACCCACCTCTGAACACCAGGGAGCCTTCCTTGACAATGAGCTCTCACTTATATCACTGTGATTTATATTAGGATGATTAATTTACTTCACCTAAAGTCAGTCCATGTCCCTCTTCAGCCGCACAAGCAGATGAAGGCTATTTACTGTAATTAGCAGAATTTTAGAAATGCTTGAGACAATGCATATTCTGGAGGGGAAGGGCATATCATTCAGGGAAATATAGGCAAGTGTTCAGTTTCACATGTATAATTTGATTATTTGGATGGTATTAAACTGGGGGGAAATCCAGTGCTCTGAAGGTAACTGGATAATTTTATTTGAAATGATATGCGGGCTTTATGAATGTAAATAACTCATCATACTGGCTAATGCTTGACTTTATATAGACATTAGTTCAAGTTTCTCTGCATAACACTACCAGTACACACTGGTTGGTGGCATTGCTGACACTTAAAGGGGGTTACATCCTGGATCCATTGGAGTCCATGGGAGTTTTACTATTGACTCAGCAAAACCAGGAGGTCATCCCATGGCTTATCTTGAGAATTTGTGGGGCAAATGCTGTCTGTCTCAGTCCTGCAAGGAGTCTCATTGAAATCTACTGGACAAAGTGAGCCCAACAATAATACCTGTAATACACTTTTTAAGGCATTTCCATCTGTAGTCTTCTAAGTGGTCTTGAAGGCATGTACAAAAAATATTGAGTATTAGTTACTGTTAAAGGAGCTGGATGATAAAAGCATCTGCAAAAAATAAGCCCGTTTACATGTATAAAAGGATTTAGAAGTATCTAGGTTGAAGGGTAGCTGTGTATAGTTCACAAATAACAGAACTAATAAGATGTGTAAGTTCTTGAAAGCTGAGTTCTTGTCCATAAATGAATACATAAAAGAGACCATCATAATTAGTGCACTTCATGATGTTCCATGTGATGTTTAAGACGTGGCGACAACTCTAAGTCTAGGATGTTTCAGATTCAGAAATGCACCTAATTCATATGCATTTGGTTTAAACCTTCAGCCAGTGTAAATCAACATATCTCCATTGACATCAATGAAGCTACATTGACTTACATTCACTGCGGGTCTGTCCCATCATTCACCTCAGAGTCAGTGGAGTTGTACCATATTCACTAGGGCTAAATTTGATTCCATGAGAGTTTTCCTAATGGGGACTGAAGTCTCTCATTACCCATTTGTGTTTAAAAATGGAAAGTTAAATATGTCACTGGGGTTTTCGTGACAGTAGGTTAATGCATTGCCCTTCCCCCAATGGAGACCTGATCTTAAATCCCAATTTAGATCATAAGTGAAAACATATTTGGTAATTACACCTGAACTCCACATTTGTGTATATAATAAAGCTGCCAAAAAATATGACGCTGCAGGGAGTTACTGTTCAAGAGACGCTCAGGTCAGAGTTGAAGTACCCTAGAAGAGCTGTAGGAAACCTTTCTGGCCTGCATCATGCCCTGCTCAATCCAATGTTATTTCAGATTAATTCCAAAGAGTCATATATATTGCAATTGACATGAACCTCTTGAAGCTCTTATATAGTTCCCTTGTTTGCATGAAAACTAAATTCACTTGCACATGAATGAAACAATAAAATGTTCCATTGGCAGATATAATGATATTCAGAAACTTTTCTATAACCAACATACCTTTTCTTTTTTTTTTCCACAAAGCTTTTCTAGGAACTTGCTTAGCCAATACAAAGACAGAAAGAAAGTGCATCCTAGGTTTTTTTATTATTATAATGATATATTTTTCATTTTTACATCTGCATGTGTTCTTATATGAATATTTTTCTCTTATGCAAAGGATTTGTCCTGCTGAGACCAAAAGTTCCTGGCTAACATTTTTAGCTTTGATTGCTATTCATGTTTGAGTCTTTCAGATACTTGACACAAAAGTTCCAAATTATATCAAAGTCCCTGAGCTGTCATCTTGATCTGTAGCCTGATTTTCCCCCCAAAGACATCAATTCCTTTACATCCCTTTATCTGGTCTTTAGATGTTGGAAGTATCTCATTTTTCAATGCTTCTCTTTGCCATTGAACTTTAATGAATAACTTTAGCAGTAATTAATGGGGCTTCTGAATCATTTGTATAGGGTGGAGTAGTCACAACACAACATACCAGTGGGATGGGGTAGGGGGCAGTTGTGGAGGATGGGCAGAGTTGGGAAAAGTCAGGACATCTCAGGGCGGGAGATGACTCAGTAGGTTCTTTGGTATCTCTTGTTTTTAGCAAGTTTTCATTTTGAACTTCTGCGTCACTAAAATATTTATGTGGGGATAATGCATTCAGGATTGTTAAAGTAATGGCTTACTATAGAGAGTTACATGTCATCATATTTATTTTTAGAGAAAAGGATTACTATATGGTATAATTTGAAAAATCTCATCTCAATGAGTAATCTGATTACTTTTTATAGCAAAAAGTAGCAGTGATTATTTTTCATTACACAGGTGCATCCAGAGAAAAAAATTGGCTCATTGTGGGATTTTATTACTCTTGTTAGCTCCAGTTGAAGGTGAAGATACCAATCTATGTGGGAACGTATATTGTACTATATTATGTCTCTCATTTATCCCTTTGTGATACATATACAAGGAAAGGGAATGGAAACTTGGCTGTAACTCTCCAGCTGAGAATTCTCATACCACGTGTCTGTCTTAAAGAGGTGTACAGACATCATAGTCAGTTCCTATGCCACTGTCCTGGCTTGGTGTAGAGGATATTCTGAGTGTACAGGGTGTGGTTGGAGCACTGATGGACTCAGAGAATCTGTGCCTGACAGACAGTCCATAGAGGACCATTACCATCCAAGACAGTTTGTAGCAACCCCTAAACTGGTATAATCTACACCAGGTCCAGGCACCAGCCTAAGAAGCAAGGGCTATAATCTGACTGAGGCGGAGCACAGCAGAGAATCTGGAGCTGGGTATCTGAGCACCATCCAGAAATCGCTTGCCTCCCCCGCAGACCTTGCAGAGTGAGGCTCCATGGCTGTTGCGTGCTTCAGTGCAAACAGCAAGCAGGTGCACAGAATAATATTTTCACAATACAGTATAACAGCTGATGTAATTAGATTACGGTAACCTTCCTCACTAGCCTGGGGAATTATTAGCCATACCCAAATTAGTCCTTAGCCCTTGCCTTTAGGCTCCATTTAGTATCCATACAGCCAACAAACTCACAAAAGGAAAGCAAAACTGCGCAGCTCAGGCTTTCTACTCAGCCACAACTCACAGGTGGTCTTGCTGTCTCCAGAGACTAATACAGAAGTCCGTCCCTTCCTGCAGCTTCTTTCTGTGGTGTCCCCCTTTCCTGCAGCGGTTCATAAAACACAATTGTCCCCTTCCCAGCTGCATTTGTTTAGTGAACAGAAGGGACTGGCCCCGGCTGTTTGGCTCTTAAAGGGGCAGGCCACCCTTTTACAGCTGCCCTGTGGGTGGTGTTTATCTATTGGTTCAATTACTATTAAGTGCCAACTGTGTATTCAGAGCGAATATATTGAGTCTGAAGCACGGGCTATCCCACTCCAGATGCAGCTTCAGAGCATGAACTGAACTCTGCAGAGTTACAGTCTGGGCGGACGATTGGAACAGGGCCTGCCTTTCGAGTGAAGGTTTTCAGCCAGAGCCTGATCTCAGTGCCATGGATGAGCCACCACTGTCTTCAGTGGAGCTATTCCTGAATCCTGAGTCTCACTACAGTCAGTCAGAGCAGGGCCAGGGCCCTTTGGATTTGAATCGCTCTTAGAAATTGCTCCGTCAATGGCAGTTCTGACTCTCATTCACCAAATATAGGACAAGAAAGATAAAACGGATAGATTCAGAGAGAATAGGAAGTAATTTCCATCCCTGTTGAAAGCAGTCAGTAGGGGGCTTTTTAATGTATTTGTTTAACAGTTCCATACGAATAAATTAGCCAGGAATCCTGCTGTGCTCATCTGTCAGTGTCACACCTCTGTTTCTTCTTGGCCTGCTCTTTAAATTTTCTCCCTTTTCCTGGACACTTGCTCCTTAAATTGTAAATATTTAATAAAAAGAAGCACAGTTATGCTGACAAACCCGTCTTTTTAATTACGTTTCATGTCTTCTGCTTCATGTATCAAAGGCAGACTTACACAACTGTCCATGCTTGGCAAGAGACAACAAAATCCTTTTGTCTTTTCTTTTATTGTGAATATTGATGTTCCACTGAACCCTACGTGGTAACATTTTTTTGTAGTATCCAAAAGGTTCTATTTTATAAAGCAGAATATGCTTAAAATATTTAATATCCTCCATCCTTTGATGAAATACCAAATTGTTTCCTTCCGGGACATGTTGCTCCTGATATTGTACTATATTTTAGTTTTGTTTCAGTTCGTTTTAGTTTTGAAGCACATTCTGAAAAGACATGGCTCTTTATTAAACCTATACATTTTAGAAGCATGATAGGATTGTAAAGTTATCATGTATTCAGAACTGGTACGACTAGCCACATTCTCAGCTGGAGTAAATCATGATAGCCCCAATAAAATCAATGAAGCAAACCTCCCAGTGTTTGATGTCGCTAAAGCGGGACACAGCACCACTCTAATTTAGCAAGTCTGCCCAGATGGAGATGAAGGGGCAGACAGGCCCTATTTGATTGGCATTGCAACCCCATGCGCTAGGCTGCTGTGACAATGAAATTTGGCCCATCCATTCCTCCATAGTAAGAAATGTTCTACTTCACCTGGGACAAAGGGTTTGGGGCATCATAGTGGGACAGCCTTTTAAAACCCAGGTCTGATGGGAAGTCTGATGAACCCATGTCGATTGACACCAGCTAAGGATCTGGCCTACGCTTTTAAGTGCACTTACACAAAATTCCAAAAGAGGTTCTAGCACTGAAGATTTCACTGAGTCCTGGGAAGCCTGTATCTATAAGCCACTTAGGGTTTAATCTTGCAAACTCTCACATATGTGAGTCATGCCACTGAAGCAAAGTGTTATTAATTATTATTATTATTATTGGATTTAGGCCAGAGGAGCTCAAATAAGGTGGTTTAGGATTTTGCCCTTAAATCTGAGGAGTGCAAAATAGTTACAGTATAAAGTCCATGGAGGGAGCATCTCTTGTCTTCCCTTTACTCTTCCAGTGAAAATTGTATTTAGTAGGATATGATGGTTATTTCCCTATGCATCTGGCTTTTCTTTTTAAATGAGTAAAAAATATCTGATCTCATTCATTGCAAAGCAATATATAAGGAACATTGGTTTTTCCTCTTTTGTTGTTTTCCTGCCTTCTGCTTGTTCATAGTGGCAGGCTAGATTTGTTTGTCTAATTGACCAAGAGCTTCGTTAATCATGCATCTGGAATAGCCAGAAAGAAGAAGAAACAACAAAAGTATTTTTATGGCTGCTCAGTGCAGAAAAAAGTTGCTAAGTGCTGAAGTTTTTGGAGATGATCAGCAAACCTCCCATTATAGCCAGAGGGTTTGCTAAATCTCAGAAGCAGCCTTTTCTTCATGATAACTACTACAGCAGATTTAAAGAAAGAAAGTGTATAGAAGTCTGAGCATATTGATTACATTCATATAAGTTGACCTTCATCTATTCTGAGGTTTGTTTTATTCCCAACATGTCCCCCTAAACTATCTGATTCGGTATTTCTCTGCAATACTGTATAGCTCACTTCTTCCACAATGTTCATAATTAATGATCCAACAGTGTTCCTGGGACCGGATTCAAACCCCACTAAAGCTAATGGGAGGCTTTCACAGATTTTAAAGCTATAAGGGACCATTAACTCATCTAGGCTGACCTGTGTGACACAGGCCAGATAATTTTACCCATCACCCTGGACTGAGCCCAATAATTTGTGTTTGACTAAGGTGTATCCTTCCATTGAAAGTCTCTCATTGAATACTATGACTACTCCACTCTTTCCCTTTCTTTTTTTTTAGTAGTTACTACAAACCATGGAACAGATCTATGGGTGGTGGGTATCATAGACTCAGCTGGTGTAAATTGGTGTAACTTCTTAAATAGCTAGGTGTAGCCCCACCCCCAGTCTGCCCCCAGCCCTCCCACCTGGCTTCCCACTCCACCCATCTGGAATCCAATCTCACTGTAGGGTGGCCCCAGGCCAGGTTGCACTGCCTGCCCTCCCTGTGCTCTGGGGCTGGAGGGGAGCTAGCCTGGGGTGGGGATGGTGATTGCAGGGGGCATGGCTTCTAGGCTCTGGTGGGGTAGGGGCTATTTCCCCCCAGCCTGTGGTTCACACACCTCCCATGATCAGATTATTAGGAGGTGTAAATTGTCATATTTCAATTGACTTCAATGGAGCTACACCAATTTACACCAGCTGAGAATATGGCATCCTGTGTATTCTGATGACTTGTCCTAGGTATACTTTTTGCAATGGGGTATGCATAGCTAAACATCATAGGCCAGCTCCTCAGCTGGTATAAATAGCTCCACTGCCTCCATGAAACAACTGCAGTTTTCAGAAACCTCAGCTCTGAGCCATCATATCTAGCTGAAGTATAATGTCCCATTAATACTGAAGAGTTACTTGTGAGACTGTTGGGTTTTGTTTGTGTGTTTTTTCATTGTTATTGTTGCCTGACACTCTGTAAAGCTTAAGAAAAGGAGCCTTAAATCTCTGTCGTATGCTGGTATTACAGCACTGTAATCTCTGGACTTTTAAAAAAATCCACAATAAGCTGCACATCATTTTTACTGATGATAAGGGTGACTGGATAGTTAGAAAGGAATAACATATGACAAGCGAAATGTATATTGTACTACACATACTTTGTATGGGTAGTAAGACATGAGAGCGAAGGTTGATTGATCCCAGTGAGTAGGGCAGAATATATATCACAAGAACTTCCAGTGCTAGAATGTTTTATTTAATTCATAAATTTCAGAGTTAGCCTTTAAAAATCTTGTTGGAACCAGCTATTTGTTTTTCATTAGGACGAGAGCATTGGGGAAAACTGGCCCTTTAGAATGGTCTTCAAGGCCTGCACTGTCCCAGGATGCCTTGCTGCTAGGGTCAGTGTAGTGGAGGACTGGAGTTCTATTTTGAAGAGTCAATTTGAATCTGTACAACATATTCCTCCTTGTAATGGTGCAATCTCCTTCTGGTTCGTTACTCTCTGAAAAAAACTGAGGTTAAAAGAGTTACACTGGCTAAGGTGAATTGCTAAAAGCTATTTGTAAACTTAGTATTGCCACATCCCGCAGGGTACTGGAGAATCTCCTACTGTTTTCATAGAATCATAGAATATCAGGGTTGGAAGGGACCTCAGGAGGTCATCTAGTCCAACCCCCCTTCCTTTGTTTCCTTCTACTGTGCAATGATTCCAGACTACTTGCTACTGGCTTAACATGGTAAATTCCTACCATGGAGGACGAAACAAGGTAGCCTTCCCCAGAAACCTTCTGCAAAGGCTTTCAGAATACCTCCAGGAGAGTTTCATGGAGACATCTCTGGAGGATTCCCACTCCATCCCCAAACATGTTAACAGACTTGTCCAGTAGCTCTACTCGCTGCGAATGCATCCAAAGTCTTCAGGGCAAATCAAACATTAAACACAATTAAACACAATTGCTTTTAAACCCCTTAGTGTAGTTACAAATGTGCACTCACCAGATCTGCCTTCTCTGGCTTCCAGTTTCGAGAACTCGTATCGGCTCCAGGGTGATGAAAAAGTCCTGGCTGCCGAGGAGAACGGATTCTCCACCTTCCTGCTGCGCATTCTCCTCCTCTTCCACAAAATCCTCCTCACTGTTGCATGAGACTCCCCTTGCAGGTGTCCATGGACAGTGGTGCGGTAGTGGTAGGGTCCCCTCCTAGAATAGGATGCAGCTGATCATAGAAGTGGCATGGTGTCTAAACAGAAGTGTTTGCTGTGTATAAATTGCTGTATTTCTAAAGTCCTCAGCAATTTTTGCTTGAAGTATTTATACGCAAACCCTAAGATACTGCCATATATTCATGAATTTGAACCAGGGTAATGGACGGCAGGCACTGTAAGCACTAGTGACATTCTAGTGTAGTTTTAAGAACTCCCTCCAATCTCATATATGCCTTTATCGTTTTCACCGACGTTTTATGTGGTATTTACGGCTAGGACTTAACGTGCCTGTAGGGGGTCGCCGCTGGGGCTCGGCCCTCTGCGGGGCGGTTGGGCACCAGACCGCCCCGCTACACGCCCTCAGCCGGGTTGGGGAATACCCGGGCCTGGGGCTCAAGTGCTCAGTCGGGCCTGAGCTGCGTCCGTTCCGCCCGCCTCTGCCCCGAGGCCGGGCGGGCAACCCACCCACGGGGTAGGGTCAGGGCTCAGACCCTCACGCAGGGGCTGAACAGGAACAGTTTGCAAGGCCCAGGCCCTGAGGCAGGGCGGGGCCACAAACACG
>ML677353.1:12091946-12149922 GCA_007922305.1 Dermatemys mawii
AGCACGGACTGGGGAGGCTCGGTCCCTCCTCCTCCTCTGGGTAGCGGCCGCAGGGCAGGCTCGGCCAATTCCCGGGCTCCAACTGGGTCACCGGGGCTTCCCGGTCAGGAGCTCTGGCCGTAGCCTCTCGCTCCTCCGGTGGCTCCCTCCGAAGTGAGCTCCGAGGCCGAGCTTTTATCCTTCCGGGTCGGCCGGCTGACCTCTGGGGGAGGGGCGCAGGTTTCTCCAGCTCCGCCCCCTCCTGTCTCTGGGGAGGCTCGGCCCTCTGCGGGGCGGTTGGGCACCAGACCGCCCCGCTACAGTGCCATACAGTCTTTTTTACATCAAATGTTTAAAAACCCAGACTGACAGGGTATAGTATTTAGGAAATATTGCTTTTATGAGCTGGAGTCAAGCTATCACTCAGATATATTGATGGATGGGAGAAATACAAGTCTAAGGGCCTAGTCTGCTGATCTGAAGAAAAATATTGTTCATATATTCCTTAGTTAAGTGTTTCTCTTTACTCAGTGCTCCATGGGTTCTTTCTTACTTCTGACTTTGACTTCCTTCTCATTTGCTTTCTTCTATTTTCATCTTTTAATCTGCCTTCTCCATATTCATAAGGAAGATTTTTTCCTACCGCAGTATTATTGACCTTTCTACAATTGGTAGAACCCTTTGATCGCAAATAGAAAAAATTGTCTGATTTATGATCAAGGATTATCTATAAGCATCTTAATTTGTTAAATGCAGTGTTGTTTGCAATGTTATTGTAGCCATGTTGATCCCAGGATATCAGATAGGAAAGGTGTGTGAGATACATCTTTTACTGGACCATGTCTGTTGGTGAAAGAGGCAAGGTATGAGCTATAAGGAGCTCTTCTTCAGGTCTGGGAAAGGTACCTGCTGTCACAACTAAATAGAAAGTGGAACAGTATAAGCAATTAACACCATATTCTGAGACCATTCAAGTGGAAGTGGCCTGTTAACACTTCTCCAATCATAGGACAAATAAGGGGGAATTAGTGGGTTACAGATTGTTGTAATAAACCATAAATCAACATCTTTATTAAAACCATAATTTTAAGTGTCTTGCAGAGTTATGTATTTAAGCTCCCAGGCCTGGGACGTACACTTTAACACACTTAAAACCACCATCAAACAAGGACACTCCACGAGAGAAATAGATCACATCGTGGAATGGGCCACCCAAATATACTGAGAGAACCTGCTACAGTACAGAAATACCATCCACCCCCACCTCTGACTGCACATCTCTAGTTGTCAGCTCCTACCCCATATCCTGAATGAAGTCTTTGCTGAATCCCTCCCCCTTGCAATCTCGCCAACCTCATCAGAAGGAAGATCCCCACAGACCAGGACACGCCAACTCAAAGCGGCACCAGACCCTGCCAGAACAACACATTCAAACCCTGTAGACATAACTGCACTGCTGCAATGATCAAAATCTCCCAGAACATTCCTTTCAAGATCCCTGGGTCCCATATATGTTCATCAGAATATGTGTACCTCATCCATGCACTAAATGCCTCAATAACACCTATGTGGGAAAAACAAAACTGTCACTACACTTTTGAATGAACTCTCACAGCAAAATGATAAAAGACAAAAACACCCTGACACCTGTGGGTGAACACTTTTCACAAAGTGATCACTCTATATCTGACCTTTCAGTCCCCATCCTCAAAGGAAACCAGCACAACACCTTCAAAAAACGACCTGGAAACTTAAATTCATAACTTTGATAGATAAGAAAAACCCTGGACTGAATAGAGACACTGGGTTTATGGCTTGTCATAAAAATCTATAACCCACTTTAACCCACCTCAACTTTTTTCCCTTGCCCACTATGACTGGAGAGGTGTTAAAAGACCACATAACTACTTATGCCAAATGTTGTTTCACCTTGTATTTAGCGGTGTCACTCTTGAGTACATTTCCCAAGCCTGAAGAAGAACTCTGTGTAAACTCAAAAGCTTGTTTCTCTCGCACCAGAGTTGGTCTAATAAAAGATATTACCTTACCCACTTTGTCTCTCTTTTGCCAACACTCTCTTTTGCCAACAACAACATTGAATAAATTCAGTATTGTCCTTCCAGGTGAGTCAGATCTACTTAACTTCAGGAGACTTCTCATGCCCCCTACTAGCTTTCATAATCATTGTTGTCTTCTCTGTTCCTGACATTCTTTCTTTAATATGCATTATTTTCAAATGTTTTATTTCTTGCGAGATACAAGTATTCAGTTATATTGGATAATTAAGCTTAGTCAATGGGAAGGAGAAAAGGAAAAAAGGGAGGAAGAGACAAACACCTGAGCTCAAAATTGAAGGTATTCATACAGCACTTGAAACAAAGATGAAACTGCAATAAGAACATAGATTCTCTGGTTTATTCCAAATTCAGCATCTTCCTTCAAGAGTTAGGGCTTGAGTCTGCAAACATTTATGCCCAGGACTTTATTTACCAAATTATTGAACTCAGTGAGAATATTCCTATTTTTCTTTGCATCTAGCAAAAGCTTTTCTAGCAAAATGCCAGCAAAGGATTTCAATAATAAAAAAATAAAATAAAACCACGGAACTAACATGATTTTTGCAAACCATAATGCCACTTGTATGTTGGGTCACTTTCCTTACCCTTTGTGTTTTCTCTTTTTAGACATAAACCCTTTGACACAGACACTGCTTCATTGTATGTTTTTTACGGTGCCTAGCACAATGGGGCCCCATTCTCAGCTGGTCCCTAAACAGTCGTCATAAATATAATAACAACACTCTTGTGATTCAAGTTATTCCACATGTAAATATTTGCAGGATCAATTCTTTATGGCCAATTCTGCTTAAAAGAAAGTAAGATAATACCTTTACCAAAAATAAATAAATAAATAAAATAATAAATAAATTAACTCACTGTTGCTCCTTCCCCAAAATATTGACAATCAATATCAGATAAAGTATGGTGCTGTGACGGGGTATTCCAGACTCTCTGAGGTCCCCTGCTGGAAGCCTCATGGCCCTGCCACATTCTGCCCCATAAAAGGGCAGTGGAGAGGATCCTCCAAGCTGCCTAGCATGGCTGTGTGGGATACAGCCAATCAGAGCCCAGCAGGTTAGTATAAAAAGAGCTGCAGGGCTAGAGTAAGTTCAGTTCCTTGCTGGAGCTAGAGGAGGTGTGGTAGCTAGTTGGCTGAAGGACCTTGGGCAGGGTGGTGCTGCCAGAAGTTAGGAAGAGTAAGAAGGAGCCCTGAGCTGGTTGCTGGGACTCCATCAGGATAAATCTCTGAGGTAAGGGTGAAGACACTGGGAGGAAATGGCCCAGGGAATTAGAACAGAAAGGGACACAGCAAATGGCTGCTATCTACAGAGTTCCTAGACTGGGAGCTGGGATAGTGAGCAGGCCTGAATCTTCCCCCTGCCACTGGCCACTGGGGAATGTGGTCTGGAAGTTGAGGCACCCCAGAGGGGGAACTGAACTGCAGTGGCCCAGCTAGAGAGCTGCAGTTGAAAAGGCCCTAAAAGGGCAAAGACATTGTTGTCAGGGAGGGAGCTCTGGGGCACTGCTCTATTCTGGAGCAGGGACAGCTTGTGGGAAATGTCACAGAGGGCATTGAGAGAGTTCCCTGTTGGACTTGTATCCCCCCCTTGGAAGGGGTTTTGCTTGTCTTTTATCTTAATGACAGACTATGTGTGATTCACCCCAAACAGAGAGGGTGCAGGGACATGTGCTTGGCCAAGGGGTGCTCTTGAGAAGTGAGTGCACCCTGTTATAGGTGCAGTGTGTGGAGGACAGATGTGTCACTTAGTTACTACTAATGGCACAAGTAGGTTAGTAGAACTTGGCCTGTACAAGAAGACTGTTGTGATAATTTGTGGTAACTGAGGTTTTAGTATGTTTCAGTTGAAGTGCTGAGGTTACATGTGCTGTTTTAAACTTTGCAAGACTCTTTAAAATCTTCTAATGCAGTATTGGAGTGCAACTGTCATAATTAAATTTTTAAAAAAATACTTAAGTGCAATTAGTTTCCCTTTTAAGCCTAATTTTTTGGATTATTGACAATTTGGCTAAGCCTTCATTTTTTAAGTCAGAACTCCAGAGTGAGTTATTTGCTTCTGTAGTCTATTTCTATACAGTTTTTCCAAGCTTTTTCAGCAAGTTAGTCATAAAAGACCAGAAAAATCATATGGTAAGATGTACACAGTACCTTCATCCCAAGGTTCTTGAAGCTTTACAAGTATTAATGAATCAGGCCTTAGGCAGCTAAGTATTATCATTGTCATTTTACAGAGGGGGAAACTAATGTGCAAAGGGATTAGATGATTGCCCAAGGTCATAGAGAAGTGTTTAGTGGTTCTAGGAGTATAAAACTCTTAGCTCCCAGTCCACTTAATGACACTTATTCATCAGACAATGCAGCTTTTAATTATATGATCCCTACAATAACATCATAGTTCTTAAATATATCATCACAGATTTTTTGTGATAGATGTTTTTGAATTGCTATCACAATCTACACTCTTGTTTTTAACCACTGTACATACATAATTGTATACCATTACCATGCATGTAAGATAAATGAGTCCCTGATGTCCCATAGTGACAACGTTGACAACTTCAAGCTTTCAAAACTATTGAGTCTCACCCCAAAAATTTGAGGTTGGCTTAAAGTCGGTGAGATTTCAAAAATGAAATCTGGGTTCTTTTTATTTGCACTCAAGGCACATTTTCAAGCTTTTGCCCACAATCAAGAGGGCTTGACACTTTTATTTCTTTTTCTAAAAAAAGGCTGAGATTTTCACCTAATTATGTGACTCCAGGAGGTGAGGTTTTAAGAACACCACCAAGTACTGAGGGACTTGCACTTGTATATGAAAAGCACGAGAAATGAGGCAAGGGCTCCTGCAGAGGGAATGCACCTGCTTCACAGTACATAGAGCAGGCTGCACTGTCCAATCTAGTAGGCACAGCCACTTCCTTGGGCCCGTGCAGGAGGGTAAAGGATGACTGGGGTCCTGAACTGGGATTGTGGTCCTGACTGAGCCAGTCTGTTTGTGCAGTTGCTCCCTCCTCCTTGCAAACCTGCCAGGGGCAGTTACACCTTGGATCTGGATATTTCTCTGCACCCTTGTTTTACTTTTTATGCAAGAGCCAGGAGCCCAGTTCTGATGGCACTCCCAGCACTCTTACATTGGTGTAACTGCACCAATTTTCCATGCGTGTTATAAAGTTAAAAGAATAACAGATGGACCATTTAAAAACCTCCATAATAAAATGATTTTTAGTTGTTACACTCTGTTTTCTAGCTTTCTCTCTTAGGGCACGTCTGCACTCCAATCTGAAATCAACCTATGTTACTTGACTTTTAGCTACCACTGTAATTATGGCGATGGCTGATGTCCACACTACTCCTCTTCTGTCAGAGTGTGTGTCCTCACCAGGAGCAGGTGCTCTGCACAACTTCCCACTGGGGGCCCTCTGCCCCTTGGGGTGTCTCACTCTCCAGCCTGAGCAGGGGATGGGAAGAGAGGGGAGATCGGCACCGAGTCTGGTTGGCTGTCATTGGGAGTCTGGGCAACAGCCTGGGTTTAAACAAAGACCCCATAGCAGCCTGGCTGGGGAGCCAGAAGCCAGCTTTCCAGCGGAGCCATGAAATTGACAAGACAGCCAACGGATAATGAAAGGGACGCAATGTCTAGACAGGCATGGCATCACCGTAACTACACCGATATAAGCTCTCGTGGAGGTGGAGTTAGGTTGTTCTTACACTGACAGGAACATGTCTGTAGTGTGTACGCTGACGTAGTTAGATGGACAGATTGACATAAGGCAGCTTACTCTGTAGCGTAGGCCAAGCCTCAGTGTAAGAAGTTTATTATTGTGTGATCTGGTTTCAAAGGGCTGTGTTAGAACATGACCATATATATATGTGTTTCATCCTGCAGAGCACTAAACCATATGCAGTACTTGTGCCTATCAAAGGCAGCCCCGGGTGAGAGGGAGAGAACTGACGATTTCCAGTACAGCATTTAAATGGTTATTTTTTTGTAAAACTTTTGCCTTTGCAGTTGCTTTCTCACTGGGCAGTGCCATTAAGTGTTGGTGCCTTCCCCATTGGTGTCCATTGTTCTTGAGCTGCACAGAGAAAATTGCTTTCTCTTTAGAAAAAGAGCTTGCTATCAAACTGCTGTTCTGTTAAACAATGGATGTAGGTAAAGCTTTTGAGACATCACTTTATGTTCTCCCTTGGTGCCAAGAGTACCATCAAGTCTTTGAATGAGACACTCCAAAAATAATAAGAATCACTGTATACATACATTGTATCTATCCTTTGAGGTTGGTTTCCCAGGACTCAGGGTGAAAACTTTTTCTTTGCTCAATTGATTGCAAAAGTGCCTCAAGAAATATCAGTGGACATTTCCCATTGACGCACAGGAATGTGTGTTTTGTTGTACGTTGGAAGTGGAAATGATCCCCAGACAAAATCTTGTATCTACCCCTTCTCCCTGAATATTAGGGGTCTTTAGAATCCAAACCTAGGTCTGAATTTCATGAACATTCTCTGAAAGGGAAGGGGCACACCTCTGGATTTG
This sequence comes from Dermatemys mawii, assembly GCA_007922305.1. Lineage (NCBI taxonomy): Eukaryota > Metazoa > Chordata > Testudines > Dermatemydidae > Dermatemys > Dermatemys mawii. The sequence goes on from ML677353.1 coordinate 12,098,539, forward strand.
AACAACCTGACATGTAGATATAACTGTGTGCATGCATGTGTGTTAGACTGCTGATCCATCTCCCCTAGAAGAACTGACACCACACTGAGTTTGGATCGGGGTTTTTTCTTCAACACACGCAACTCACAAAACAAAGCCATCCTACTGACCAAAACAGGCTCCTCATCAGGGTCTGCCATAGGAGCCCTCTCGCTTCCTGCAGCTCTCGTCTTCAACTGTGCCCACTCAGCTTTTAAAAGAATCACTTGAGCTCTTCCCCGCGGGTCTGATAATCCAATTTCCTGGGCCAAAACACCTCTTTTAAAAAGGTTCTGCCTTCAAACAGGGCTGGCTGGCTTCTGCTGCCCAACCACCCTGCTACAGTGTGTTTCAAAATTATCATTGCTGTTTCTTCTTTGTACACCCAAACGTGCTATTAAGTTTAGCTAGTTTGGATGCAGTCCCTGGAAGTGTTAGAATCCAGAGAGCCAGGTGCTCTTTAAAATATATACAAAACAAAAAGTGCCGATCCTATGCTGTAAGTGTCCTTCACAGCCATTAAAAATGCAGCATGTTAGTCCAGCAGCTTACCCACTTCTGCAAAGCAAAACAATAAACAACTTAGCAGGAAAAAAACCCTCCATTCCATTCTCCCTACAACACCATTTGCTATTTCTTATTTATATTTATGTCCACTACCATCTCCTAGTTTGAGTATTGTGAGATCAGGTCTGTTACAATGTGCATTTCCTGCCCTTTTATCCTGACTTTGGCCTTTTTAAAAATCCTCTCCTTTCTGAGCGGTAATTACTTTAACCACCAGGATTTTTCCTCTAGTCTGGGGTAGTAGGAATTCCACATCATTGTTTTTGAAAGCTGAGTCCACTTTAACTTTTCGTTTACTAGTTACACGCTTCTCCACACATTCCCCTGGGGTTGGAAGTTCCTTGCCAGTTGAAACTCAGGCTCTCATTTTGAGAATTAATTTGCTTTCTTAGCTGAACTCGCTGTTGCAATGTTTGTGTTAATAGCATAGGCATGTGCAGCACACTTCACTAGGGTGTGCACCCAGCGAATTCTATTTATTTATTTTAAAGGTGATGCACTCTGCATTGAAAGCCACTTTGGTGGGGGGGGGCATTAGGGTGTGCATGAGCACACCTGGCACACCCTGTGCGCAAACCTATGATCAGTAGTACAGCCTGCGTAAGTTTCTTCTTACCTTTGACCTCTTGTAATGTCTCCTAATTCCTCTTTACCAGGTAGAATGCAAATTAGCTATGGTGACTGATGAATGTTAATGGCTTCTGGCTTTGGGTTCAATTCAATGCATACTCCATACAATACAAAAATAGGTAACAAGAGGCAGCTGTTCCCCTTCTCATTTTGCCATGTAATAGATTACTATACAGTATCTACAAGGAAAAATACTGTAACAGTCTGGATGACTATACCTATTAGAACAAAGAGATTGCACAACTGTAAATACATTAAATTGACACCCACAGTGATGTTTTGTCTTTAAAATTCTACATTAGTCTAGCTGTCACCTTTGAATGTGGAACCTATTTTAATAATTGTCAGTGCATTGGAATGAGTCCTTACTCTTAATATCAGTATATCATTTCTATCTATAGAATTCAGAAACCTAATATCTTACATGCTCTATGATAGTTTAAGGACAACAGAATGGAAAATATTCACCACTTCCATGGCAGGGTGCTTCAGAAAGAAAGTTGTTTTTTTAACTCCAAAATGTCCTATTATTCAGAGAGCCATGGCTGTTTTTAAAATAAAATAACTTCAGCAAGGACAAGAAAACTGTGCTTGCAACTCTACAGTTCTCTGTAAAGTGATAAAAGGATAATTGAAACTTCAAGTATATGTGTTGAGAAATTCCCTGTTCATTAATGCTTATATTGTTGCTAAAACTTTATGAAATTAAAAGGTATGAGAGGTTGCTCATTTTTTCCTGGGATAATTAGTTGGTTCCTACAGTAGAAGGGATATATCTGGTGCTGACATTTTAGATTTATTTGGACTACACACAGTAAACATGAGTTTAATATCCAAGTCAATCTTGGTCCAGAGAAGCTGCATTTGCAAAAGGGTTGGTTTTAAGGAACTTAAGTCTTTTCCATATTTTTCCATTATTGCTATGATCCTCTAGAAATGGCATAAAATCCATGAAAACTACCGTGTAAGGAAATAAGGTAATAGTAGTGTGATCTTTCAATTTCTGTTAAATTAACCCTGGAATGTGGGAAATTTTCATTTCCATTAGGCACCTCAGGGCTAAGCTTAGAGTGTTCTGCCACAGATGTGAGAAGTCTAGTTTTAAAAAAAAAAACAAAAAACCTCTTGCTTTGAAAAATGCATCAGGAAATAGTATAAAGTCCCAGCCATGTGAAAAATGAAATAACTGGAAGCAACTGTTCTTCAGATGGCTTAGTTTACCTCTGTCACTACAACTGTAGTTAAGACATAACTGATTACCTCTTGGCATTACAGAGTTAATTAGGCTCAGACAGCCACCAGTGGAATGGGGCTTTAGTAATTTGTTCATATTCATAGAGGAGGGGAGACATTCTATGTAAGTGATGCTTGTGTGGGGACAAAACCTAAATTAGAATAATGAGGGGCTTTGGATAAGATGGGTTCTAGGGCACTGTATGTATGAATTTGTGTCTCTAGTACAAGTTTATTTTAGTGTGTGTGTGTACACACACAGACACAGAGAAAAAGATGTCCCCCCCCCCAAGGCTTTGATTCAAGAACCTCAGTCTACAGAAAATGATTTTTCTCTATATTCCAGAGTCAGCCTAACAACCTGACACTGATGGATTTAGGGGGCAACTTGGGTTTTTTTAGGAGGGGGTGGTTTAAGCCACAAAAATGGTGGTCAAAATTCAACAGTTGCAAACTCATTTTCACAACATAAGATACATATGTTGAGAACCCAGCTTGCACTGATCAGCAGCTAGCACATCTCCCAGTGTGCCAAAAATCCTTGCTGATTGGCAGATAAGCAGTGTATTTGCTTGCTGTATGTGCAAGAACAGTGTAGTAGTTATGCTAGAGAGAACAGTTGGTGACTGGGTGTGCCAATCCCTAGTGATTCAGTAAAATACACGTGATGGAAATATTCACTTGAAAGTATCTCAGCTGCAGCCTTCTGCCTTTTGAAGACAACCATATTTCCAAATATTAGTATTAGTGGAATGGTTGTGAAACTTGACCTACTGACATTACCACCTATTTAACCCTACGGGATTAAATGATGCCATAGTATGACTTCAATGAGTCTTCTTTGGCTTATTGGGATGACATACTTTCTAATATTAATATTAAAGGAGTCTGGCAATCTGAGTTCTGTTCCTGGCTCTGCCACAGATGTGTGGACAAGCCACTCAACATATTTGAGTAGGATTTTCAAAAGCACTCAGTTAAGCCAACATTGTTACCATTGAACTCTGTAGAAGTTTTACCACTGTCTTCAGTGGGACCATGTTTGTTTGTGAAACTCAGTATACAGATAAGCAGGCTATATGGACCTAAAGAGAACAGACTAGAATAATGAAAGCTAAAATTAGTACAAATTTAATCAAACATTTTTTCTTACTTTTTTAGACTCTGACCTTGCAGAAGGCCACGCACATTTTTCTTTACATGATGTGACAGTTCTAGTTGTCACCATTGTACACTACATTAAGGCTATGACAAAAACTAATCACTGTAACTTCTAAATGACACACAACAATCTGTCTTCAAATGAAGTATGGCAAAATTCATACTACCAAAACATTAGGAGATCAAAAATTGAAGACTAAGTCATCCTTCTTGTGTAGACCACCAACACTAAGTAATACAACATATAAATCACTGTACATTGTGTATAGTATTTTGACAGGACATTCTCTGCTTTAGATTGGGCAAAAGCCTATGATATTTACCAAAACTATTATAAAGTCACCTGATGACTATAATGTAGCATGCAGCAGATTGTTCAATCAAGTGTCTGCTGGTTCATAGGTCTGCACAAAAAGAAAGTGGTCTGCATTTTGGAAAGTGACTAGTTATTTTGCAGGCCTCAAGTTTTGGGTGCCCTTAAAGCAACCTGATTTTCAGAAGACAAGACAGGGTCTCAGCATTTTCTGAAAATCAAGCTTCTTTAATGTGCTTCAAGTTAGATACGCAAAATCTCTTATTAAACACTAACGGAAAAGATTTTCAAAAAGTGAGGACCCACCTTCTGAAAATCAGTCCCCTTTAAAGTCTTTCAAAATAAATACCAAAATTAATGTGCCCATGTTGGTTGATGGTGAATGTCATGGCAAAACTGACATGGAGCTGCAAGGAATCAAGCTTGTCTTCTTAATAGAAGAGCATAAATCTAGAGCTTCCATGGCGTCGGTCACTTGCTGCTTATAATATTGGGCATAAATATCTAGAACGCTAATATTCTTGGGTTAGCCTGTTCTGTCATCCCCATGTCTATAATCATGAGCATAATTCCCTCATCTAAAATACATTTAATGTAATAGGGAGGTGATGGATTGATAAAAAATAAGTGTCCCATTCAAACGCTTATTCAGTCATCTCCAAGTTGGAAACTGGCAGGAATTTGATCATTTACCCTAAGATTAATTTCAATGGCCAGTGACACTCTTAAGGGACATTGTCCATAACTAGTTAATAGTATGCTACAGCTTTTCAGTCTATCCATCATTATCTTCAAGAAGAGATATCTTAACAAATTTACAGCCCTAAAACTGAGCCCTACTTGCTGTTTTCTGGTAACTATTTCCATCTTAATTGAAAATGCTCTTTGGATGTGTGTTGCAAGGAGAGTATCTTAAATACTCAATGGCCAGTTATAGCCAAGACAGGCCAAAGGCTTCCTAAAACCAATGATGGAAATAATTGTTCTCAGAGATGTTCTGTTCTCATTAAAACTGCTCAGAAAAGGTTGCCAAAAATATGACCAATACCAAAAATCAAAATCGTGAAATATTGGTGTGATTTATTTTAATTTTCTGATCAGCTCCAGTTTCACAGTAAGTGAACATTTACTTAAGTGCCCACTATTCAAGAAGCTGGCAATATGATGAAAAGGGAATTTCTGTGTTTGGTTTTAATAACTCTTGATTCTGATACACCCTTCAGATAAAGAGCAGTTGGGAATAATGGAAAGAGACAGAGATAAGAAGGCAGGATCATAACTTTGGCTCAAGACACTCTGTAATTTTATAATTTGGATCAGTATCTGGATTTTCCCAAATGTCAGGATGTTCAAACACAGTGCTCATACTGGCAAACACGTATCTAGATTGGAGATTCAGCTCTAGGATTTTGCTTAGTATGGCTGATATGGATAATAAATTTAGGAACCTTCTACACTTACTCAAGAGAAACTTCCATTGAATCTATGGAGGTTTTGCTTAAGTAATAACTATGGGGCCAAGCCCATAGTATAGTGTCATTAGGTGAGAGGGAAGCAAAGGGTAGAATTTAATTTCTGATAACATTTCAGGAAATTGTACCATTTTTCATTTTGGCTGCTTTTATTTTTTGTCTACATTTCACCTGCTTATAGTTTGAGTACATCAAATATGAAATATATACAAGCTGTTTGACCTTCATATAGCCAATAATAGTTATTCAGATGGACAAGCAAACAAAAGTTTACTGGAATCTATAATATCCAAATTCAGCTCACACCTAATTTTAATGGCCATTGCACATCATGTAGAGCCTAATCCCATGCTTATTGGAAACTGTTATTCGCCATATGAAGATCAAACAGCTCGTATATATTTCATATTTGATGTCCTCAAACTATGAAGCACTTGCCTTGATTTCAATGGGCATGAGCTGGGTCCCTATTCTCTCCTATTAGTATGAAAACAGTTATTTCTGCAGGTGCACTGCTGTGAATTTTCCCTGACTCTACACTACTGGTGCCAAGATCAGTTCTAAGGTGTGCCCCAGCTCACTCTTGCAATGCTAGCATAGAATTTTAGCACTATCCTCAGTTTGCTACTGCTTCTATCATTAGCACTTTCTATTATCCCAGACAGTCAACATTAAAAAGCAGGCTTGAAGATTATTCTTAAACCATAGGTTAAGTTAGGTACAGTAGCTAGATTGTAACTGAATTCATGTTGATTCTTCAACTGGATCATGTTGAAGATTCTTGCCACACTCAGATTTACTACATAAAACAGCAGTTCACTTTGCTGCTAACATTATCCTTTAAATCTCTTGTCTTTATCCTAATACCACTAAAGAGACACCATACATACATACAGAGTTAAGATGGGATATTTGTCAGGAATTTTGCTTCATTTAGGGCTGAGTTTTGTACATTTTTCATGCTGAGTAGTACTCACGTGACAAGTTTAATTGACCTTAATGGGACTAATCATTTGAGACAGTACCATCCCATATAAGTAAGGTGGGCCGACTCCATCCTTTAATCAGACTATATTTTGGCTTGTGATTTGGAAGCTTCTTAAGGTTTCACATAACTTTACTTTGGACTCCCAATCCCTCAAAACAGTGGGTTTTTACATTCTTTTCCAGTGTTCCTAATGACCTGTTAATGAAATAAGCTACTATATTTATGTAAATTAGTAGGTTGCTGAACCTAGAATTAGTCTGCTGCTTCAGACTAGTAACTCCCTGCTTTATCTGTCCATAGACATAGATACATGTATTGCTTGCTCACTATATAGATATGATTTTCCATACAAAATGTTACACTGTGTGACTTTGAAAGATGTTAATATATTGAACATAAGATTTTTCCATACCAAATCATAATAGAAGATCTAATAAATCTTTGACCTTTCCTGTACTTCAGCCTTTTTTATAGAAAGCCTAGCTGTGGATTATAGCCTAATATTGGATTTTCTAGTTCAGTTGCAATTCTGAAGAACAAAGTTTCATTTTGAATTGAACAGAAAATGAAATTTCAGAATTCTTGTTGAATTGAAAAGTGTAAAAATTAAGAAAAATGTTGGGTTGACACAACAGTTTAATTCCAACTTGTAATTTTTCATTTTGATTTCAGTCATTTTGACAAAGGTAAAGAACAAGATTTGTGATATGGCAGACTGGGTGAGAGAGATAAAGGTCCTCCCTTATTACTTTTAGTCTACTGGTTAGGGAACTCACCTGAGATGTGGTGGACCACAGTTCAATTCTCCCCTCTTCTTGGTGTGGCAAAGGGATTTCAGCTTGTTTCCCACATTACATACAGAAGGGTGTCTTGGCCACTGGCCTATAGAACATTCTAGAATTGGTCATCCTCTTCTGCTGAAGCTGTTCCATTTAAAAAAAGAACATTAAATAGTCATTGGACCAGAGACTTGAACATGGGTAAGTGCCTTAATCAGCAAGCTATAGAGTCATCCTCACTCTTTCCCTACACCAGTGACTATTCTTATCTGTGTTGACATGTAGCAACCCCACACAAGGCCAGAAGGGGTTAATGGGAGCCTGTGGGCTCAATCAACCGCACCCTATACCTTCAGTATGCGTTAGATCTGAAGGAAGGCATTAAAAGGGATGACCTTGGCTCAGGTGGGAGCTGACTAGGGAGGAGAGCAGATTGGTACCTCCCGGTGAGAGAAGCCTGGCTGGAGCTAGGGAGTTAAGTTGGTCTGCTGGTTAACGGATCCTCCCTGAGGAAAGGTAGGCAGGCCTGCAACAGGAAGCCTAGTGCAGTTTGAAAAAGGAAAGTGGGAGGAATTAAATCTGTCCATGTTTCTTTGTGCTGGGGGAAGGGCCTGGAGGGAACAGGGAGGTTCCTGCCCTGCCAGTGAGTGGAGAAAACTCTCCTGCAGCAGAACCAGCTGGGTTGCCGAAAGTGCTTAGAAACTCTGCAGTGAGCCTGTGGAAGAGACTTAGAGAGAGACACTGATGCACTGTGAACCTGGGAAGAGGCTGTGGCAAAGGCCCATGACAATGTAAGTGCTTCAGGGGGCCTAAAAATAGTCTCTGTAATCAGGCCTTGACTACTTTAAGGGTCCCTGGACTGGAACCCCATGGGGAAGGAGAGTCTGGGTTCCCCCACCAGCCCAATGAGGAAGGTGCAGCAGGAATCCCCTGATTCAAGAGGTAAGGACTAGTGAGGTAGGACTATATATGTCCTGTCCAGAGGTCTGAGTTACCACCCCTGCCCCTTGTGGGGGGGAAAAAAAAATGTAGGCCACAGCAGGGCAGGAGTGGCTGGGAACAAGAGGCACAAAAGGAAGAGAGCCTGTTACACTGTGCTCAGATACAAGGGGCCACGCTAAGTTGTACACTTATGCCAACTTCACTGGGGTTCGCTGGCACTTGGTTAATATTTGTAAAGTGGACTGGGATTGTTATGACAGGTGCCATAAAGTGGCAAAATATTATTGTGACTGTACGCTAGTTGCATCGGACAGTGCAAGTTTTGAGTTTGGCAGAGCTAAACATTCATAAACTTTTATTTTCTTAGAAAAACAAACAAAACAAAAGAAAACCTGGTTTAATACTCTGTTCTGTCCTCTACATCCCTGAAGACCTGTTAGATTTGGTTGTGAAATGGGACAGCAAACTCTTTTAGAAATTAAAACATCACTGTCCATATTTCACAAGTTTGTTAACCTTTGGCTCACAATAGGGAATTATTAATAGAAGCGTGTGCTTAATTTCCCCACCCCAGCCCTTTTTTATTAATACATCTATGAAGCAAACCTGGATTTAGTATGTTTCATTTTTCTGTGTTTTGTGTGCTGGAAATGACACTAAGACAGAATCATCTGCTTATATTTGATGCATAGATATGCAGCTGCTCAGGAATACTGAATAAGTTTAATAGTTTATTCTGGAAATCAGGAACCATTCATTATTTCAATCATCTCCACTTTGTGTGTACGTATACTCCATGACTTTGTCATGGAGTGCAACTATGGGATTGAGATTACATGAGAAGAATACAAGATGGGGACACACACACACACACACACACACACTGCTGCCAGGTAATTCTTGTTTGTCCACCTTTAAGCCTTCTCACCTTGTATATATCCTCCCCTGATAATCATAAGTGAGGACAATAACAATGAATGAGTGATAAGATGCACTGACTGTAGCTTGTCACTACTTTCTTAGCCACAAGGACACACATTTATGTTTGTAACATCTCATCTCCAGACAATTTGACCTGTTCTTATTCAGACACAGTATCTGTGATTTTAACTTGTGCTATTAATCATTTTACTCAGCTAGAATCTGCTATGATTTGTTCTTCTTGATATATAATATAATCTACATTTATTGCTCATGAGTCAGTTCTGTTATCTTGACTTCCATTTAGTCCAATATCTTGCCTTTTTTTCCGGCCTCTTCATTTAATCCCTTCCCTAATATCAGGAGTTATGACTTATGCTTTATTCTTTTTTTGTGTGAGTGTTCCATACAAGTTCTGTTATAATAGAATACATTTTATGATTTTTTTTATTCATTCAATCATGACAAAACCCATTTAAGAGCTGACACTTTTGTAACCATAATCAGAATATTTATTCTCTGTATGTAAGTAGCCATATAGTATATTTCTCCTGGTTTTATAGGTTTCAAACCAAAGACTCTTAGTCTTTTATTTGACTACATCAGTGTATAGATCAGGCCCATAATGCACCTCTACCCCAAATAGGGGCCAAGGATTGGTCTTTTATAGGTGAATGTGTCCCATAATATTACATAAGAACTATAAATAAATGGATCTTGATCCAAATCTTGTTGAAGTCTTCCACTGACTCCAACAGGTTTTGGGTTAGGCCCAGACTGGGAGGAATTCACATGACTCAGACCCTTTTGTGATTTCCCATAGCAGATGCAACACTGAAGGACATTTGCTTTGCCCACAGAACACTGGATCATGCACATAAGACCATCTTTGCAGCTAGCCAGGGTTTAGATTTGAAGTTCTGCACCCTTTATTATAAATTGACTCTGAATCTACTAGAGTTTCTCAATTAAAATGTAGGGTAGATACTAGAAAATAGCGCAGATGCATAAACAAGTGGCTGAATTGGAAACATAAGAAAGTATACAACTCTAACTAGAGTGTTTGTAAAGGCTAATGCTTTCTTATGATGACAGATAAAAATTCTTGAAAAATGCTAGAAGCAATTGACATCTGTACATTAGGCTTCTCTTAAGGCACAAGGGGGATTTTTTAAAAAAATTACTGTAAATTTTTAAATTCTTTCCAGTGCTGAAATTAAGTGGTATATAGGTTTTGTGCTGGACCTCTGCATAAAGGGAATTTCACTTTGTAAGGACTTGATCTTGGACTATTAAAATCAATAGGAGTTTTAACATTGACTGCAATGAGAGGAGAAATTTGTGGCTTTGATATAGCAAGATATAAAAGAACATGCCTTACTTTAAGTATGCAAATAGTTCAACTGATGTCAATAGGGCATGTGATTAAATTAGGGATATGCTTGAGTACTTCACTGAATCGGGGCTAATGGGCATAAGTAGGGATATAGGTGCATGAAGATTCTTTAAACACAAGGAAAATTTGAAAAATATTATTTAAATCCATACAGCTCTACCATGTAGATGTGTAAAACACCCATTCCAAGATGAGTTGAGATGTTTGCTAAACTACTACTTTTAGTGCCTTTTGGTTGTCAGAAAACATGTAGTTTCAAAGCTTGGTCACAATAATATTGGTGTACCTTTTATGAGTATTGTTCTGTTCACAGCAAAGAGATAATAAACTTTAAATATTCTTTCTGAACGGCTGCAACACATTGCCTTTATTTTTAGAATCCAGAATAACACAAAGTAACCAAAATCAAAGAGAAAGCAAGCTGCTCAAAGCAGAGATGCACAATGCACCCCACTTTGTTGTAGGGCTGTCTTTTTCCAGACTGAATGCTGCTAGGCTCAGATCACATACTTCACTACAGAGTCCCCCAGGCTGAAAGCAGAACCAAGAAATGCCCCAGCTCTTAGTGTCAGCTTACAATGCCAACACAATCTTCAATACACTACAGCTATGAGTATTTAGAAATAAAATTTCTTATTAGTTATGTCACCTGACTTTTTATGAGACAATATCAGAATTGTGGGCTCAATGAAGATTAGGAAGGGTGAAATCCTGATCCCATTGAAGTCAGTGGTAGAACACAGATTTCCTTTAATCTGCCTAAGATTTCCTCCAGATGTTTAGTTAACTTCTATTCCCAATCTCTAATTACATTGAATCTAAACTTATGTTCTGTGAGACCCAGATGAGAAGGACAAAATAAATCTCTACTTGCCTTTTTTTAAGTATTGTTTTTATCACATGCATGTCTTGCTCTGATTCCTTTTTTCCTGCAGTTTTGACTCACAACGTTTTCTAGTTTATGCCACAGGGATAGTTTCTTTATTTCCTCCTAGTGATTTTTTTCTCCTCAAGCAGATGTCAGATTATTAATGATAAATGAGGTTATTTTATTATAGGAAAAATAGAACTGCCTTACTGGAAAAGACCAATGTTCTGTTTAGTCTCCAAAAGCAGCCACTTGTGTGTGTCCAGTGACAGCAGAAAACCACAGTAATGCATCTAACCTGTGCAATGCTATACTATAAAGCAAATTTCTTCCTTATCTTGTGTTAAATGTATGCCATGATGCATTGGTGAACCCTTCCTACTTTATCCAAACACACGGTGTCTGAATCAGAGCAACATCTGCCATTGAAACCTTTAATTCTTGTTAATTAAAGTTTGTAAACTATTTGTCTCTATCTTGTGGTGTTGAATTTCACTGTCTAATTATAAACTGTCTGACCTGTTTCCTTTTATCAATTTTGTTTGTTGCCTTTTAATTAAGTGTGCTCTTGTTCCTGTAACAGTGATGAAAATGAACCAGACTGCCCTCTCTGTATCATTAATCATTTCAGATATTCACTGTGCCGGTTATGTCTCCTTATTCTTATTTCCAAAATAATCCTGGGCAGTGATCTAGAAATCAGTTCTAGTGCAGAACTCTGAACCTGTGAGGAGTCCCACTGCTCTTAAATGGTTCCTCATAAGAAAGCATTTCCATCCCTCTAGTCTTGCTGTCCTTCTCTGTAGCTTTTATAATTTCCTTTATGTGCAGCGAGCTGACTGAAGATGCATATATTTTAATCCGTTAAGCAGCCTGACAATATTTTTGAATTCTTTATTTTCTTTGTCATAACACTTTTTACTGCCATTCGGCATTAAGCAAGCACCTTTATTGCTTAGCCCACAACGGTGCCTAAGACTTTTCTCTCAGAACTAATTCAGAAACTAGCACTGTATATGAACAGGTTAAGTTGTTCCTTTCAGTGGGCCCAATCCAAACTCCAGTTGAGTCAGTGGAAACAGTTTGTACCAGATTTGCATTGTGCTTCGTGTTTTCTTAATCCACACTGGCGTTTAAGGTGCTAATAGATTGCTCACACCCCTAATTTTGTTAGTGTAGTAGTACAGGTGGCCATCTCCAGCAGGTAGTGGGGCAGAAGCAGTTAGGGAGGCTGTGGAAGCCTACAGCTAGTTAGAGGGGAGGCTTATGAGCCAGAAAGGAGGCAGCTGCTGGGGCAGCCCAGATATAAGGAGCTGGCCAGCGGAGTGGGGAGTCTCTCTCTGACAAGCAAGGGAGCAGGACTGGCTCCCAGGGATAGCACCTGAGAGAGCAGTGATGGGCAGGCTCAAGGGAGCAGAGGGTGAGCTCTGGCCTATTTGCTAGGCTGCAGGCCCCTGCCAGAAAGGGCCAAGGAGGGAAATGGCCCAGGGATTATAGGCAGATGGGGGAGAGAAGGAGGGCAGAAAGGCTGCTCCTAGAGGGGTCAGGGTCCCTGGGTCAGGCTGGAGAGCCCAAGTGGTGTGGAGGGCCTTGTGCTGGTGTTCTATACTGTGGGGTTTCAGAGAGGTGCAGTGGACTGCTGCACACTCTTGAACGTCAGGATTGTAGCTGCGATGTTTATGAAGACCCCATAGAATTCTAGAAGGCTAAAGTTGGAAGAGAACTTAGGAGGTCATCTAGTCCAACCTCCTGCTCAAAGCAGGACCAATCCCCAACTAAATCATCCCAGCCAGTGATTTGTCAAACCGGGCCTTAAAAATCTCTAAGGATGGAGATTTCACTACTTCCCTAGGTAACAGTGTTTCACCACCCTCCTAGTGAAAGTGTTTCCTAATATCCAACCTAAGCTTCCTCTACTTCAACTTGAAATCACTGCTCCTTGTTCTGTCATCTGCCACCACTGAACAGCCTAGCTCCATCCTCTTTAGAACCCCCCTTCAGGTAGCTGAAGGCTGCTATCAAATCCCCATCACTTTTCTCTTCTGCAGACTAAACAAGCCCAGTTCCCTCAGTCTCTCCTCATAATTCATGTGCCCCAGCCCCCTGATCATTTTTTCTGCCTCTGCTGGACTCTCTCCAGTTTGCCCACATCCTCTCTGTAGTGGGCGGGATGGCAAAACTGGATGCAGTACTCCAGATGTGGCCTCACCAGTGCCGAACAGAGGGGAATAATCACTTTCCTCCAATCTGCTAGCAGTGCTCCTATTACCGCAGCCCAATATGCCGTTAACCTTCTTGGCAACAAGGGTACCCAGACTCCTATCCAGCCTCTCATCCAGTGTAATCCCCATGTGCTTTTATGCAGTACTGCAGCTTAGCCAGTTGGTCCCCAGCCTGTAGGAGTGCACAGGATTCTTCTATCCTAAGTGCAGGACTCTGCTCTTGTCCTTGCTGAACCTCATCAGATTTCTTTTGTCCCAATCCTCCAATTTGTCTAGGTCCCTCTGGACCCTATCCCTAGCCTTCAGCATATCAACCTCTCTCCCTAGCTTACTGCCATTTGCCAACTTGCTGAGGGTGCAATCCATCCCATCATCCAGATCATTAATAAAGATGTTGAACAAAACCAGCTCCAGGACCGACCCCTGGGATACTCTGCTCTTCAGTGGTTATGTCCTTATTTTCACCATTGCTTTCCCCTTTACATCACCCTAAAGTGAATGCTTTACATTCTAAGTAATCTTGTTAGTTAGTTTTAAGGCCTTTCCTTGAAGCAAGCTTGCAAATTTTCCCTTGCCTTGGTCATTTTCTTTATCACCTTACTGAAGCACTTTGCTTTCTTATTCAACCATGAATTCAGGTGCATTCTTGGTGTGCACTTTACCTCTTCATTAAGGACTGATATATTCATATCTCCTGTGAGCCAAAAACTTCAGCTCCTCTGCATGATACTGTGAACAGTGTATGACGCCTGAGTTGAAACAGGCTATACCTATGTTCTTGAGTATTTCTATCAAAGGCAGATCTGACAGCTTCCTTTCCTTTATTGTTCTTTCTTAGAAAAGACTAAAATAATTGGGTGGAAAAAAAACCCTTCATGTTCTGGTTTTATATGGGTCAATGTTAAATTTAATAGGTGTTTTTAAAGGTTGTAGTTTGCAGCTTTTAATATGCATTTTGTCCAAATCTACAGCAGATGGTTATCTGCCTTATTGAAACGAACATGGGAAGCTGAAGCTAAAACCCATACATACCATAACATTAACCAAAAGGTAAACTTTTCATCCCCAGCAGAAATCAGTTATTGCATAAAAAATGTTAAAACAATGTTAAGGTTTGCAAAGTCAAACACTGGAAAGTTTGGAAGTGTCAAAGTTATGGTTGTCTGTGCACTGATTCCACATACATGCATAATAATACAGTCTTGAATGTAATCTTTACATGATCAGCTACTGTATTCTTTATGGGACCTGCTTCATTAGTGTGCAGGATGAACACTTCTCACTGAACAGGTAGCTATTTAGTCTCATCATTCAGTATGTGGCCCTATGCCTTTTACTGCATATCCAAACCATGCAGTGAATAGAGAATTTATTTCCTCATGGCTTTTTCTATGGTGCTTATCAATGTAGTACCTGAGCGCTTCTCAAATATTAATGAATTTATCTTCAAAACCCACCTGAGAGGTGACACAAAGTAATATCATTCTCTGTTTTACCTCTGGGAATCTGAGGCATAGAAAGGATCTGCTAATTTTGAATGTCAAACTTGAAATGCCTAGGGCCTGATTTTTTTCAGAATACTTAGTGTTTTTGTAGCCCGGTAGATGTTCAAAGTGCAGATTTATATTGACTGTCTACCTTAGGTATGTCTACCTCCATTACCATGGTCATTGAGCATTCCTACTTCCCTGTAAGATAGGCATGTACTATAATCTCCATTCTACAGATGGATAACTGAGTCCAGAGAAATTGAGTGACTTGCCAAGGTCACCCTGGATGTTTGTGGAGGAGCAGGGAATTTAACATGTATCTCCAAGTCCCATGCCAGCACTCTGACCATGGGACCAGCTTTCCTGGCTTCTACAAATGAGGGCCCAGGAGTTGGGTAGCTAGCAAATGAGGAACTGTGGTTTCATATGAAAACTTTGATTTGTTATTTGTCCATTGTTGTATAAGAATGTTGTGGGAGAGGCAGGGTCAGAACACAAGTCTCCAAGGTGACGACATCCCCTGCCTTAACCATAAAGATCTTCCTTTCTCTTCTTTCCCTCGCTATTGAACTTCCAGCTTCTGCCAAGTATCATACGTCTTACCTGACACTCATGTAAATGGAGGCCCTATCTGTATTCCTGAAATTCAGCCTGAATGTCCTGCATCTGGGTAGAAGCTGCAGCTCTGCCTGAAACTTCTAGAGGCCACTGCATTCAATCTGGCTGCTTCCCTTGCTGCATATTAATTGAAGGGCATAATTTATCCTTAAATCAGGGATCCTATCCCTATATTTCCATATGGGTAGATGTTCGTATTTGGTATGGCAAACCGTATCTTTTAGCAGGATATTAACAGTCACTCAAATTCGAAGTGTGTGTTTGTGTGTGTGTATATATAGAGAGAGAGAGAGAGAGAGAGAGAGAGGCTTTCCCTGCCTTTGCCTGACACCCTTACACTCTAGCTCAACATTATCCCCTGTTAGAAGCATCAGTTTGATTACATTTATATTTCAAAAAGTATTGAGTACAGATAATGGCATAGTTATCATTCATCTAAATTCTAACCGAGACATGTTACATTTTCCTTTGTAAATGCCTGTTGGAAATCTGACTCCACTGGCTACTTGTAGGAAAAGAATTTACAACAAACCTAAACTTATATAATTCTTCACTAAAAGTTTCGACAGTGGCCATTGAGCACAATGTGCATTCTAGCTTATGTATTAAGTACTTGTAATATACTGAGTGACTCAATACTCTAAGGAATTTTACTTGATTAAAATGGCATATTTTGACAAAATACACTAGACTGAATCATTGGAGTTTTATGTAAAGATGGTAATATGCAGTCTAGGACTCTGGCATGTTCTCAGCTATGAAATTACAAGTTTACATTTCAGGGCAATGTTTCTCATTCAGCAAGTTGATCTAATATTCCACTTCATTTAAACTACATTTATCAATGTCTCCATTTTGCTATAACTCTGAAATTGACTTATTTTGGTACATCCCATAATAGCTGATTAACCTTCCTAGATCTTAAAAAGTAGTCTTCTATGTGATTTCCCAAGCTGCTATGCATTCTCTGTTCTGTGGTAATGATTTTTGCCCTGCCTGCATTTTAAGTTAGACAAGCTGCCATGCATACAATACTATTTCTTTTTTTTTTTCTTTTTGCACAAATAACATAGGATAGGCCAAAGCACAAATGTTGCTTTCTTGAAAGAGAGGGATGTAGTTCAAAGGTAGGACTAGAACCTAAAATTTCCATTTTGAGATGTGGGTATGTGGTTGAGGAACTCCTGAATTCCAATCTAGGGTCTTGGGCAAACCTGGATGTCTAAATTTAGGAACTTAAATTTAAAATTCCAATCCTGACACACTCATGTACGCTGACTCACTATGACTTTTTTGGAAAGTTTCCTAGTCTGTGATTCTCTTTCCCATATATAAAATAGGATAATATTTATAGAGCTGGGCAGGAAATGATTTTTCTCCACTCAAGAATTTTCAAGGTTTTGTTCCCATCCTGAATTCGGACAAAAAGTTGAACACTCAAATTTTCACAAATTGATAATCCTGAAAGAAAATCAGATTGGGTCAATTGAAACATTTCACTCTTTTAAACCTAGGTTTAAAAGATGGGTGTAAAGAAAAGAGCAGTAGATTATTTCTCAGTTTCAATGGTTGTACTCTTATTAATGATAAGTGAGCACTTGTTCTGTCTAGTATTCTTGCATCCATTTATGTAAGCAAATGAATTCCATGCATTTTTGTATAGTAATCTGGAATGATGGGATGATGCTGTTTTCTCTAGAGGGCATCGAGAGAATTCAGGAAAATGTCACCTGGCGGTGTTCAACTATGGCTGCTGAGTGTAGGTTGACCCTACACAATGGTAAAAGAAAAAATAGAATCCAAGTATCTGGGTGCAATGTACCAAGATAACTGGTGGGTGTATCAGTTTTTGACCTGCCTCCATAATCCAGCAGAAACCATTCACTCACAGCCAGAAGATTATTAGGAGAGGAGAGATCTGATTCTATTGGCCATAAATAGTTTAATGAAGCATCTTCTCAATATGACAGGTTCATGTATCAACCTTCTCTTCTGTTAGTTATCCAGGTTGCCTCTGGGAACTGCCACGGTGGGAGAAGCAGCCCAGCACAGACTCTGAGCCAGAACAGAGTCAGACCAGAGGGCAAATCTCTAAGGCTGATAAGGCAATGGATTCCATTATGCACTGATACAAATTACTTAATTCACTTTAATTTCTGTACTTGGAATTTGGAAACTCTCCTTTGCCAATAACACTCAGAATCTTGAAGATATTTTATTCCTTTTTATACTTTAAAACATTTTTTCTGAACGAAATATTGCATGTTGGGTAACAAACTGGGATTGAATGGGAAATAAGATCAGCCTGATATCAAAACACAAGATTAATGAACAGTAAGGATTCATATCCAGTTCGAATGACCAGGCAACAGCTGGTAAGCTGATGTATACCATTTTTCTGTAAACATCTGAAAATCTGTCTAAAATAAATCTGACATTGCAGATGCTTTCTCTTGCTTATTCGTAATATTAAGTTCTTGCACGGTCCTAAGCATTTTCTGGGAGGTCTGAAGCATTGTAGGCTCTCAGGGCAATTCCAGGAGGCATTCATCACTTACTAGCATTAAACACTGTAACAATTCCAGATGCAGAACAGTTGGTGCAAGGAATATTTCACTGTTATTTCTTAATATTTCACTGTTATTTCTTATTTCATTTTAAAATTGAGGTTCTCGCTGGTTCAGGAGAACCTATTTATTGCAGAAAGGATTTATGCAGATATTTAACTTTAGACACATGCTTTATATGTAACAGTTCAAGGCATTTGCATTCTCCTCCAAGTATTTTGTAGGAAATTTACTCAACTAACAGTTCATTTTTTGTCTTAGCCCATTGTTTAAAAGAGCCCTTTGAAGCTTATAACACTTCCTGAAGTTTACATTTGTCCTGTCTCCTAGACAAGTTACACATACACATTTGCTTTTTAATGAGAGTTCATAAATTACTTACACTTAATTCAATAGGGTTTGTCCAGGATAGTTCAGGAAATTGCCATAATTGTCTCAGTCCCTTTTGATTTCAGGATCTGACAATGAGAAAGGGGAACTTGGATGGAGAAGGGAAGAAGTGGGGACTGGAGAAGGAATCGTGGTGCATGGAGTGGGAATGGACTGAAAAGTTCAACAGGGAGTTTCTGGGAGGCAGAGGCAAAAGTAGATTTTAGGAGCTGGGCTAGATTAAAGCATAAGTGCTATAGACTCATGCCCAGCACCCCAGCTTTTGGAATCGTGTAATTACATCAGAATATTTTTATACATCTGAAGCTCCTGAAACCCAGAGCGTCAAGTTGACAGTGCTGCCAGGGCTTTCCAGCTTGCCAAGGAGTTGGAAGCGTGGAAGCTCCAGCTCCAAGACAGCCCATCTGGCAGAGACCCTCAAAGCCCCGGAAAACTTGGCTCTGGGACTGCCTTCCAGATGGGCCACCTTGGCTGGGAGCCTGGGAACCGCCGGGCTCAGTCTGCTGAAGAACCACAAGCCTAGGAGCCAGAGCTGCCTGGCTCTCTGCTTTTCCATCAGCCCAACAGGCAGGCTGCCAAGGAGCCAGATGGGCAAGCTGACAGGTGTAACCAGGCACATTCTGCAACTTGCAGTGTTCCATCAGAACTTGCCTAGTTCCTGTCAGAAGTTTGTCGAGTTACAACATTCTAAAGTTCCAATTTTAACAAATCAGTATTTTTTGACATCAAAATGCTCCACTGGAAGATTTCTGACCAACTCTAGTGATCACCACTGACACAAACCATGGGCTTGATTTTTTCAGATGTACATAATACTGAGAAGTGCAGCTGAAATTAGTGACCATTGCAGACACGCCTGAAAATTCTGCAACTCATCTCTGGATACTCTCCTTTCAGAGTGTAAAATCTGAAAAATTCACTGTCATTTACAGGGATGGTAGGAACTCTCAGCCTTTTTCTTTCCTCATATAAATTGAAACAGATGGTAAAAAGTTTCAGGCTTTCAAAAACCTTATTTTCTCAATTTTCTTTTGCGGGTGTTGGATTTAAAAGTGGCTAGAGAGCCCTTTTATGGTTCTGCTAAACAAATGTGACTCCCCAGCTATAGACTTGATGTTCCAGTGAAATGCTTGTTTAAAAATATGTGTGGACCAGACCTTTAGCTGGTATAAAGTGGCACAGTTCCATTGACTTCAATGAAGCTATGTTGACTTATCCCACCTAAGAATCTGGCTCAAAGTGTTCAGTCATTTTGCTTTTCCAGTTTTCTCATTCTCTGCTTTCCTTCATCTGTTTGTATTAAATGCAAGTTTTCTTTTCTCTTCTGCATATAGAGGAGTCTATCTTTATCTGTATTTCATATTTATGGTCTTCCGTTCCATCCTTCTTTTAAGGGTTTGGGGAGTTTCAGTGGAGGTGTCAATGTACTCTCCATTTCAGTGGTGTCATATATTTTCTTTTTATACTTTGTGTTTATCATCAAAAATTATCTAAAGCAAATTTTTCAAGGTAGTAGTGTTGAGAAAATACCTCCTTATTTAGGAACACACTACAACTTGTTCTTCATTGTCTTTGCAATTTCCTTAGAAAATGTTACTGTATCCTTTCCTCAGCTGGGACTGAATCAAACCCAAGTGGGGATATTATCATTGATATCAGTGGGTTTTGGACCAGGCCCTAAATGATATGAACATTTCTTCAATGTTGTGAACACCAAAGACTCTTTTCATATGCTACAGTTGCTCTACACAATGATTTCTACTGCTCATCAGTCTTAGAGGATGAGTTATTGGCCACTGGTTGAGGCGTGACTTTCAAAATCCTCCTTGTTCATTATTTGACATATAAACACCTTTGCTGTCAGTTCAGCACTACTCTTGTAAAGGTGTTACACCTGATGCTGGAAGGTGGGGAGTTCTGCAGGAATGGAGAACACTCAGTGCCTCAAAGTGGCACTCAGGGTCTAATCCAGCCCTATACCTAGACTTGGCATAGGGATTGAGGTGAAAGGCAGCTTTGTGTGCCCCATTTCAGCCATGGGTTAGCACTTTAACTTGCACTCCGGATAAAAGAGCCCTGATGGAGTGTTATGGTAGCTGGAAATAGGGTATAAGATACTGCTTCACCTTCTTCCACCTAGCTTGTCCCCCTGAGTAAGCTCAATGGCTCTACCCCATTTACACCATCTTGATCAGGCCCTGTGTTTGGAAAAATCTGTATAAATCCTGGGAGGGAAGGGTCTGGTTAACTGTGACTTTTCCTTTTCATTAAATAACCTATTTCTCATAATTGGACTAGAGAAGTTTTATGGACATTTGGGAGTTTCACTTTGTAAGGTTTGGAGTCTGACACTTCTGTTTTGTTTCTGAACCACATGGGTTTGACTCTTCAGGGCTTTGAGGTTCCGGTTCAAGCTGATCCCAGAAGTGAAACAAAACTCAATGTAAAGTGCTTGGAAATCTTGAAAAACCATGAACTACTTCTAGTTCAAAAGCAAGCAAATTCCAGCCCAGGTTTCAGAGTTTGCAACCCTCAGTGGAAGTATATAATGAAACCTAAACCCCACAAACAAGTATTTTATTGACCTCTACATTCTGTGAATTCTGCATTCACACTGCTCCTTGTTCACACTAGTCTTTAAATCTTTTCTCTCCACCCTCAGAAATTATATGGCTGTGTCCTTTAATAATTAGTCACTAGCATAACATAACATCTGGTGGCTGTTGGGTTTTTTCTTGAGTAAATGAGCTGAATCTAATGCTGAAACAGAAAAATGTGCCTCGGTAAATAAACTAGTACAAGCACCTTGCAGGCACTATTAACTGCTTGATGCTGCTGAACTTCCCGGGTAGATCCAGGTAGAATGTACTTTGGATAATGGATGGGAGCAGCACAGCAGATACAATGGAGGACCAGAGGCAATAAAGTTAAGACTCTCATTTGTGTATCTCTGTAGATTTTACTTTGGACTGTGGTGATAACAGTGCAGCTGTCAGTGGCCTTTGTACAGTAAGAACGCAGGTTGCCGCAGTTACCAGTAATGAGTTAAACTAATTGGCAAGAGATTCTAATCCTTTACCTACCAGCCTCTAATCACCCCGTTGTTTGGAATTCTCAGGCTTGTCTGAACTGGGCCTATCTCTGTTTAAGACCACAGAGTCCAATCTTGCATAAGTAAAATCCATCTCAGAATCTGAGCATCCTCCATTCTCTGTTTGCAGGTGGGCTAATGAGCCAAATTCAGAGGTGACTTCAATGTTGGTGTGATTAGTAAACTGGTGTAAGTGAACATAAACTGGTTATCTCTCTACATTCAGTAGACAGAAGTGAGGTGGTAGCAGGAAAATCCAACCAGTGCACATGGAGGTGAAAATCTGCATTATGTTATGTTTACCCATTGGTTGCTTTCCTCACTGCAGTTTGCAGATTACACCAGTTTACATGGGCAACGTTGCCCTCTTTCTGCACAAGATCCATGATCTCTCAAAAACCTGTATTAGCTATTACTAGTCTCAGTAAGCTGCAAAGTGTAATGTATTACTTTCAGGGGATGTCTTTCAGAAGCACAATATAAGCAACTTCAGCCCATTATTGCTCCTATTCTCTGGTACACGTGTTTCTTTAAATAAAAGATGATGACCAGAATGAAGTCTAACCATTTTTTGCTATCAAATGGGCTGAAAGTTTAATGTCACTGTTCAAACATGACACAGTCCATCAAGAATACATTTGCATAGGGTTTAAAGCTACAGCTTTCATTCCTTTTTGCTCTTACCAGTGTTGAGCAGTTAAAAAATTATACCTGATTTTTGTTTGGATGCCATTTAAACTGACAATTATCAAGTCAAATGTAGAAATCTGTGTTAGGGTGACCTTGTTTGCATGCAAACATTGTTTAATTTATGAGCAACGATCTCCCCCATCAGTTTGGGTACACTCCTCATTTCACATGGCTCATTAAACTCTAGCTCCCTAAAGGGTTACTCTTCTAGAGTGCCTGTTTTATTGGATACAATTTCATCACGCATAACTGTTATGCTGCAGGAAGCTTCATTTATATAAACTAGATGTTTATATACTACAGTAAGCCTTGAGCAAGGTAATACAGTTTACATGATAATTACGTATGTGGGGAAATAGATGAGTTAAAACTACGAGTGTAGTTACTTACTTAAGCTCTTATTCAAAAGAAAGGATTGACTGTCTCATGTGACTTGCTAGGTAAAGCATTCAAAGCTAGTCCAAACAATGGCTAAAGAGAACTGTGAGTGGGTTGAGAATTCAGGTCCATAATATCTTAAACTCAGTGATGCTTTTTTATTTTGCCTTTCTGTAATAGGAGCAAAACCTTAAACTGATCAATCTTGGGGGGGAGGGGTATCAACAATAATAAGCAAATGGAATCTGTTTTGTGATCAAGCACACAGTCCTCTCCTTATGACTGTTTCCCCTCTCCTGCCGTTGGGGGGTGGGGAGGACTCAGGGAAAGGACAACTAGCTTCATAAGTACAGTTTAATGCTTTAATTTGCTTATGACTGCAAAATGTTCTAGCAATATTTGTATTGCAGTAATCGTAGGGCATCCATGGGTCTAGGTCTTGTTGAGCTAGTCACTGAAGATGAAATGATACATATTACTCCATTTCCATCTAGCAAAGTTAATGTTGATTCCCAGGGAGAGAGATTACAAAAGAACCTCTAATGAGAAGCTACATACAAGTATTTTTTGTGATATTTATAATTAGATGCATGATGCAAATGAGAGAAATGTTAAGAGTCATCTTTTTTTTTTAAAGAAAAACAAGACTGATGCAAAAGCAGTGTCTCATACTTCAGTATTTAGGTTTCAATATTACTTGCATATTTTTTCAGCTCTCCTGTTCCAACAGTGAGTTGGGAAAAATGATATCAAATTAACATTTTGTAGTAATGTCTCTCAGTCTTAAGACATCTAGATAGTTTGACTTTTTTTTGAATATCTCAAAGGTAAGTTAATAATTCTGATGCAGCTGTATTAAGGAGTACCAGCAGGGACATTGGAGAGAATACATTTTATGAAATATGTATGTCCTATTTTAAAATGGAAATAATGAGCTTCCATTTCATAGGCCTGTTTTTCCACTTGAATACTGCTTTGTTTTATTTGGAAAAACAAAAAAACCCCCAATCAAATAACACACAAAAAGGAGAATTTTATTTCTTGGAAAGACCCACGTTTTCTGGGAATGAGATCCCAAGCATATCATGCAGAAAAATATACTTTGGAAATTCATTGAATTGCTATTGATTTGCTTTTTTTCAGAACTAAGTTTGCATGTTCTAGATTTGATTCATTAGTTCCGGTTAGATAAAACTTTTACTCTGTTGTTCTGAGCTGCAGAATTCAATTAAAAAAAAAAAAAAGTTAGACCCTGACAGGAAAAAATTAATGATCCTTTAGGTTTAAATTGCAATCTGGGTGTTTGAGGTTTTCAAAAGCACTATCTTTAAATCCCAAGTGATTTAGGAGCACAAGTTTCATCAAAACTCAGACGACTTCTGATATCACTGGAGGTGGAATTTGAAAAAGCACCTAAAGTAATTCAGAGGGCTAGACTGACCATAGCTTGTACTTGATCATGCAAGATACACAAGAGGGATCAAGACTGTCCTGTGTTTTTTCTGCTCAGCCATTCTGGTCTGAGTCTTAAATTGTTCCCTTGATGCTCCTCCTTGAGAGAGAGTGGGTGGGGAGAGTATAAAGAGAGGTCAGGAGTGGGAGCCTTGTCTCCATCCTCTAATTGCTGGACATATTTATAAGGGAAAGAGTAAATTTGCACCCTGAGGCTATGTCTACAGTAGGAGCCAGAGGTGTGATTTCCCCTGCTTGAGTACACATACTTATGCTACCTCAAGTATAAATAGCAGTATAGCTGCAGTAGGAGGAGGAGGCCTGGTTTATCCATGCTGGATATCTACCTCCTGGTTTCAGGCAGGCTTGTACTCAGCAGCAGATATGCCATTTGTGCTGCTATGGCTATGCTGCTATTTATACTTGTGATCTCTGTGACAGAGCATGCAATTAAGTGTATGCAAGCAGGGGAATCCCACCACCAGCTGTTAGTGTAGAGGAAAAACTAAGTGAGGCAATTTGCACTTCTGTCCCTCCCCTACCCTGAGGTAGGGAATTGTGCCTCTTTGAGCTAATCCGGGGTGGTCCACAGCACTCCTTATTCAGGGCAAAGCCTAATGGCTGAAACCTGCCCTATGATAAAATATAATCTTAATATTTGGTTTCTTATCTGTTCTGACTGTTTCCACATAGATGAGCCCTGGGAAGCATTCAGGAAAATTAATCCAAATTAGCTAAAGGTGTGAATTTGAAGTGGATTAATTAATCCACATTAAAACCTTCTGAAGATCATCATTCAGAATAAAAAGTAGACTTTAATTTTGGAAGTGAATTAAAATAAATCAGATAATCTAAATCGAATTAAGGCGACTAAGGGCTTGTTTCAACATACAGTGCTACTGCAGTGCAGCTCCTCACGTTGGTGTAGTTAATCCACCTTCCCAAGAGGCAGTAACTAGGTCGATGGAAGAGCTTCTTCCGTGAACATAACCTTGTCTACACAGAGGGTTAGATCGGTAGAACTACATCACTTAGGGGTGCGAAAAATCCACACCCCTGAGAGATGTAGTTATTGCAAGAGAGGTCTGTAGTATAGACCTAGCCTAATTTTGAATAACCATGTACACCAAAACATTTAATGTGTTTTAACTAATCCACTTCAAATTTGCACCTTTAATTAATTTTCTTGAATGCCCTTGTGTAGACAAACCCTTGATTATATGTTTTCCTTATGACACAATGAAATGGCAAATGAAATAATAGGCAGGATAATAATATAACAGAAGGGACACACCTGTTGAGATATGTGAAGGGGCTAACTGACATGCATCACCTAATCTGTTGTGGTTTCTTAACTGTGCAACAGGAATTAAAGTTGTCAGACTCTAACTATAAAGCATAGGAGAATTCATTACTGTCACTTTTATATTAAAAAGGAACAGAACTCTCTGTTCTAAAAATGAAGGCTGTGGCGTGAATGGATTTAGCTATGGTAAAACTATCATTTAGTGAACAGACAGATCTCCTGGGCCAGATCTTCATCAGAAGTAAATCAGTGCTGCTTCCATTGATGTCAGCAGAGCAATGCCGATGTGGGCTCTGGCCCCATGTGTTTACATGCTACTTGATTTCTGTTGAATGAGATATTGAAGTCAAGTGATTGTACTCCAAGGACAATAACTGCATTCTTAACTAAGTAACTGAGTGCAGAAGTCTTGCTTGGAGTTCAGCCATTAATGACAGGAATTCACCAGGAATAACATTAGTACTCTATCCACAGTGCTGCATAGTCATTTGGGAAGAATGGGAGCATCCCACAAATAGGGGAGAAAAGTGTTAAATATCTAATCATTCTGTTGTGATTCTCAGTGACAAATATGAGAGAAGACGACCCAAGCTTTGTTAGTTGGCCTCCTGTACCTCAAAATTGCTAGTCTATTGATTAACACATCTAGCTTTATTCACTAGTTACCTGTGCAATTAATCTGGTAATAAATGAGTTATTTTAAGTAATGTGTAGAGTTTTTTCCTTTTTAAATTTCACAGGTTACTTTGTTTTCTGATCTACAAGAGACTTTCTCACTGTCCTTGACTGACTTGTTATGTTGTGATGGGACTCTGATAGATGTACCATCCTTTCCTATAGCCTCAGTCCCCATCTATAAAACAGGGGTGTTTGTACTTCTCACAACACCCCTGTGAAGTAGGGGATAAATACATTAGTGACTGTAAGGTGCTTAGATACTATAGAGATAGGAGCCATATAAGTACCAAGATGGAAGACTATTTATAGACAACAAGCCTGCCACTGGGGAGCTTTAATTTGAAGTTCTAGCTCCTGCAACCCTTACTCCTGTGAAGGAAAGAGAAGGAGAAGGTGGACTCACCCAGCGTAGGTGTATGTCAAGGCATTAGGCAAGCAGAAGCCAGGAATAGGTATAATGACTCCAGAACACTGCAGGTAAGCATACTTGGCAGCGTCCGTTTATAACAGTTGCAGAACAGTGGTTGCCTACATTCCTACAATGAATCCAGGCAGTGCTACTTGGCACATGGGTACAATGAGGCCATAGCTGTATCCCTAGCCCCCTCAGACATGTTCTTTTGGGTGAGAGGTCTTTAATCCTCCTAACAGAGCACAGACCGCTATGCTATCAAGGATGCTTATGAGAGTCAAATGTTTAACCCACTTTCTCAGGGACATTGGAATGTAATTGATGAGGCTGATGTACAGAGAAGGCTTCTTGAGCAGCAGCCTTACCATTGTGCCAGGGACTGTACAAACACATTAGAAGACACAGTCCTTCCCCACAAATAGACGAGACAGACAAGGATTAAGGTGAGAGGTTACAGCATACAAGAAGAGTAAGAAGGTGTATAGCTGGTGCATGTCACTATCATTGGGTTCTAATAGATTATAGAATTGAAAGGGGAGACTAATGAGGGAGGATGGGAATGGGGCAGGCAAAGGGAGGCTGGCAACAGAGGGATTGTGGGAGGGAGTGGAGAGGGGAAGTTTGGAAAGCATATTTGGATTGAAGAATGTGACAGCGCAGTTTACTGAGTCCTAAGATTCCCTTATCTCTCTGGTGTTTGAGCATGGCGAGCATGTGTCTGTCTATCAAAGCTGGGCTGCATGTGCCCTGCTGCAACGTAAGCCTACCCTAAGTGAAATCAGGTGAAACTTTGCTGAAGGAAATGCGGTGTCTGCAAGCTGCTGGCCAAATAAGCTTGGATCAGTCATGTTGGCAAAATCAGGCAAACAGGTTGTTTTGTTTTTTGTTTGAAAAAAAAAAAAAAAAACCACACACAATGTGAACAGAACTCTCGTCAGTGAGAGAAACTCTCTCTACTACATTATGGAATTAAGGTAGGAAGGATTCCTGCTCTGTGCCATATGCCAGTAGATAGGGGCCAGGATGTGCTTCCTGAAGAGCATAGGCCACAGCTCTTCAGGCGAAAGGCCAAATGTCTCAGATCCCTGAACAATTGCTTAGACAATGGTCTTTCAGTGCCCTTCCTCTCCCAGATGCTGTGGTGAACATTATACAAAATTCAAGATAGAATAATCAGTAGTTCTGCTCACCTTAACTGCAGAGACACAACAGGAGTTAATGGTACTCTGAATAGTATTAATCTCCATTTTCTATTTGGAATCTGTCATGGTGGGCATGGGGAGTGGAATGTCATATAAGCATATCTGTTCCTTGACTTCTCCCCCAAAACCTGCCAGACACCTTTTGCTTGGTTTGTCCAGTGACACACTACAGATTTAGCACTTTGCAATATCTGTCATTCTGTATCTTTTTGCAGCAAGTTTAATATAATTCACATTCCTTTTTGCAAACTTTAGTTTCTCTTGCCTGTTACCTTGGTGACACTTGCAGAGAGATCAGCAAGGCAGAGCTGTCACAGTGAATGAATGCACCAACTTTTCAAGCCAATTAATGTGCTTGAAATGCTGAAAATATTAAACTTTAGTTAATCATAGTGCCTGAGGGACAAAAACAGAAACAAGACTAATGTTGTGGTTCAAATAGCCTTCTTCACAGTAAGAGTCTCATTTGCCCGTATTGAAATCTCACCAACCTCAGAAATTCCAGCCAATCGGACACTGATGCCTTCCATTCCTTAACTAGTCATTCAAACTTTCATGTTTTAATGTGAAGAGCTTTTGAACTGTAATACACCCATTAAAACAAAATCCCTCAGCAAAAATAGATTTTTCTTTGCTGCTCACATAACATATTAAATTTAACAATTAAATTTAAATTAATTTAAAATGACAGATTTCAAAGCAAAAGCCAGTGACCCCTTCCATGTCTGAATGATAAATATTAACCTCAGGGGCCTAATGGTGAAAACATCCTTTACGTAAAACTCCTTCTGAAATCAATGGAAGCTTTGAGTGTGGAATGACTACAAGAGCAACTCCATAATGTAGATAGATAATTGCAGATAACAACATACGGGGCCAGGTTCGGACCTCAGTGACACAACTGACTTCAATGGAGTTCACACTGATAATGCTCTACATTTGCCTTGATACATCCCAAAATAATTATGGCTAAAATAATTTAATGGTAAAAATATAATTCCATTTGAGCCACATGTGTGACATATTAAGGCTTATGCCTGGACCAGGTTTTCATGTCCGTCTGTCTATGAAAGTTGAGGAACAGTAACTCTTTCACAAGGATTCCAACTGGCGTCCTACTGAAGCCAATGGGAATACTTGCACTAGTAAAAATTATCTGTGTGTAAAGTTTGCAGATCAGCACCAAACAGAGCTGAAATATTAGCTTTGCTTCTGGTGGCTTTCTGCTCCTTCGTCATGATGACTGAACAAGAGAGTCTTTAATTTAACGGCCGGAGCTCACGGCCATGCTGTTTGGTCTGGCAGTTCTTTCTTACAACAGTAGACCAAAACCACAAGATTAATTCCATGTATTGAAAGTTTTCAAAAGCACAATGTGGTTAGCCTACTAGAATTGACTCTCTATCCATTTGATTTACTATAATGGTGTCTTTATCTTGACCATATTATTTTTATAGGCCTATAGGTCTTTAGTCTTTTGTTTAAAACGTTATTTAAAATGACTGGTATAAATTTCTTGCATGCATATTCAAGATGTACTGTGTATAATCAAAGAACAGAGAGCATTAACTACACCAGCATATGGTACCTAACTACCAACCAAACATGGAGTGGAGGAAAAAGCTGTTTGTGGCAGTTACTGTAACTCAGCAGGAAATGGAAGAGAATAAAGAGCAAAATGTACTGGACACATGTATGAATTCTTTTAACATATACATAGGGCTCAGTGTTAGCACATGAGGCTGATACTTTTTGCACAGTTCTAATTAACTGTGTTATGATCTCTTTTTTTTTTTTTACAGAATGTGCTATGCAGTAGTGAGGAAGGATTGCCCATGGGTTAGGCTTCGGTCTATGACCTGGGTTCAATTTCCACCATATACTTTCTGGGTGACCCTGGGCAAGTAACTTAATTTTTCTCTCCCTGTACCTTAGTTCCATATTTTCACTTAAAGGAATGTGTTAGTTTTGATGAGTGTTCCAGGATAGAATTTATGGTCAAAATATGCACAGGAGTCCCCCATATGCCAAGAGGTTAGTTCACTCTTCAGGGATGTGGGCATCCCAGAATCAACTTCCTCTTTCAGTCAGATCAGACACTCACACCGCATATCCTAGGTGAATACCCTGTCCACCGGACTATAACTTCAATGGAGCCAGGAACCAGCTATATATATTTTTAAGTAGTACAACTAAAAATGTAATATAGCAAATGGCTTTGAGAAAGTTGTCATCTATGTTTGGACAATTCAAGAACAGAAAGCGTCCTTCTAATAAAGTATTTGCTAAGAATTTTCTCTACTTTAATTATAGGCTTGTGAGATGTTAATGGCTAGTTCTGTAGCCCTCTGAGTGTGATATACTCCATTATTTTCACTTGAAAAAAATCATTAGTAATTCAGTCATCTAATAGAACAGAGATGGTGCCATCCTTGAGAATGAGGTGACATATGGTGGTCATTTTAAAGGTCCTTCTCTGAGTACTGTTAAACCATTTCACTAAGGGCAGGTCTACGCTACCCACTGGTTGGGCAGGTAGTGATCAATCTATCAGGTCAATTTAGTCTAGATGCAATAAATCGATCCCCGAGCGCTCTCCCATTGACTCTGGTAGTCCACCGCTGTGAGAGGCGCAGGAGGAATTGACAGGGGAGTGGCAGCAGTTGACTGAGTGCCATGAAGACGCCGCGATAAGTTGACTTAAATATGTTGACTTCAGCTACGCTATTCTCAAGCTGAAGTTGCGTATCCTAGGTCGATTTCCGCCCCCCCTTCCCTAGTGTAGACCAAGGCTAAGTTGCATATCTGCTACCTGTATGTGAATCCTCATGACAAATACACAGACCCCCAAAGTGCCAATCACATTACTCCCTTCCCCAATGGTGGATACACAGATGCCAGTTACTTGGAAGTCCACACAGGATAGATATTATGTGTGGCTTTTTCATTTCATTTATGATTATTACATATGTAGCTATACATACTAATCATGTAATTACTATTTATGTTTAAAATATTTCAATACAGTTCACTTAATAGGATGATATGTTGAGTCAGCACTTAAAGAGTTCAGATTTAAACAGAGTTTATCATTAGACCAAGTGGTATCCATGTTCCTCTAGCATTCAAAAGTATACTTGGGCTCACATCTTCAGATGATGTCAGTGGAGCTCTGCTGATTTTCTGTTAGCCTAGAATTTGGTTCTGATATTTGCATTCCAGAACCTTAAGTCTTGTGGACTCATGCTAAGCTCAGTGGAGTGTATGCAATTGTGAAATGTGTAATTTGGAGCTGAAAGAATGCATTTTATGTTTTGCATTAAGCAGATCTGACTTAATTGTAACTAAAGCTATTTTTGGTGTACTATTTAAAATATGCTCAAGACTAGTTTAATGTCCTTTAGTGCTTCCTTATGCAAACTAAGACAGTCAGTGCATCTGACTTTTACTTCCTGTGGACTGATACTGAGCTATTATAGATATGTTACCGCATTACGTATCAGTTGCGTAGCAACTGTCAAACAGATGTAATGCCATTTTGTAAGACCAGCTTCCAGAGTAATATGTATCTGCATGTTTTGTTCATAGCCTAGTGTAAAACTGAGGCACATCTAAATTTGGTAGCCTAAAGATTATCAGTAGTCAGAACTATAGTGGCATCTCAGTAAAGGCAGTGGAAATTGCAGGTTCTCAGTACTTAATGAAAACATGGTCGCTATATGTGGACTTAGAAGCCAAACTATAGACAACTAAATTTGAAAATTTTGGCATAGTTCGTGTCTCTTTATAAAATGTTCCCTTGACCAAAAACTGCTGACTATACTGAAATGTGTTCCTGGCTAGACTGAGGGTAGAAAACTTTGCATCTGAGAATAGCAAAGCCAGAGGCAAAGCCAGGTCTTTTCAGTGAGAAACCAGTATGACTTGATTTTATTTATTTTGGATTTAAATACAATACTTGAAAGAGAACCTAGCTGTCAGGATTGCCTCCCCACTCTGAACTCTAGGGTACAGATGTGGGGACCCGCATGAAAAAAGAAATAACCCCCACAAGCTTATTTTAGCAGCTTGGGTTAAAATGTTTTTCCCCAGAACACAAATTCTTTTGTATTTGGACCTGGTACGCTGCCACCACCAAACTAGGTCTAGGGTAGTTTGGGACCCTTCTTTCCCTTTCCACTAACCCCCCAAACTTCTTCCTTCCCTGGGAAGCTTGAGAGAAAAAAAAAAAACCCAAACCTCGACTGATCCTGCGAGACCTGCCCGATCCAAAACCACGATCTTACACAATGGAAAACAAGCAGTCAGCTTCTTAAAAGAGAGATTTTAATAAAAGAAAGAAAGAAAGAGATTTTAATAAAAGAAAAAAGAAAGGAATAAATCCCTTATAACCATCAATAGAACAGCATCTACCATAATCAACAAAAGGATTCAGAAACCAAACCTCTCCCCTGAGGCAATTTTCTCCCACAGTTGATATCTCTGCTGAAGCTTACAATATCAAGAAGCACCCAGCCAACACTCACCACTGAGACTCTCCAAGTGATAAAAAAAAAAAGGTAAACTTACTAACTACAGTACTTGATAGAATCTTATAGTTATAGTGAAAGACATAGCTGTGTTGATCCCATAGCCGAGGTGAACAGAGAGAGACCCAGAGAAACTGAAACTTAAAATCCTTTGTCTCCTGAGGAATTTCTCATTGGTCAGTTGTCCACCTCTCAGGTTACCTTTAGCTTAACCCCTTACAGGTAAACACTAATTCTAGGCTACTTCACACTTATGACACTAGCAATCATCAAAAACTTGAAATTCATTTTTTTAAATATACACCTACAGGGGGAACAAGGTCTGCTCCCAACTTCATTAATGCAAATCTAGCATAACTCTAAAGATTTCAAAACAGTTACGCTGGTGTAAATTTATAGTATCAAAACAATTTTGACTCATAATGCCTATCTAAAATTACAAATCCTTCCCAATTAATCCTCCCTGCTAAATGATATGACAAATCAAAGCATAATCAACCAGAATACAATTATGGAGATATTATTAAATTTATCAACAGATAACAGAATAGATTATTACTTTAATATGCACAAAGAAATTCAGTTACCTTAGAGGAATCAACAAGCATATTAAACCTGGCAAAGCAAAATAAATGATATGTTTAGATGGGGTTTCAAAAATTGTTACATGAAGAAATAGATGCTGTGGTTTATAATGGTTTCATGGGGATGGCCACAGAATGACGGGAAAAAAAATACCCTTCTAGTATAATGTAGCATAAAATTCTAAAGTAAGAAACTTAAGCAAGCTAGAAGTTTTCCATTAGAAAAAAAAAAATTCCACGGGATAATGCCATTTCAATGTAAAACCAAAATTTTCATGCAAAAATTTGAATTTTTGTAACTGAATGGGGGAGGCAACCTAGTGATAGAGGATGTGGAAAAAAGCTAATGTACTCTATGCTGTTTTCTCCTCTGTCTTTATGAACAAGGTCAGCTCCCACACTACTGCATTGGGCAGCAGAGTATGGGGCAGAGGTGACCAGCCCTCTGTAGAGAGAGAAGTGGTTCAGGACTATTTAGGAAAGCTGGACGAGCACAAGTCCATGGGGCCAGATGTGCTGTATCCAAGAGTGCTAAAGGAGTTGGCAGATGTGATTGCAGAGCCATTGGCCATTATCTTTGAAAACCCATGGCGAACGCGGAGGTCTTGGATGACTGGAAAAAGGCTAATGCAGTGTGCAACTTTAAAAAAGGAGAGGATCCAGGGAACTACAAGCTGGTCAGCCTCACCTCAGTCCATGGAAAAATCATGGAGCAGGTCCTCAAGGAATCAATTTTGAAGCATTTAGAGGAGAGGAAAGTGATCAGAAACAGTCAGCGTAGATTCACCAAGGGCAAGTCATACCTGACTAACCTAACTGTATTTTATAAGATACCTCCCTCTGTGGATGAGGGAAAAGCAGTGGACATGTTATCCCTTGACGTTAGCAAAGTTTTTCTTCATTAGGAGGATGGTGAAGCACTGGAATGAATTACCGAGGGAGGTGGTATATTCTTCCTTAAAGTTTAAGGTCAGGCTTGACAAAGCCCTGGCTGGGATGATCTAGTTAGAAATTAGTCCTGCTTTGGAAAGGGGTTAGACTAGATGAACTCCTGAGGTCCCTTCCAATCCTGATATCTATTTTCCATCAAATAAAATCTAAATGACAGTTCTATGGTAGCCTGCCTGAGTCTTGTCCAGTTTACTTCCTGCCAGCATAAATGGAGAGTGGGGGACAGAATTACAACTCCCATGAGGCAAAACACCAAGAAGGCAAATACAAATTAATGTTGAACTAACTTGAAATAAACCATTTCAGGTCAGTTCAACAAAACAAGATGTTCCAATTTGAATCAAATTGGCTCAGAACTAAATATTTATTTTTGGTATTCCCAACAGAACATTTCAGTTTTTCAGAAATTGTGTTTTCCATCAGATGTTATGATGGAACATTCCACCTAGCTCTGATTGAAAGACTTCGGTTGTATTCTACTGCAATCAGTTAACACATACAAATGGGAGAGAATTTTAAATTCCCAAAAAGTGGCTGGCCACCTGCCAAAGTAACAGCTGCGAGGTATACCATACTAATGACAGCTGAAGATCAGTCCTATACGAGGAAGAGAACAAATCTAAATGAATCCAAAGAAGCTGTGTTTCCTGCAGACATCCACTCTTGTCATGTTTTTGATCTTGTAGATTTTTGGTAACATGTCATTATCAATAATTGTCCTTATCATTTTAGAATATTTGTCAGTTTCTTTTTCTTCCAGTGTCTGGAATTTTTACCTGTTTCAATTAACTTCTCTTTTGCTGATGACTTTTCAAGATGATTAGGTGCATTCTAGCAATTTGTTCCTTGAATCCACTTCCTGATAAGTGTGTTAATATCATGTACTGCTTTTGTTGTGCTAATGCCTTATTACTACCATCAAATTATGGCTGTGTTGTCATTTGATTATGCAGTAGGAGTGATGCTAGAAGTAAGGGTTGGATGAGGCATAATAAGTTAAGCACTCCAAATCCCTTACTCCCTCCATCAGCAACAGCTCGTCTATAGGATTTTATAGAAAACCAAGCATTGAATTAAAAACACACTTCTAGGGACCAATTCTCAGCTCCACTATATTGCCAT
Source organism: Dermatemys mawii (assembly GCA_007922305.1). Taxonomy (NCBI): domain Eukaryota; kingdom Metazoa; phylum Chordata; order Testudines; family Dermatemydidae; genus Dermatemys; species Dermatemys mawii. The sequence continues at coordinate 12,133,509 of ML677353.1, forward strand.
AGCTCTGCTGAAGTCAATGAAGCAACACCTATTGACAACAGTCATTAATGTACAGTGGGTTAATCTTTGTGTTAAAAATAGTGATATGCTAACTGTACAGTTTCTATTATTTTTGCTGGTACAAGAAACAAAAGTGGATTGGGAACCTATCCTTAACATCTTGAAATGACAAGAGGCTGAATTATAAAATAAGCCTCAGCAAGAAGTTAAGTCCAGGTACATGAATAATTTTGTATGTTAAATGTTTTCCTTAGTTTCAGGTGCACAGATGCCATAGGCCATTAAGATATGGTGATGGTTGCAACATAAAACCGGAGCAGAACAGAATGATTTGTGTCCATCAGAGCATTTGAATAGGGTCAGGTGAATTAGCTGACAAAATAAAAATCCTGTTGGGTTTTTTTTTCTTTTACTGTCCGCTCCCCACCCCTCCACAGTTGGTCCTCAGCCCAGTGCTGGGACCCCACTGCCTTCCTTTCAGATGAGATTTAAGGGGTTGGGGAAAAGGGATTGTTTCCTCACATTAGGAACCCCAATCTTGTTCTCTTCTGTGGTAGCTACCTTCCTCCAAAGTCCACTTCCTATTTGGGTTTATCCGCAAACTGAGCCCCTATGGAATAAGTACCTGTACTTGTCAGGTGAGAAAGGTATTTGTGGCATGCCCTCTCTGGAGGTGTCTCTCCTCCTGGGCTGTGTGGGTATGAGGAAACAATCTCCCTTCCTTGAGATAACCCATGTTCCTTACGCAGGGACAGATTCCCCTCTCTGACTCATGTCCATCAAACTGCAAATCAGAGTCTTCCTTGACTGAGCTGTACCCCAATATCCATAGTCACCTTCTGAAAAGGGTTTTCTGTTACATAGGCAGTGGCTACATATCTGCTGCACACATCTTGGGCTTCTCCCATTCTCAGGTATTATGTCGTATTCCTTAACTTCCTTGGTTTCCCCACTGTTGGTTGGGGTATAAGCCACAGCAACACTGAGCCATGCCTCTGTCTCCCCAGGAAGGAAAGCAGTTGATTCACCTGTCTCGGGATCTGGGGAGGTCTCCTCTCATCTCCCACTGCAGAGCCATCCATGTAAGTAGTAGTGGTAGAAGACTGAGGCCGTTACCTGGTGGGGGGTGCTTGACACAGAATCTGTCCCTCCACACAAGGGGAGTTCTCCAAATTGCCTTTAACCCTATCCCTACATTCCCTCTCTGAGTTGGATAAAAGGTGTTTGATCTGTTTGTCTGTTTCCTGGGAAGACCCATACTGTTAGGCCTGGACTACACTAGACGGGGAAGGGGTTCAAATTAGGGTACACAACTTCAGCTACATTATTCGTGTAGCTGGAGTCAAAGTACCTTAGTTCAACTTACCTGGCCATCCCCACGGCGGCAGGTCGACCACGGAAGCTCCTCTGTTGACTCCCTTACACCTCTTGCGGAGCTGGAGTTCGAGTCAATGGGAGTGCTTTCAGGGATCAATTTATCGTGTCTCCCCTAGATGTGATAAATCGATCCCTGATATATCAAACGATACTCGCTGATCCGGCGGGTAGTGTAGCCCTACCCTTAATCTAGTAAGCTCCTGGGATCCTTTAGGGACTACTCGCTCCACCTTCTTCCACCTCTGCAAGGAGGGAAGCATGAATGCTTGCCACCTTCCTCCTTTGGCTCCAGTTGCTGCCACTTCTGGGCTGCTGCCCTTCCTCTGCCCCCTCCCCCCAAAAAGTGTGTTTGTGCTGGCAGGGGACACAGGTTGGCCAGGGCACAAATCATCCTCCTCAATCCAAGGGAACTACTTCCCCCCCACACATACACACACTCTGTGATGAAGTACAAATCTCTGGTGAGGGAGGATGCCTGCACTCACTGTCTACTGTATGCCCCTGCTACTGGGCTGCTTAACACTGTATGCACTGTCCACTGCTGCCATGGCTGCTTCTGTTGTGACCACGGGGTGACTTTCAGCCAGTCCTGAGTGGGACCCTGCTTGTCACCCTAATCCAGAGAATCCCCAACTCAGCATGGTACACATGGCCAGAGCATGCAACAGCAGCAGGCTCTTTTGTTCACTCCAGTTGCTGGCCCAGTATATACTACTAATCGGGGCATGAAAAAGGGCTCAGTCTGGAGAAACAAAGTTTATATACCCTGCCCTGGGTGCACAGGAGCAATGGCTTACTGAGCCCCACCAACCTGCCCACCTGCTCCTTGCTGATAACTTGTCCAAACCAAACCCAGACTCTGTTTGTTGAGGTTTCCCCATCACTAACTTCCATGTGTTTCATCAAAGATTCTTTTTACTCAGTCTAGGCAACCAACATTTCACATCTGGTAAAATGCCAGCCTTCGATGCTGGTGAAATGAGGAGACACACAGTAAGCAGCATTCCCCTAGAAATGTACCTTCTCTGTCTACGTACAGCTTTACAAACATAATCTGCTCCCTTCATGCTGGCTGCATTCCTTCCTTTTCTTTCCCATGTGTCTCTTAATATTTTCTCATTGTGTCCTCATTGTGTGGTGAATTACTAGTGTTAATGAATATTGATCTCATCTAAGTCAAACAGGGAGAGCAATGCTGCCCTAAATTAGACTTTTGCATTGCTTAGTAGAGGAGCCAGTCTTGAACAAAAATGAGCATTGTAGAGGAAACATAAGAGATCAGGTTCCTAAGAAACACTGTTGAGCACTTGTTTTATTAGAAAGGTCATAATTAAACTCAAACACATGACATAGTTTGAGCATTGGCTTGCTAAACCCAGGGTTGTGAGTTCAATCCTTGAGGGGGACATTTAGGGATATGGGGCAAAAATCTGTTGGATAATTTAATTGGGGACTGGCCCTGCTTTGAGCAGGGGGTTGGACTAGATGATCTCCTGAGGTCTCTTCTACCCCTGATATTCTATGATTTGATATAGATAACCAAAACTGACCAGTTCTCCTAGCTCAGGCAGTTGCTAGAGAACTGATTGAACGTTTATTTTAAAGTGATGATCATTTTAATATGGCCTCTCCAAAAAGTCCTCTGAGATCTTGTAAAGTCAGCCACAATGCACAGTAACAGTAGTGTGCATTATTAAAATCACAAGTTCCACATATCGATGTTTTACTTGCCTTCCTGTTATAAATCAAGTGACAAGGCAGTTTACAATATAAGGCTCTACTAACTGAAAAGTCCAGCTCTGAGGAAAGGGTTGCTTAAGTATTTTGCTATTGCAAAATCACTAGCAACTTTTGAAAATATTGGTCCTTTAATGTTTTCATACAAAATCTAAACTGAACATCTGTGTGTGTGTATACCTGAGAGGCAAAAATATATTACTGAGGCCAGCTACTTTCTCTCTATAGTGTAGGATTCTGTTAGGGATGGTGGCTGAGATCCTCAAAGGTATTCAGGTAATTTCAATGGGAGCTCTGCACCTAAATACTTTGAGGATGTGGGACCATGTGATGTAAGTCCATTAGTTTTTCTGAAGTTTACTAAGGGAACTGGGGTAGTGATCTTTTTTCAAAAGGTTGTCCAAGAGCACCAGGAGTGCTGCACATTTTTCTTGTAGTAGTAAAACTCCAAATATTACACAGATCTTTGAAGTACAACATGTTGGGTCAGCAACCAAATGTTGTCAATGTTCTTTCTTAAAGCCAGATTTTCAGCCAGTGATGTCTGGCATATCTTCTTTGACTCCAGTGATACTACATTGTTTTACGTGAGCTGGAGATCTGACCTCAGGCTGGCTATAGTATAAGCTTTGAGGCATTTTATTAAATAAGTCAGATTTGGAATATCCTTCCTTAAAATTCTTGCACTATCTGAAGAAAGTGCCACAAATGTTATCAGTGGAGACATAGGAAAACAAAGAGTGATGCTATCGGCTGGGAAAATTTTGTATTCCCAAATATTTTCCCTATAGCATGTAAACCTTTGGCAGTGCAATTGCTGACCTCTACTTTGCGAGGTGGAGAGGGGGGAGTTAATGGCAATGGACACTGCTTTCCCCTGCATATATATGTGAAATGCACAAAACCAAGACATCCTCCGGAGGGGTGGGGGAGAGGATGGCATGTTATGGTTGTGTGTGACAACTCAAGAATCTGTACACTTGACAACGGAAACAAAATCACACATGTCCTAGAGATTCCTGATCAGGAAGCCATAGCATGCACTGAAACAAGAAAACACCAAGCAATTCAAACCACTGCTTAATGAGGATGCTTCATGTCCGTCATATCGTTAATTTCCATTTCTAGAAGCACCACCCACTTGAACATGCTACTGCATTTCAGAAAGTGCTGTTTTTCTAATAGGCATGCTGATTCCCTGGCAATGAAGTACCACTTGATATTTCAGTAGTGTGGGGGAAAAGGGAAGTATAAGACTCTGGGATCTTATTACTGGTGTGTCTCTAGTCTTGATAAGAAGTCAGAGGTACAGCTGGAAGGAAATCCATATTAGAGCTGCATTTTGCAACAAGAGTTCCTTAAAACTTGCTAATTTTTTTTTTCATTTTCCACACAAACTAATTAACACTTAGCGTGCTTGCACATTTTAGGACATCTCTAAACACGTTAAGGGAAGGAAAAGCTGTTCAGGTTATGAAAAATGACAGAACAGGTATGGAGAGGGAATTGTTTCTGGGAAGTGCCAGAAGCGTAACCTAACCCCAAGGTTAATATTTTAAAAATAATCCTGTTTTTTGAATACAACAGGCAACAATATTAGCTCTGTCCCATGTAACTCTATATTATGATTTATTCTCAGGTATTCTTGAAGTTTATGGAATCCTTTGTTTCATAAAGGGCACAGGTGATAAAAACTATATGCATAATTAAATAAAAATCAAACTGATCACAAAACCACCTTTTCATGAGGAAAAAATCCTCTGTCATTTTAATATTGCTTGTTTAAAAGTAGTCCAAAAGAGGGACTGTAACCTGGCTCGTGTGTTAAATTAATTTTATAGCAGAATTTAACTGTGTGCTGCTCCCTAGTGCAGTAGTTCTCAGCTGGGGGCCTGAGGGCCTTGAGCACGTATCGGGGGGCCTTCAAGCAGGGCCAACCTTAGACTCGCTGTAGCCCAGGGCAGAAAGCCAAGGCCCCACTGCATGGGGCCGAAGCCCAGTTACCTGAGCCCCGCCACCCGAGCTGAAGCTGAGCCTGAGCAATGTATCTTCATGGGGGAGTGGGAGGGAGGAGGGTTTGTGACATGGAGCCCCAGGCAATTGCCTGGATTGCTACCCCTTAACTCCTGCCCTGGCTTTTATATGCAGAAAACCAGTTATTGTTGCACAGGTGGGCTGTGGGGTTTTCACAACATGGTGGGGGGCTCTGCTATCAGGCATGCTAGAGAGAGAAGAATGGTGGCATTCGAGTGACATAATTACCATTATCAGCCATAGACTTATATTGAACACAAGGGGTGAAACCCTTCAGCTTCTTGTGCCTGAGAAACCTTCAGGTAGGACTAGTCTGTACTCAATGCCACTTTGCTTTCTCAAACCTCTGTGAGGAAGGAGTACAGCCAAGGCATGGATACCCCATCCACATCAGTAATTAATGTTTTCAAATTTAATAGATAACTTTTCTGAACAGCAGTCTAGCAACCTTTTGCGTAGATACCTGACCACCCCCTGTTTAAGGACTCTGGCAACCTGCTTTCCCACAGGTAAGCATTGAAAATAGGCCAGTTCAGTTCCATAATGGGCAAATATCCATCTTATAGATGTCTGAATGAAGGTCCTTCAATAAATCTCTTTGAACAACACTGGATGAAACTTCACCAAAGCAGTTAGTGCATTTGCTACCTTCGATTTCAGAAACAACATCCATCATACTAGCCAGGTTACCATTTGTTTGATCTATTTTCCCTATAGAGTAGACAGGGAAAAACTCAGCTCTGTCACTTAGCATACAAATGCTGGGTTTATCAACTGCCCCTTGCTCTGAACAGTTCCACATCTCATGGATGCCATGGTATTTTGGAACTTAACACAGATTGCCATGTGTGTAAAAAATATCAAAACCTTCAAGGTTCACGTCCATGGATTTTTTTTGGAATAGGTGAAGGCATGGGAAAGACAGAGTATTTGTGCTCTTCACCATTGCACAGAACCTCTTTAGAAAAGCTAGTTTGTTACATTAGCACATATCTAATCTTTAAATTAGATCCTACTCAACTTTGATGTTTGCAATTAGGTAATGAAAACACATCCTTTGCACCACCCAAATTTTCATTTATACCTTACTGTGGCAGAGTGGCACAAAGGAGTTTTAAAATGGGTTGGTAAGTTGTACTGCAATGTGATTAAGGCCCCTTTATATTATCAGAGAGGTTCAAAATGTCCTAGCGTAAATGGCTAGAATGGTGCCCAATGAGTATTCCCACAATCTTTAGTTGTGGCACAAAGTATCTTGCTTCCCCTCTTTGCCCTACTACAAAATTGAAAATGTTCTGTAGGGATGTTAGAACTTAGATTTGTAGAAATCTGTCAAAAACCCTTTGTAGGTACATTTAATGTGTGTGGCTTGGAGCTGCCAGGAACTACTTACAATTTCTAACTTACAGAAGCTCCCAGAGAAAATAGATTTGTGACCTGCTTTTGCCACCTTCTTAGCTGCCCATTAAGATTCTTGTTGCTCTCATGTGGTGCTTATACTTTGCATTTTCTAGATTAATGTTCTGTTTTACATAAATTTGTATTTTTAATTCTGTGCCTAGGAAAATTCATAGCAAAAGGAGAGCTGGGAGCCATGTGTATCTGTGCTCAAGAATTTACTCCAGGAAAAATGAGTATGCCAGCAATGGCTACAAACCTAAGGCTATTTCCAACTCTCGATGAATGCATAACTACTATTGGTGCTAAGGGGAATTGAGAATACACCTCTTAGAGCGTCTATCTAAAAGTCAGGGTTTATTAATATGATATAATTAAACTAATACAGAAGGGAAAAGTGTGATTAGTGATATGAAGTCGTAAATAAATCTAAATGGCATGGTTCACATACATGTGTACAGCCTGTAGAATAACTCCCATTTAAATCAGTGGGAACTTTCTGGTGTCCAAATGAGTTGTACAGCAAATAACCTTGAGAAAGGGTTTATAGTACCATCTTCATGCATGTGAGGTCTGTTCACTTGATAAGAGTGTGTGGAAGTTACTGTATGCAGGGAGGAAGAGAATAATTTTACATTGAAATTTAAAATATAAGACACACCATATTACATTTTCCTATAGTGGAAAATGCAGATTCGAAAATTTTAAACACAGAGAGTATCTAACCTGTAACAGGGGAAAAGGGGGAAAATCACAACCTTTCTCTTTTTCATTGAAATATTCCAACCAGTTTTAGCTAATACAGACTGGGACATGTTAGCAATTTAAATTTTAAACCTGACTTCCTAAGGGCGTGTATGATTTCATAGCAAAAGTTTTATTATGCATAAATGTTTACATTATACTGTATATTTATAAAAATAGGAGTAGGGATTTCTACATAGATAACTAGATTCGTAAGATCTTTCAAAAGTGCACGTGTACTTCCATTGACCACAAGAGAACTACTCATGATCTTGAAGGTGAGCATGTCAGTAAGTATTTATAGGACTGAGACCCAAGTATTTAAGAGCACTGAGCTGGGATCAGTTTCTCTTCTGTACAATGCCTACAACAAGAAGGCCCCAATACTGCTTAGGATTTGTACGTGTAATAATAGTACAGGGTAAAAATGTACTATATGGAAGGGTTGTTGCTTGGTTACTTTCTGTATTGATTGTATTGGGCTGACTGTTTTTAATCAATTATCAGAGGCAACTAGAATATGAGAGAGACACCACTTGTGGTTATATAAATCCAAATAAATATATTCTTTACTTCTCTCATGGATACATCTCCATGCACATAGTGAAAGAAATAATGCTGTTTATGGGGAAGTCATTAAATAAAACATTACATTTTATACAAAAGGTTTTTTTTGTGGAGGGGGACCCTACGGCCAAATTTTCTGCTGATATAAATGTACAAAACTCCATAGAAGTCAGTGGATCTATGCGCATTCATACCAGCCAAAAATTTGACACCTAAATGTTTTGTACACCCTGGAAAGGGATGTGGCATTATACTGTGTTTCCATCTTGTAGTGACAGAAGCTTTCACAATAAGGATCATCTTTAATTTATGACTTAACATAAAAGACACTGTATAACATGGTTCTCTGGTACTGCAGTTTCTTGCAGGGACAGAGCCACTATTCATTATGACTTATATTGTGCAGTCACTTATCATGTTTCTTGCCCCACCAGTCTACCTCATTATTCTCTGGGAAAGCCATTTTACAAACTGCCAGCAACTTACTTAAATTATAAATGGGTTTATGCCACTTTTGGTTTTGAACAAGGAGACAGTATTTTGTGAATTAGGTACTCTGGACTATTACATTTGATAAAGCAATGTGACATAGTAACTCATCTGAATGACAAAATGTCTCTTCTGAACCAAAATTTAAAGTGGCATTATATATATTTGTTTCCTGAGATGAATTAATGCAGTCAGAAAGATGTGAAACAAATGATCTGGATAAGCAAGCTTTCTCATAGCATTTTGTTTCTCTCTTTATTAGGAAGCAATATTCATTTCAATTTTTGGTATGAATAAAGACAGGGGATTTTTCATGGTAGGAAATCCAAGTTTTGGGAAAACTGTTACTTCTGAAGTTTTAGTACAGAAGGAGATGAGATTCTGTATTTTGCTTTTTTGTACACCAGAGTAAATCCCAAATAATATCTAGAAATGGACAGAGTACCTCTGGATTTACATCAGTGTAAATAAGATCAGCCTCTGACCCTGAATCTGAAAGACAAGGGAACAGTCTGACAGATGTGTCCGACCTGTCTTGGTACAAATATACAGAGGGGCTAAACTAATCCAGCAATTAGGGAGAATTTTTTAATTGTTAACCTTATGTGTTCTAAATAGCTAAACTCAGTTTAGTTTACCGAAGTCAGTAGTTCTTATCCAGGGGCCTTGAGCAGGTTTCAGGGTGGCCTCCAAGTGGGACCATCATTATACTTGCCGGCATCCAGAGCAGAAAGCTGAAGCCCCACTGCATGAGGCTGAAGCCCAGGTAGCCCCACCAGCTGGGGATGAAGCCTGAGCAATGTAGCTTTGTGGGGGGGCCCTTTGGCATGGGGCCCCAGGCAACTGCCCTGCTTGCTACCCACTAACCCCAACCCTGGCTTTTATATGCAGAAAACCAGTTATTGTGGCCCAGGTGGGCAGTGGAGTTTTTATAGCATGTTCGGTGGGCCTCAGAAAGAAAAAGATTGAGAACCTCTGACTTACGTAACATTAAAGCTAAACCAGAAAGAATCTGTTTAGCACGAGACTGACTGAGTCCATTTTTAACACATTTCAGTAAAAAAGAGGAGTGGCACCCTATTACATCAGCATAGCATGAAGAATACTTTGTCTTCCAGCAGCTAATTGTTGTACTGCCTCCTGGCGTTACTGTAGTGCTAATTTGCTGGACTGAATTGAGTGCTTAGCTATTTAGCAAACAGACACTTCTCTCTAGCCTTCTTCACAAGACTGCCACTCAGTTTAAAGATCCCTCTTGAGATATTTGACTGACTAATATGGTCCCTTTCTTTATTAATATCAGGATACAACAGATACTGAGACCAACTTCCAATTCTGAATCATTATCTGATTACAGATGAGTCCGTTTCATGATCCCTATATTCTGTAGATGAATCCTGAGGGAATTCCAATCATCGAAATGTTACTTCAAGTAACTTGATAGTGTCCCATGAATTCAATATCTATTAGTCAGATTAGCAAGCAGATTCCAGCGGTAACAACCATATTAGAATAATAACCTTGAGTTCAAATGCTGTCCTTCCAGCACTCATGATACATTGTGTAGGTTTATAGTAAAGGAAGCATGTAGAATCTCTTTAATATAAAGACAGTATTTCATCTCTCAAATTGCTAAAGACTTTTGTTCCATTTCAGTCAAGTTCAGACAAATAAGGATCTGAATGTTGACAGTTGAGCTGTTTTCTAATCACTCTGTGGTTTTCTTCACAAGAAAGCCACAGATCATTTGGATTATCATCTTGAAAAGTTCTTATTGGTGTTTGTGGTTCTCTTACATCTCATTTAAACACCACCATCTTGATTCTGATATTGCGTATACTCTAAGTCAATGTTAGCCATGTCTCTAAAGTTATATTCTTGTAAAATGGTGAACACTGAGATCCAAATCAGGCCCCAGATATACTCATGACTAGGGCATAGAGATATTTGTGTTTTTAAGGATACGCTTTTCTATAGAGGCAGAACTGTTGTTCTCATCCCATGTGAAATTAATTTTTGGATGGCACTTACATTCTGTGTGGGAAGATGATCTCAAGAAAAGCATTCTTACTGCTTACCCTGTAACCTACAGGATGCCATTCTTTTTCTTAAATGTCTTTGCACTAACCGATGGGTCAGCTTCTAGTTTCATTTGTCAGCCAGAAAGCTTATGTAAGGAGGCTACAGTGACCTGTTTACCTGGTTCTACAGCAACAGTTACCCTATAGTGTTTTGACAGGACGCCTTTCTCAGGAAGGAAATATCAATCGAATAAAGAATGGATCATCACTAAGCAGCTATCCTCTTTGTAGTAATCAGCACTTTCAAATAGAAGTGGCTCATCCTGGAAAAGGAGGAGGAAAAAAATCCTAAATGTGCTTAATGGGTGAAGTATGTGAATCCATTTTAGCTGTGTATTATGATGAAAAAGCCTACCATCTTTTTTCCCCCCCTTTGGGTTACCTAGATGTGTCTGTTTATAATGACCTTGAAAACAAGGAAAGAATTCTATTTCAATTCCATTTTGTGTGCAATCTGCTTTGTTACTGCAGCTTTGCTTTATGAATGCTTGACTGCTAGCATTGATTGCAATATCCAGACTATTTTATTGTATTGCAGCAAAACAAACAAATATATTTTAAAATGGTAGAAGAAACATTGGATCTGTTTACTTTGTCAGTGTCCCTTTCTAAAACAAACAAAGGTTATAGAAATATTATTATTCCATTTATCTGAAGTTCTATAAAGCATTTGAGAGTCATTAACTAATTAACCCTCACAAAGCCCCATAGAACTGAGTTAAGAAATCACTACGTCTGATAGCAATTTCTAACATTTGCACTCTCTCCTTATGAGTTTCTGAAGGCTTTATAACAGTAGTTTGATAATGTATGACAACACTACATAACAGCATAGGATAGAAAGTAAAGAATAGTGTTTTTATAATAGAGTTGGTTGAAAAGGGGTAAGTAAGAAACATTTCAAAGTGAATGAAAATCTTGTGTCATTTGATGATGTCTGTGAAATCTTTGTTGGCTGAAAATTGTTGAAAGCTTCACTTTGATTCAGTGGGAGGGAGAAACATTTTTACTTTGTGCTTCTGCTTTTCCAATGGAATATATTTTTTACGGGTGAGAAAATGGGATTTTTTTTTCCCTCCACTGAAATGAAACTTTTCAAAAACGTAAAACATTTTCAAAAAATGTTAATTAAAAATATTTTTGACCAAAATAAAACCAAAATGGAATTGTTTTTATTTTGGTAGAAAAAAGCACTTTCTGTTCATCACCTCCCACCCCCTCATTCACACTTTCTAATGGAAAATGTTTGACCAGCTATATCTATGATAATAGAGCATTCCATTCAAAGTCAAGAAAAGTATAGTTGATTGGGAATCAGCTAAACTCCAGAGTGACCAGGAGGAGACGCGCTAGTGGTGAGCAGACATAAAAATATCTAGTTACATAAGGCTAGGTTCTAGAATCCTTTTATGTAACTATTTGTTTCCAATACTACTACTTGTTATCACTTGAATCACGATACTTTGAAAACAAGTAGAAAGTTTATTTAAAACTATAAAGGAATCTAAGTGCTGTGTGTTAAGCAGAGTGGTGATCTGAGGTATAATTGGAAAACTGGGGTGTACTGTTTCTTTGGAAGCAGTGGATCTGTAACTACTGGAGTGTCCAATGGAAAAGGGGCTGCGCACTCCAGGAGACACTTGGAAGGTTAAGGGGTTGGAGTGTGCCTATCGCTAACCTGTAGAGAGAACGCAGTGCTTGGGTAGGCCTACAGGGAAGCTTCTGTTGCCCAAGACCAATTGAGTCAGGGAGTTGACCACCAGCAGACACAGACGAGGCTTTCTCATGCTAAGGACAGGTGGTAGTGAGCTGCCTCACAACCCTGGATACCTCCAGGAAGCATAACAGGGGCCATCCAGTCAAGAGAGAACCCATGGACTATGCCAGCAGAACCTCTGAGATACAGGAGAAGAAGAGATGCAGTGAATAACCAACGTGCAGGAGGCTTTTCTGAGACTGTTAATGACACTTTATCATGTCTAACTGGAGGGATTCTGAGTTACTGTATTATGAGTCTGACTTTCCAAGTCTCAGGCTAGTAGAGAGTAATGCATTGTTATAGTGCAGGACATCAGTGACAATTCAAATGCCCTGCTTGCTGCTGCCAGCTATGCCATTAGAAGCAGAACCATTCCTCCTCCTATGTACAGTAACCCTTCCCTCTGTTAGAAGGGCACACCTAGTCAGGAAGATTTTCATCTTTCGTATAGCAGCTTGAATAGCAATATTAAAGGTTGATGTCCAAATTTGTCATCCACTCATGGGATCCGATGGCAAGGTCTGAATCAAAGCTGTCCCTCTCTAGAAAGATTTTAAGGAAAGTGGAGTAAAATGGCATGGTCTTTCCTGTTAAGTGCTTTGACATGACCAATGCCATGAACATTGCAACCAAGGAACGATTGATGGAGCTCATGGACTACAAAGCCACTCAAGGCAGGAAGATGAAAACTACAAAAACTCCGTTCGACTATACTAGTAATAGCAAAGGCAAATCCTACAATGGCTTTGTTTTTTGTTGGCTTTTTTTGAAGAGTGCAGTGTCTGACCTCACTCTTTTATCTCCTTCCTCAGAAGAGAGAGCACTAAAGTTCTGCATGCCCCTCATTTTCCTTGGCAGGTGTGCCCATGTGGCCATCACCTGGGACCACAATTATCAGCAATGACACAGGGAAGGTTTGGCATAATGAGAACATGACTAATCTTAGTGACCTTTGGGTAACACATCCAGCCTTAATCAGCTCCTCATGAGGTGTCTGTGTATGGTTTATGTGGGGGAAGGAAGCCAACAGTCATATATCTGGGATCCCAGCCCTGCACTTCCTCCCTCTCTGCCTTGCCATACACATTTGAGAAGAAAGCTGCAAGTTGCAGCTAATACTCTCAAAAAGGGAGTAAGTGTCACTCAAGAATGTATTATGGCAACTTGTGATCTGGGGCTTCTGTTCTCCTTTCACTAGATATGAATAACTCCCATTAACAGCTGCTTGGGAGGAAGGAAAACATGATGTGGTACACATGGCTGGCTTACTCTTTAGGAACCTGATCAAAAAAGCCCATACAATCTTCCCATTGGAGACTTCTCATTGGCTTAAAAGGGACTGTAGAAAATATGAGCAAAGGAATGGCCAAGGCCATGTCAGAAAGGGAGTAACACAGTGCTATCTCTGGGTATAAATAAGATAAAGTGGCTGAAGGTCTTGTTGGTTGGTACCATGTGAGCAATGACTTGAACACCTGAATTCCACAAAATAGGCCAGGGATTCTCAACATTTTTTTCCTGCCCCCCAGCATGTTTTTAAAAGCTACAGCGGGGTTGTCTCCAGGCTTCAGCAGAGGAGGAGGGATTCCAGGGCTTTGGGTTCTAGTACTGTGGAATTCCAGGGCTTGGGCCTCCTACCCCATGGGTTGCTGGGGCTTTGGGCTCCGGGCTTCAGCCACAGGGTGTGAAGGCTTGGGGCTCCGAGCTTCAGATGTGGGGCACCAAGGCTCGGGGCATTGAGCTTTCTGCCTTGGTCCCCACACAGTCTAACACTGGCTCTGCTTTGCAGAGCCTCTGATACTGGCTCATGGACCCTCCCTTGGTGCCGCAGTGCCCTGGCAAAACCTCATCAAACAGCAGCTTTTAAGGCAGAGGAACACCGAAGAGGCAAAAACAAACAAACCAACAAAAATAGGCTCCCTGAACATGCTTCGCTGAGTCCTAGCGATATCACTATTACCTAAAAACATCACTGACACCTCTATTGGCTAATCATCATATGGTGGTAGAAGACATCCCCAAGCTGGTGCGAGGAATTGGACTCTGGAATCATTTTTAGTGTAGCCTTCCTCTAAGCCAAGATTTATAGATTAGAGTACTCTGTTGGAGGCAGCATGGCTGAAATGCTAAAGAGTCTGGTGGAGATTTTAGTGGCTGCACTCGGGCAGGTGATTCATTGCTGGGTAGAGTCCTGAGTTAGTAAATAAGAGGAAAATATTTTAGTGGTTGATTGAGCATATTGGACTCTATCGCTGATTTAATTTTCATTGCACTCCATTAATAGCAAAATTACATGTTCGTGCTGCAAACAGCCAAGGAAAAGAAGTAGTATATTTGCTAATGCTGCTGTTAGAGAGTTATTCAGGGACTCTTTGCTTATTGGAAACTACATTTCACTGCACCATCACAGGTTACACTGATTGGAAAGTTCTACATTTCCCCTAACTCAAAATAAATAGGGAATTTTATTTTTGTGCCTTTTGAGAAATGCTGTCTAGACACACTGCCCATTCTTTCATCTAATTACTTCACAACAGAACCAAGCAAAGTACCACAACTAATTTAACAGGTGAGTTACCAGGGCAACCTTTGAATTTCAGTGTTTCACTCATTGTATTTTCTACCAGAGGGAGATTTGTGTTTAAGGTACTGGCTGGAACTCAGGAGAGATGAGTTTGATTCCTGACTCTGCCACAGATTTCTTCTGATATTTGGGCAGGATGTGAAGTCACACTCCATGTCTGTTTCCCATCTGTTAAATATGGATAATAATAGCAAAGTCTGTAGGTATTTATTTAATACATGAATACTAGCCCACAACAGAGGTGCTTCTTGATCACAAATACCTAGTTTGTATGTGTGTATCCTTTTGGGTTCTACTCTTACAGGATCTTATACCTGAACCAAACTTGCATTAGCTAACTGTGGTACCACCTCTCCTCCTGCTGTTGATATGTTTAGTGTTTCTTCGGTGCACCACTGCTTTGCAGATAGTTTGTGGGCTTTTTGGTTTTTTTTTTAAAAAAGATACTTTTGTGAAGTAGAAACCAAATTTTGATTTGCCACTTCTCATGGACATTCACACAAGTGAAATTTTGTTCATACATGTGTCCATGGAAAACAAATCCTGGACCTGTAGCCAACATTCATTTTGTGACTAAAACAATGTTTATTTCAATCGGAGTAAGGAGGTCTGAGTTCTACTCCCACTGTCACTGACCTCAGTGTGATATTGAGTATACCACTTCCTTCTCTGTGCCTCTGTTTTCTCTCCTGTCTGTTATGTTTGTTTATATTGTAAACTCCTCCTGGCAGAGACTCTCTCGTGATTTGTTTGTGCTGTGCATAGTACAACAAGGCCCTGATGTCAACTGTGGTCTGTACATGCTAATGTAAATATAAATAAGAAAGGAAGCACAGTAATTAAATTGGAGAACTCCTACTCATCCATCTGCAGATCTTATCTGTGTATAAAGATAGATAAATACATCTATTCTGTATACCCAACTTCCAACCCAAAAAGACAGTTCCATTATGTTGTCTGGTACTAGTGTATTCAATGTCTTCTACTCTCTCTGCCAAGTGCCAGTTCCCAAGTACAGAGGTTAATGTTCTCTGTTTGTGACACCTTCCTTTGTTCAGTGAGGGCCCAATTCTGCCTTACTCAATCATAACAATCCTTTATTCCGCAAGCACTGTTTAATATAGGCACTGTGGTATTGCTGGCTCCCACACTGAGAAAAAGTCCAATTAATTCATCGCATGCCAAATAAACACCCCCCTTTTCTCAACGCTTCTGTCAAAATGTATAAAACACTATTTATATGAAGAAAGAAACCTATGTAAATTTTTAATGTAGAGAGTAACCAGAAAGTCAATATTTCCTGCCACTATTTTTATTTTTAGGGTTTAGGCTAGAAAATAAAATGGACAAAATTGCACTCTGAACTGTCGAAATGTAGAGTGACTTTTCCAGTCATCAGGTCAATATTTGCCTGAAGATGTTAACATTGAGATACTAGTTATGGCATCAGTCATGAATGGCTTATCGGGTAACAAGATGTGAGGGTTGGGTATAGAAGATGCTGAATTACCATCAAGAATCAGAGAGGTAGCCGTGTTAGTCTGGAATTGCAGAAGTGACAAAGAGTCCTGTGGCACCTTAAAGACTAACTAAAATTTTAGAGCATAAGCTTTCGTGGGTTAATACCCACTTCGTCGGATGCAT
>ML677353.1:12150322-12225116 GCA_007922305.1 Dermatemys mawii
TGTATTTTA
Organism: Dermatemys mawii; assembly: GCA_007922305.1. Classification (NCBI taxonomy): domain Eukaryota; kingdom Metazoa; phylum Chordata; order Testudines; family Dermatemydidae; genus Dermatemys; species Dermatemys mawii. Next base: position 12,150,332 of record ML677353.1, read on the forward strand.
AATGCTTAGATTACTTATTAGAGCAGTGAGAGTATTCTCTTTTGCATCTTGAAATCTTCAATTAAAACACTTCAGACTAACAGGTTGCTGCATTTGTATGGGAGCTGTAACATTCTGACTTCTGCTTCTCTTCCTAGCCTACTTAACTTTTCCTCATGCTCAGCTGTGGTCTACCTTTTCCCTCTACTGCCCTTCACCCAATCACCTTCCCGTTCTTACTCAGTGTTCTCACAGCATCACTCCTAGTCCTGCTTTGCAGCATCCCACATTTCAACTTTTTGTGATGATTGATGAAGCGGGGCAAGGGGGGGTATTTTTAAATGTCAAAACTTCTCTCAGGATGGGAAAACCATTTCCCTCCTGGCCCTACTGGAAAGTTAAATGAGATGCCAATTAATCAGTAGATCTCGGTGAAATTAATCCAAAGTGCAAGCTATTAAATGGGAAGGGGGAACCCAGAAACTAGTTGATAATAGGTTTGAAATGTAATATGCAGCACAAAAGAACTTTTGACCAATTATGGGAGACAATGCACATCTTCAACCACTATACTTCGATTATTGTGTTCAGCACTGGATATCTCAGATGCTAAGAACTTGGAGCAGTGGCATAGCCAGGTTTGAACAGCCCGACTTCAAGGGCCAGCTCCCAAGCTGAGCGAAAAAAAAGAAAAAAACTTACCTGGTGGAGCTGCCGCCAAAATGCTGCCACCAAACAAAGCGGTGAAGTGGGTTTGGCTGCCAAAATGTCCGGCAGCGGCATTTTGGTGGCAGCTCCATGAGTCCCCCCTACTCCAGCCACTCGGTGACTTGAAAAGGCACCACTTTTTGGAATCTGGCCTCAGGGGGAGTAGCTGCTCCCCCTAATCCCTCCACCCTTAGCTACACTACTGACTTGGAGGGACGTCAGTGAAAAGCAACAGAAGTTAAATATGTAGAACTTAGCAAAAAAGTGAATGAAGTCCTGCTCCTACCATGAGCTTTGATTTTACAGCCCCTTATGCTGATGTGGCTCCTCCATGGAGTTTAGTTGGGCTTTGCACAAATATTCCATAATTCATGCATTTTTGAAGGAGGAAAGGGATCTATTAAAAGTGCCACTAATGTGTGGAAATTAGGACTAGGGAAATGTAGGCTGTCAGGGAAAGGTTCATCACAAACACATACACGCCTGTTTCCCAAAAGTGTCCTTTTCTTGGAAATGAACATTTGGATTTTTCTGTTTCTTCAATGGAAAACTAAAAACATTGTTTTTCCCCTAGAATAAACAAAATAAAAAAAGTGGAAAATCATATTTTGGTCAATTAATTTTTTGGTTTCTTATGAAATAGGTCATGAAAAATACTTACAATTTTCTAACCAGCCTGTCTCATGACTATTAAAATTAGAGTGTATATCAACATGAGAAAATATATGGTTTTGAAGAGCTCTTCAATGTCAGGAAGAGAGACTGCAGAGCAAATACATTCTTTCCCAGTAAGTTCTTTGGAACAGGAACACTATCTGGATACAAGTCTTGCAGACCTCAAAGAATCAAATCCTGATTGTGATTAGGACTCCTGAGTGATAACGCAATATAGATATTAAATAATAGTCTAATCTTTGATTATATAAATTCCAGTGGTGTTTCTTGTGATGTGGACACTTCTTCAGTGAGAACCCAAACAAGCAATTTATTTCACATAAACAACTGAACAATCACTAGATTTGGCTTTTGACCAGGTTAACGTTACTGTCTCCAAGTGCTAGTGTTTCTTTTAACTTTTTTTTATAAGCTTCTCCCATTTGAATTATGTAGGTTAAAATCTAATTCTTTAAATGGCAAGATGGTAAAAAGTACAGAAGGGGGTATAAAAGGTATAAAATAAACTGTGAAATATCTAAGCATTAAATCAGTGAACAGAAATGTAAAGTAGCTCTCTTAGCAATGGTTCAGAGATTGCACAAAATCACAAGGGACTGAATCCAGATGAAAAAATACATAATACATATATTTAAAGAAAGGTGCCTGAGGCAGTAGTTACTTATGCACAACAAACCCACAGTACTTGGGTTCTTTAGTGATTTTACTGTTCTATTATTAATAAAGGCTGTGTGTAAGGCAAGTCTTTTCACACAGACCTATATGTCTGAAGCAAATTGGCAGAGGGATGAATTATAATGTGGGTCAACCAAGTTAGTACCTTATCCAGCTGCAAGTTTGAACCAAAATGTGAAAATGTGAATTAGATCCAACTTTGTACAAATAAATCTACTTGTCCAAGGAAACTTAATTTTTTTCCAGTCTAGAGTTTCTACGTGGGCAAGTAAAGATGTTGGGCTTCCAGCTCACTGGAGGAGAAGAATGGAGAAGGCCGGTGGTGGGCTGAGATCAGTGTTGGCTAATTAGGTTTGTATAAGGGAAGGATGCAGAGGGCTGAATGGGAATAGAGCAAGGAGAATTTGGCTGCCTTCGGATTCAGAGTAGGGGGTGGCAGTCATATTTTAACTTAAAATAAAGCAAGAATGAAACTATACACTTAAGTCCATGTGAGAGTCAGATCCACTGAAACAAGAATAAAAATGAAACCCTAGTACAGTAGTCTTGGACAGAATGCAGAGAAATGCCATTAGAGAAGTGTTTCATTTTAATTTCATTTAGAGAATGAATTTCCCAGGAGTAAGGAAATTGGGTGTGGGATGGTGTTTCTTGTTGGATAAGCCATTTGAAGTCTTAGCTGCCTCTGGATAAAAGACTATGCTGAAAAAAAATCTGCTTTATTATTAGTTGTTTATTATAGTAGCACCTAGAGGTCTCCTAGGATCCGCCCCTTTGTGGTAAATGCTGTACATGCACAAAGCAGGAGATAATCCTGACAGAAGAGTTTACGAGAGGAACAAAGTATAGAAGAAAGGGGCATTATTAGCCCCATTTTACAGATTACAATCTGAGGCAGAGTGAGATTAAATGATTTTCCCAATATCACCCAGGGAGGCTATGGCAGAGTGCAGAATTGAACCAGATCTTCTGAGCAAGCTATAGCCTACTTCTTTAATTAATCACAAAACCATCCTGCCTCTCCAATCTTACTAAAGACTGACTCTTACTAAATTAGTCAAGCTATCAATGTCAGAGTAGGTTAGATGCACACACGTTGTGATTGTAGGTAGAAGGGGGCACTGTAAGTGAGAAGTTTTCTACAAGATATAAATCAATGATTTGTTAATGATCCTTGTGGGGTCCCAAAACTCTGTCAGAAGAACAGATTGATGTTCTGAAAATAAAACTAATTTTGTTTTAATTTTTGAGCACCAGTCACAGGCAAGGACAGATCTGGAGGACAGCAGGAGAAGGGTGTTACCTGTTACATATTAAGACTCTCCAGAAGAAACATGAGCGGCATTTTGGATTTTCTGGGTCTTGATAGGTGTACAAAGCAGCAACAGGTAGCGTGAAGTTGGACGAGCAATGTATTGATCCATGACTTGTTTGTAATAGTAGCACAAAGTGAGCAGGGGCTCTTATGTTTGCATTACAGATGGAAACTTAAACTTTTGGCACTTTATATCTTTGTAGTTAAAGCAAACATCAATTTCTTTTTCTTCTCTCTTACTTTGACGCCTGGCTGGGCAGGCTTTGCTGCTGCTCTGGGCATTTTTTAAATTTAGACTTTGTTTTTTGCCTGGCTGGGCATGAACCTGTTTTGCTGCTATGGGTAATCTTTACTTAGAATTCCCATGTGATTAACTTTCACTGACTCTAGCTGATTTCATTGATTTCACTGGCTGCATGGATGTTCTAGTTTACTGCTGATAACAGGAGTATGATACAACCCTGGATTTTGGATATGGGAAAGTATGAATCCTTTGGTCAATGCAATTTTATATATATCCTTATATATAATAGTATCAATAAAAAGATTCTTAAATTTTATGTATGTATGTGTATAATCTTTGGATAATGTGTTACATTTAGATATTGATGACAATTTTCACTTGGAGAATTTGAGTTAAAATTTACTACTTGTTAGTCTTTACTCTGCATATTATCTCAGGGCTTGACTGGCAGGCATCTTGTAATCTGCACTGAGTATGGGGCAGTATGTATTTCTGCTGTCCTAAAAACAGAAAAGGCCAAACTGTGACTACTTCCCCCTTGCTCCAGGGAGCAAGTATTCTGTACAAGTATTTTCCTTCCAAGGCTTTGCCTATTTCCTGCCCTCCTGTGCAGGAGAAGGAGTAACAGCCCCAGTAAATTTACCTGTGATGCAGGTACTTGCACACATGGGCATTATGCACCCTTATATCACTATGCAGGTGTGCTGGTAGACTCACAGTTGAGCCCTTAATGTTATGCCTGTAGTATGTTATGGCCCTTGAGAATTTGATTTGTATCACTTTTTTCCAGCCAATTCAGTAGTTTTCTAGGTCTTTCTTCTCTGTGTTTACTCCAGCTTGGATTATATACATTCTCTCATTACTGAGTAGATGTCCTAGCTACAGAATTGTCTTTGTCCATCTGTATAGTTATATCTGTATGTTCTGCAGTTTTCTGTTCCATGAATTTAGTTCATATGGTACAAGAGAAAATGCAGGTCTGGTGTGTTTGGTTTAAAGAAATATTATCTACCTCAGTTCTTTAGCAAGTCCAGTAACATCTCAGGCTGTCTCCTTTACATAAGAGATTATCCAAACATTTCAGTCTACTAGTGCAATAATGAGCAAATCGAGCCCCCTCTTGCACCCGAAACCCTTCATCGCCAGCCCCATCCCAGCTTCCACAAACCCAGCCAGAGCCCTTACCACCTCCTGCACAGACACACACACTCCCTCTGCCCCAACATGGTGAAATTGAATGGGGGGAGGGGAGAGTGAGCTACAAAGGGGGAGGGGTATGGAGTGAGTGTGGGTGGGGCCTCGGAAGAGGGGTGGGTGGGAAAGGGAGCAGGGCAAGAGTGTTTGGTTTTCTGCAGTTAGAAAGTTGGTGGGGCCAGTTGGTGGGTGCCGCATTTTTATCTAAGGGTTGAATCCTATGAGATGCTGAGTGCCCCTGCTTAGATTCTGAGCACTCTCCATTCACACTAGCATCAATGAGAATTGCAGGTTCTCAGCAGATACTGAATCCCTCTCTGGATCAGGCATTTAGGCCCAAATCCTATAATTCACTGCATACAGGCACATTGATTACAGTGGGGCTCCGTGTGGATGCAGCAGTCTGACTGCATACAACAAATTGCAGAATTAGGCCCTCAGTTATTCTTGTTCAGAAACCTTCACTCTTACTATGGAATATGATAGGAATTGCCTAGATTAAATGTTATAAAAGGACGTTAGGATTTGGGAATTCCCCCTCCTCCCCCCGCCCTTGCACCATGCAGCCTGGCTCATCTGAGATCTCTTACTGTACTCAGGCTTGCTTAGGTGAGGCAGAAAGCCACCCTAGGGAAGAATGGAGCTGGGCTGATGGATCTCCTGCTGTACAGATCTACTGACAGTTGCCCTCAGAAAGTGTGGGGACAGGAGCCATGGGAGCTGCTGCATCCCTGAGGCTGAAGTGCTGTAACAGCCTGAGAGCAGCTCTTCTGTCAGCAGCCTGGAAGTGACAATTTCTTCTTGCTCCTTGCCCCTTGGGCCTCCACGTGGTTGAGGCCAGTTATGCATATTATACACTTGGGGAAGGATTTGTCCCTTAATGTGCCGGGCTCATTCTTTGTGCAAGTATTAACTTAAATGAAGCTTTATTTCCAGCCTGCAGCTCATAGTTAACTGTGGCTTGCCTCTTGGGTATCTCTTTATTTGCCTCTAACTCACTCAGATCTTTGAATGTTTGCCAGCATGGGCCCAGTGGAGTCCCTCGCTTTAGAAGATTTGGTTTGCTGATTCTGACTCTCAAGTATGAATTCAGATCTTATTTATTTACTTTTTGTGACTGAATTCCTATGCCTACAACATGCCCTTTCATCCTGACAGTTTCCTGGCTTTCAAACATGGATTATTGTTTTCAATAACCATTTCAAAAGATTGCATCTAAATTCGGACCTATAACATAACTTATTTTCCTCTATTTATATGCACAGGTTTATTATTCTGAGGTGCCTCCTCACGATGCCTGGGCTACTGCCACAATAACTTAATTTTGGAAATTGAGTATTGAAGTGTTCATTTGGAGGGGGGATAAAAGAGATACATAAAGTTGCGTGGATTTTGGAAAAACAGCAGAAGGAAAAAAGGTAGGCTTTGTTTTCAAAACAGAAAGAGAGGAAACTAGTTTAACTTAATTAAAATTAATAATTTAAGATAGAGGTCATTTGTAGTGAATGTGCAGCAATGGAAGTTTGGATTTTTTTTTTGTCTTGAACCTTATAAGGTTTTAAGATTCTGATGTCTGCAGAGGTGGTTGCTTTGGGAGGTAAAGTGGAGGCAGTGTATATTATATATATATTACTCACACTGGGCTCTTCTATGTTAACTGTACCTTTATTCTTTCATGGTTTGGTTTTTTTGTTTTAAACTGAAAGAAAAGTAACCAAGTCTGAAGGAATCTGGTAACATTTTTTGCATTAGAAGTAGAACATGATTAGACCACAGCTAGAACTGATAGTCTGAAAAATGTGTTTTTTAATTTCCCTTAATTATTTAAGAGACAAACATCAGTAGAAAATCTTTTACATTAGACTCTAAAATCACAGTGTCTCAACAACACTAGATGAATTGTTGGATGAATGGACTATAAGGTGGCTAGAAAGCTGGCTAGATCATCGGGCTCAATGGATAGTGATCAATGGCTCCATGTCTAGTTGGCAGCCGGTATCAAGCAGAGTGCCCCAAGTGTTGGTCCTGGGGCTGGTTTTGTTCATTATCTTCATTAACAATCTAGAAGATGGTGTGGATTGCACCCTCAGCAGATGACACTAAACTGGGAGGAGTGGTAGATACGCTGGAGGGTAGGGATAGGATACAGAGGGACCTAGACAAAATAGAGGATTGGCCCAAAAGAAATCTGATGAGGTTCAGCAAGGACAAGTGCAGTGTCCTTCGTGATGACCCTCCACAATATCCTGTAGTAAAGACCTAAAGCACCGCAGGAACCCAATTGCAACATGTACTGTTTTGTACTACTAATGTAGAATACAATCGTATCTGTGTAGGGGTTACTATAATAAACAGGATGATACACTCAGTGGAACTCTCACCTTCACAAGTTGGAGTTCAAGATATTGATGTGCCCGTCTCTTCCTTCTCTGATCACCTGAAAGCAGGCAAGTGCTCACCTCTTGCCTGGACACCAGATGTTCTTGAGGATGATGGACAGGTCCCAGTGGTAGTATTGGATAGGTGGAAATTGTCTATTCACTCATCTACAGCAGAGCTCTGTTCATAGAAAGAATAACTGTTAGCACTGCCTTCAGCTGGATATGGACCATATACATCTGTTAGGGTACCTTGATAAAACAACTCTGGTCTAAACCATGCAATGGGCATAGCAAATAAGGACAAATGGTTACTTATTGCTCTAAGGAAAGCATGAAACACTCAAGTGGAGGCAAGAACAGCTTTACTTAAAAGTAATGTAGCAAAATCCATTGACAATGCCATGGAATAAAAATAGAGTATCTACTGTAATGACCAGACATGCCAACCCTGCAAAAAAAAGGAGAAATTGGGCTTATTTGTGGGTTAATTGGCTTGTGCTTGTTGGCTAGTTTTGTGGCTTGTTGCTGCTTTTCTTCTGATCAGCTCCTGGCAAGTGGGGGCAAAGGGGACTGAGCAGGGGTAAGGGGCACATGGGGGAGAGAGCAGGAGTGCACAGCGGTCCCACCACAGTTCCAGATTGCACGCCAGAAGATCTAGTCACATAGAGTGTTGGGGTTCTTAGGGACTGGCTTGTTTTGGCCTGGTTTTGAAATGGGATTAGTTTGATTTTTGGCTTATTGTGAAAGTTGGGGTGATTATTTACTGCGTGGAAGTTGGCAACTGTGGTAATGACTATGACAAGTCAATAGATGCATTGCAACTGTTCAGCTAAAGGCGAAACATTAAATTAAAGTAACCACTATTTACTACACCAGAGGCTTATGTTCAAAAATAAAAACTTAAACTTGCACAAGAACATTCACCATTAACATGATAAAAACAACCCCTTCCAGAGTGCGCGCTTCCCCCATTGTTTTAAAATCACAAACACTTTCTTGGATGAAGTGCTTAAGGAACAGGAGTTCCAGGGCAGTATTAGGGATCCGTGAATCAGCAGAGGCAGTTCAGATAACAGGAGTGAGACACTTGTGTATAGGGCAGGGTAAAATTGACACAGTGAGAGCTGGTAATAATCCCGGTAATAAAACAACAGCCACCATCTGTAAGCAGGCAATGGATTTTATTAAAAGCTCCCTGGAGTGCACCTCAGCTAGCCCGTGAGAGACACTGTTCCTAGCGCAAGGACTTTCATGCCAGATCACCCAGGGGATCAACAGGGTCTCCCCACATAAGGAGAATAGTCTCTGGATCCACAATTGCCTGTGGATGTAACTCAGGCTCTGCCAGTACAATCAGCACTTTATGGCTACAGCTTCCAGTGGCTGACTGCTGAAACTCGATCAAATACTGGCCATGTGTTCTCAGCAGGGATGGATTCACAGTGGAGTCTCTCAAATCTCTGGATCTCACCTTTCTCTAAATTGACTGTCTGCAGAGTGCTTGCTGCTATGCCTAGATCTCATGCTTCCCTCCGCCAGCCTATCCGCTCAGTCCAGTAGGAACTCTTGACTTTCCACTTCCGCCCAGATACAGGGTCACAGAGCAAAGTTCAAAGTTTCCCACTCCCAGAGGGCACCAAACACTGCATAATGCAAGCTGTGGTCCTTGTGGTTTTGAGCCCATCCAATTCAATGAGAAGTACAGGTGAGTCGCATCTTAGACGCATTTAACATGCATGTAGCAGGATGCTGGTGCAGAGGCACCTAATCAGCCCCTGCTCAGCCAGCCCCAATCAGGGGAGATAGATTGTGGCTGGGGAAAGCCCAATGCCTGGCTTGGGGATTGGCTGCACCTGCTGGCCTGAGGGCTATAAAGGCTGGAAGGAGCCAGACGGTAGTGGGGAATGGCCAGGGCAAGGTCAGTCTCCCGATTGAGGGCTATGTGCTTGTGAGGAGCCAAGCAAGCCTCTAAGATTGTACATAGCTTAACACTGGTGGTGAGCACTGCTCTTGTAAATAATAAAGACACAGGTGCTGCATTGTTGAAGCTTCTCTGAGCTTTATTTGGGCAGCCAGCGGGCTGCAGGAAGAGGGGAGCCAGCAGACCCTGTTACAATGTGCAATTTCAGCTTTGCGTGGTCGGCAAAAACAGGAAGAAAAAAACCCAACAACTTTAAAAATGCATCTGTAGTGCAGGCGATTCCGCCCACGTAAGATGAGACTTGTCTGTAATTGTCCATGGAGGCCTAATCATAACACCCCAGGCAACTCTTGGAGGCCATCAAAATGGGAGGCATTTCCTCATCCATTTTAGCTCTGTGGTGTAACGTCTTCTATGCCTCATTATCACCATTATTCACCTCCATTAACTGCTGCACAGCAGATTGAACCTTGCCCTGGGACCTGACTCAGAGTGGACAATGTTCCCCACTTACCCATTCTAAGAAAAAACACCAGATTATCTGCCCCAGTTCTTCTTTCAGCTACACCTTTGCAGACCTAGAGGCTGTGGCAGGAGAATGCATGGCATAGGGGCTGAGTATATAGATACATTTTCAAAATGCACTGAATAGCCACTGATAATTTATCTACAGTATTTGAAAAAAAAGAGACAATCAATAAAACATCTCTGGAATAGGTGTGGACAGATGGCTGGACAGCAACTGAGATTTTTTTTTTTTTGTAAAGTTAATTTGAATTGAGTGCATAGTGAAATATGCATCTGGCCAATACGACTTTTCTATGGGACCCTGCGCATGAACTTCTGTTCTCTGGCAGTAGATTCTTCTGTCCAAGAGAACTTGTCTAGATTTATTGCCTCTGAGGTGCAGCCTCGTGTAAGACAACTGTTGCAGTGGCTGCTGACTAGTAAATTAGCCAGGTAACTCTGCTCCTTGTCTATCTGTCTCTTCACATCAGGTAAGAAGAAGACTTACCCATGAATCTTTGTCTGCGGCCTCATAGGCTAGCAGCACATTAAATGCCAGCTAGTGAAACAAATCAGCAGTTGTTCCTGCAGCTCATTCATCTGATGGTACATTTCCCTGTTATTTTTTCTCCAGGGAAGGTATACAATTACTATGTGTGTAATTTATAATTGCATGTGTTTGGTGTAATGTATGTAATACTTTGCAGTCTGTAGTGCAGGGCTCCTAGAGATGTCTTAATAATCTCATTTCCCTATGGGGATAATGCTCATCTGCACAAATTCTTTTTTTTCGTACTGGTTTAGTTGTGCTACTAGAAGCAAAATATAATGAATGGCTTTAGATTCGATGCAGTGATAAATATTGGCAGTACAGAGATTTATTGGATGTCTGCTAGAGCTTTTTATTGGTCTAAAGGCATTTTATGTACCTAAGGCTTGATTCTGAACTCAGTTCATGATGTCTCCCTTTACGATATCAGTGGCTTTCTTAATATTTTTTCATAAAAAGTCACTGGCTCTCAGCGGTGGTGCTGAATACACCAGGGTTTTGTTAACTCTTCAAGTATCCAGATTCTTCAAATGCCACTGTCTATTATTTTAGATCCTGTTTAGTTTAAATAAATAAAGTTATTCCCCTTGCACTCAAGAGAGAGAGGGGATCTGTTCTCCTGTCACTTTGTGGGCATAATTCATAATAGCTTCAATGAGCGAGAAATGCATATTGCAAGGACAGTTGATCCCTAGTTAATATGTGCCTGCCTGCTTTAGACTGAGACCAATGACTATGCAATTATGTTATCGTAGTATTTAATTTTATTGATTGGCTTGAATATAGTACTATACAACATACCCATGCACAAACCAGCTTTTCATGCAATCTATTCCAGAATCACTTTTTATTCCATTAAAAGGCAACTCCGAGTAGGATACAGTACAAAATTAATTTTGTTTTCCTATTAGTAGAAATAGGAAAGATTATCTTAGCTCTAGCAGACATTCAATAAATCACTGCACTGCCAATATTTATCACTGCATCGAATCTAAAGCAATTCATTATATTTTGCTTCTAGTACCACAACCAAACCAGTTATGATATTCGACTGGCATTCAAGCAATTTTAGTTGTGCCACAGACCTACTATGTGACCTTGGGCAAGCAACGTAGGGCAAGATTTTCAAAGATTTTTCTAAAGATGCAGAGTTAGGACTTGATGCTGAGCATCACAAGAACTAACTTATTTAGGTGCCCGAGAAAATCATTGTGATATAGAAAGCCACAGTTAGGTGTCTAAGTTCCTATACAATGAGTGGGAGGGGACAGACAAATTCACAAAAGCAAGCATGCTAGGCAGGTGTCTGCTGAGCAGAGGGATGTGAGCTAAGCCCTGTGCTTCTCACAGACATAGGTGCCTAAGAGTGAACTGCAGGGAGGGTTTGTGAACCTTCTTTGGAGTTAAGTATCTTATGCTGTTTTAGCAACAATCCCGGGGAGAAAGAGGAGGATAACATCCCTCATAGGAAGGAGCATAAAGTCTGGCGAATCAAGTGTAAACTTATTATTAGGGAGTCCAATAAAGAATTGAAGACCAACCAGCTGAAGACACAAAATCTAGTTGCAAAATAAATAAAATTATTTTTTTTTTCAGTGCAGCAGAAACAGAAAGCTTGTCAAACAGTGGGACCACTGGCCAATCAAGGTGCAAAATGAGCGCTCAGGCAAAAGAAAGCTGTTGCAGGAAGCTAAATGAATTCTTTGCATTGATCTTCATTGTAAGATATTGGGGATATCTCCACACTTGAGGTATTCTTTTTAGGTGACAGATCTGAGGAACTGTCCCAGCATGAGGTGTCAGTAGAGAAGGTTATGAAATAAATTGATTAAAAAACAGTAATAGTATCACCAGGAACAGATGATATTCACTCAGGAGCTTTGAAGGAACACACAGATATGAAATTGCAGAACTACTAACTGTGGTATGTAAACTGTTTCTTAAATTAGCCTCTGTACCAGCTAATTGGAGGGTAGCTAACGTAGCACCGAATTTTAAAAAAGGGTCTAGGAGCAGTTCTAGAAATTACAGGCCAGTAAGCCTAACTTCAGTACCAGACAAATGATTGGTTTAAGATTAGCAGCCGTGTTAGTCTGTATCCGTAAATAAGACGAGGAAGACTTTGTAGCACCTTAGAGACTAACCACTTTATTTCAGCATAAGCTTTCGTGGGCTATAGCCATGAAATGATTGACAAATATAGACAAATGATTGACACCATTGGTAAAGAACAGAATTATATATGAACACGGTATGTTGAAGAAGAGTCAACATAGATTTTCTAATGGGATATTATGCCTCACCAATCTATTAGAAGTTTTTTGAGGGAATCAACAAGCATATGGACAAGAGTGATCCCTTGATATAGTGTACTAGGATTTTCACAGAATCTTTGATGAGGTCCATCACCAAAGACTCTTAAGCAAAGAAAGCAGTCATGGGATAAGAGAGGAGGTCCTCTCATGGATCGGTAACTGGTTAAAAGATAGGAAACAAAGGGTAGGAATAAATGGTCCATTTTCAGAATGGAGAGAGGTAAATAGCAGGGTCCCCCAAGGATCTGTACAGGGACCAGTGCTGTTCAACGTATTTATAAATGACCTGGAAAACAGTGAGATGAGGTGGTAATTTTGCAGATGATACAAATTACTCAATATAGTTAAGTCTAAAGCTAACTGCTAAGAGTTACAAAGGGCTCTCACAAAACTGAATGACAGGGCAACAAAGTGGCAGATGAAATTCGGAGTTGATACGTGCAAAGTAATGCACATTGGAAAACATAATACCAACTATACATGCAAAATAATGGGGTCTAAATTAGCTGCTACCACCCAAGAAAGAGATTTTGGAGTCATAATGGATTGTTCTCTGAAAACATCTGCTCACTGTGGAGCAGCCATCAAAAAGCTAATACCACGTTAGGAACCATTAGGAAAGGGATAGATAATAAGAATGACAATATCATAAAGCCACTATATAAATCCATGGTATGCCCATACCTTGAATACTAAGTTCAGTTCTGGTCATCTCATCTCAGAAAAGATATTAGAATTGGAAAAGGTATAGAGAAGGACAACAAAAATGGTTAGGGGTATGGAACAACTTCCACATTATGAGATATTTAAAAGACTGGAACTGTTCAGCTTAGAAAAGAGATGATTAAGGGGAGACATGATAGAGATCTATAAAATCATGGATGGTATGGAGAAAGTGAATAAGGAAGTGTTGTTTACCCCTTCACATAACAAAAGAACGAGGGGGAATTAATAGGCAGCAGTTTTAAAACAAACTTAGGGAACTACACAGTGTACAGCCAATCTGTAAAACTTGTTGCTATCAGGTTTTGAGAAGGCCAAAAGTATAACTGGGTTCAAAAAACAATTGGATAAGTTCACAGATATTAGACTCATCACTATTAGCCACAATGGTCAGGAATACACCCATGAGACAGGTGTCCCTAAACCTCCAGCTGCCAGAAGCTGGTACTGGGTGACAGAAGATGGATCACTTGATAGTTGCCCTGTTCTGTTCATTCCCTCTGAAGTATCTGGCACTGGCCACTGCCAGAAGATGGGATACTGGGATTGAGGGACCATTGGTCCCATCCAATATGGACATTCTTATTAACTGTTAACCCAGTGCTGAGGAACTCACCTGGAATGTGGAAAACCCCTAGTTCAAGTCCCCGCTCTGCCTGAAAGGGAGAAGAGATTTGAACAGAGCTCATAAGTCTCCCAACAGAGCACATAAGTCTCCCATTTAAAACTCATTTTGCAACTGTGAGGAGCCCCCCCACCCCCAAAAAAGACAGTATATTACAAAACAGTCCTAAATAGCCTTCTATGTCTGGTCTTTCTTTGCAGTGAAATATATATCTGAAGAAAATAACATCTATTCTGTACAGTACTAAATTCTCAAATATAAAACATCCTTATATGCCCCATTATGGGCCATCAACAGCAGTTCTATATGTGCACTCAGGGCAGTATGTAAAAATCTTTATGCATACATAAAACATATAGAATATGAGTGAGCATGCCTTGAACCTAGAGTTTTTATTGTGAGGCCCAGAAATAGAACCTTATCCTGAGAAGTTCTGAGGATTTAGAATGGTTGCATATCACTTCTCAGGATCTGGCCCATAGCAAGTCACATGTATCATTTAAGTCCAACAAAATAAGAATGATTTTATTTCTGTTAGAATATGATACAGTGTCCTAACACTGAACTCAATAGGATAAGGGTGAAGAGCTTAAACCGCAATCACACTCTTATCTTAATTAATTATGTAGCCTGGATTTCCCTTGCACTCTCTGTTTGGATAGTTATACCATCTACACACTCATTTTTCATTTTCTAAAGACTCATTTCTCCTTTTCAGATTGCGGTACTTGGCAGTTCTGGTCCATGAGTATTACACATGGCTGTGTGTTAATAAGAATGTCAGCAATATTCTAGCATCTATTGTTGATTTATTTAAGTATTATAGTGACAAATGTCTTTCAGGCATGAAAAAGGGGGTGTTGTAATGACTTACTGCATTAGGTGTATTACCAAGATGTTTGTCCTAATGAAATTTGGCTAAAATGGTCAAAGTTTTTCCTGATTAAACAAAGCTGCCACATCTTTTTGACACTTCAGATAAGTCTAACATTTTTCTCGCCACTCAAGATGGCATGCACCATTACATTTACAACATGTGAAAGAATAGCATATGCCAGAAGCTACTGTCCCCTCAGGCTTTCACGTTCTTTTCCCACTTTTCCTGAAACATAAACAAAATACAGGCCTTGAAAAAGCAACCATGCACAGATTTGTTTTGTCAGTTCTGTTAAAAACAGAAGAAAAAGGAACTGATCATACTCTGTTCTCTGTCAGGAAAATCCTGTTGTATGCAGTTCCAAAGGAATGGGAGCTATTAGAAAGGGGGAGGAAAACCTTGGTGAACAGTGACAGGCATGTTGCTTAATGTTCTGAGCACTATCTGTGTGTCTGTTTACAACTCCCTTGAATTTTGTGTTCTTCAATACTGCACTCTTTTGTAATCTTGCAAGGGACTTTTAGTAGTGGGGTAACATGACTTGTCTAAACACACCTGACTCAGTTCTGGGTGAAATTCATCTGTGCAAAGAGTCATCCCAAGGTAGGATGACTGGATAGCAAGTGTGACAGGAGGTGGAAGGTAATAGGAGCCTGTGTAAGAAAAAGCTCCAAAAATTGGGACTGTCCCTATAAAATCGGGACATCTGGTCACCCAATCCCAAAATTAATCCACCACTTAATGCCTAATTAATATTTGTACTCATTGAGTGAAAGGAATGTCATTGTGCCTGGAACTGGACTTGGGAGAATGGGGGAGGAGTAATTCATCTCTTCCACTGTGCAAATTATTGTCCCAAAAATAAGAGAGCTGTATTTCAGGGGAAGGGGATAGTAAAAGTGAAGAAACTAATGATAACTGAAACAGAAGTGTGAAAAAGGCAGCGATAACTAAATGCAAATATATTAGAGTATGGGCAAGAGTCCCAATTGTTGTAAATCATTTCAGAGGAGCTACAATGATTTATATCATCTGAGGCTCTAAAGAGATGCACTCAATATATTCAATAACAAGAAAAGAAACAAAGATCAGCCTTGGAAAATTTCCCTGAACCGTAGAAAGGTGGTGCGAGGAAGCTGGTTATAAATAATCTATCTCTAGCTCTGAGAGCGATGTGTTTCATTTAATTTTCTGTAAAATGAAATATTGTAATGTATTTTATTCAGCCATTTAATTTTTCCTTGCCATTTTATAGAATTGCCCTTGAGAAAAGCTCATAAATACTTCTTTAGTATTCCTCTCTCTTTTTTTTTTTTTTTTTCAGTTTGCCCCTTAGAAAAATATGGGAGAATTTGTTTATTCATTGTGAGTTCTTTCTCTCAACAGCTTTGTTCCTTTGGCCCTGAATGTGAAGCAGCTACTGCAGCTCTTTACACTACTTGTTCTCCAATTTCCTTTCCTTTGCTCTTCCCTTGTGCACTGTATTCAATCCTAAGAGCTATTTGATTAAACTTTGTTATTGGCACAGTGACATTTGGATTTACTTTCTGTATTCCTCAATGAAAAATATTTTTATAAATGTTTATTTTAATCAGTAATACAAAAGAAAACAAGATGGCTATTTTTATTCTTAATTAGTATCATTATTATAGGGGTGCATGTAGCCTATATTTAGTTTGCTTAATACTTCCCATTCTAAAAGATGTGTGCCCTTTTATTTGAGGAGCTCTATAACCTCCATTATTTGCAGCAGACCTTTGAAATTTCCCAGAGAGAAGTGCTTTTTTTTTTTTTAATCCTATGAAACTTTTTTCAGTTTTAGCTTAATTACAGATTGCTTAAAGTGACCTTTTCCTGGCTCTAGTTTGCCTTCTTTAGGAAAACTTTGGTAGTCTGCAAAATAACTGAACATGGAGATTTTGAAGAGCTACTTCTATACCATCACCACACACAGCAGCAATACAGGTTGCACTAGGAATGCTTGGGAGTTGCTGGAATAGTTGTGATGAAGTTTAGAGAGGAAGAGTGAAGTTTAGAGAGGAAGAGCTTGAGTCAGGCCAAACTTCCTCTACATTTCCCCCGCCCCCAGATCTGGCTTATGGCTCCAACATCCTATTACCATATCTGGGGGGTTCACAGGGACTGGAGTTTCCCCAACTCACAGAGAGAGAAGAGAACTCAGCTGGGCTCACCACCTCTGGATCAACACATAGGATAAGAACCCCCACCTCCCAGACAGACTAGTCTGGCTTTCCCTGAGCTATCCCTTGGACTCAGCACATGGATCCCATTCCCACTTCAGGTATAACTGCCTTTTTTCTGCCACCAGCTGCTTTCATTAGACCAATGCCTCATATTTACTGGGGGGAACAGGTGTTGGCACTGTGCATCTGGAGTTGCTATGTGCTGATTCTGGGGGGACAATTCTGTCCGGCAAAAGGCTTGTTTGAATCCTCAATAGCCACCAGAGCAGATTAGCTGCTCTGCTTGTTTCACACCTTCCATTCTGAGGTGCAGGTGATCTTTTTGTTAGGATTTAAAAATAACACTTCAGAAAGGATCAAGTCACACAGTTTTAACAGTTCTCTATGACAATTCACTTGTATTTTTCCCTTTTAGCAAAAATATGACAGCTTACCATTCTTTTTACCAAGAAATAACCTTGTTTCTTGACAGTATTCAGTTGTCTAAATACATGTGAAATTATTATACAAGAAAACCACTATTTCAGCTTGAAAATTCCTTTATTATTAAGCAAATGCAAAGCATTTATATTTTCTATGTTTCCCAAGGACTAATTTCATGCACAAGAATTATCTTAAACTAGTCCTGAGCTTTTAAAAATTTGCCACTGGTAAACTGTCTCCCTGTAATTAGATTTAATTTAACCAGCTCTGATATTTGAGATAAGTGGTTACAGTTCCTAGCTATTAACATTAATAACTTTTCCAAATTAATAGGATTCCCTTCTTATTAGAAATCCCTTTTTTCAATGTCCTCCTAAGCAGAGCT
The DNA here is from genome assembly GCA_007922305.1 of Dermatemys mawii. Lineage (NCBI taxonomy): Eukaryota > Metazoa > Chordata > Testudines > Dermatemydidae > Dermatemys > Dermatemys mawii. The sequence continues at coordinate 12,168,033 of ML677353.1, forward strand.
GCACTGACTTCAATAATGACTTTTTTAATCCAAAATTTAGGGCCTGATCCAAAGCTTCCTAAAGCCCAGGGAAGGCTCCCATAGGACCCAATCCAACCCCCACCGAACCCTATCATAAAGCAGGACTGTTTTCCACACATAATAACAAATGTTCTTATCCTTCTGCTGCATTCTGAAAAGAAATCTGGGCTTGAAAGCAAGCTCAAAACAGTAACGAAGATTCAAGATAAACAGTTATTCTTATTTGTAAAGTTATCTGAGGAAGTTGTTCAGATGGCAGCTAAGGGTCATATGGCAAGGATTTTGGACCTTTGTGTTTATTCTCTTGGAGAACAAAGAGACACTGTATCCAAGAGAGCAATATTTAGTCCATCTTGGAGCATCCATGAAATGGCCACCAGTATCCCATGCAATTGTCCTTGCATCAATTGATTCTTCATTATATCTGAATTACAACTCTTTGGATTTCAAGCATTCTAGCCTTATGTTGCACAGTGACGTGGGATTACATTCAAAATGCCTCACTGCACCCTGGTACAGGTACTTGGCATTTAGCTCACCAATGACTCTTCCATTTGAAATGCACAGCTGGAATTTTGTGACAATCTGAATACCACTTGGAATACTTCCTTACATACCTGGGAATTCTGAAAGCTCACTTCTCTTTTTGTCTCATGGACAGGATTTCTGTTGAATTTGCCTTCTCTGGGGTTCAAACATGCTGTCTGCGCACACATTGGCTCCCACCTCCCCAGTCATCTATGGGTCCAGCCATGCTCAGAAACCTTCCAGTTACTTCACACTTTTCAAATTTCTATCCTACCATCTTCCTAGTCCCTTCAGAACACACATACTTCAGATATTTTTGCCTCTATTTCTTCATTAGAGGATAACAGGACTGCCTTTACTCTTTAAAACCAATCCAGATTAAATTTGCACAATTAAAGGGAAGAGTGGAAATTTGGGAACTAAATGCTTATGTTGTATAAAGGACACTGTAAAAGTGTGTGTTGAAAATGCAGGGGAATAAGATCACTTTTATTTGCATTTGGTAGCAATACTTTGCTAGATGTGTTTTTCCTGCACCTGCTAAATCTGAAGTCGATGTAGAAACCTGTTTCATCCTAACTATATATACAGATATACCTTTTTTTAAAAGTCTTTAAAAATGGTGATTGACATAGGAGCATGGCTACGCTGCTAGACGCTATTCCAGTAAATTCCTTGACTTCCTAATTACTCAGAAAACTTAGCTCTACTTCAGAACTGCAAGTTGAATAGCCTAAGGAGATTACTGACTGACCATCTGGAAGACAGGTTTTTCATAGCTGGGCTCCGTGATGACATACTCTGCCCTAAGCATTGTTGTTTGAATTGACTACACAATGGGAAGAAGCTGAGAAAAATATAGGGATGAAGGGAAAGGAAGGTTCAATATTTCATATTACAATATATCATGCCACAGAACTACCATTTTGTGGCACAGTGAACAATTTTTTAAAAAATGTTTTGCATTTGTTTGTAACATACAAAAATTTAGTTCCGTCAGCTTATGATGTGCAAGTCACTCAGAAACGCCAGCGCACGCTGCTTCTTTTCTCCATCTTTACATTTCACAGTAGGAGCTCGAAGACAACATTCACTGCTAACATAGACAACTGTGCTTCCTTTTTTATTGTTCATAACAATAGTCATATTATAGCAGCACCTCAATGCCTCTACCAAGATGGTGGCCACATTGTGCCAGGGCTGAGAGAGGAGCCGTAGGCACATGCAGAGACAGAGTGGTGGTGTGGGTGTCAGCCTAGAGCTAATCCCCAGACTGACCAGGAGGAGGTGCCAGTCTGGCAATGAGGGCTGCACCCTGGGACACAGACCATGTAATTCAGTGGCAATTTTGTCACTGTTTTCAAAAGGCACAGGAGATCAGGCCCTTAATGAGAGCAGAATCTGACTCATTCTGTCTGCTTCAGGAACAAAACTATGGTTTCTGACACAATTTAGTCCTGTAAGACATCACTCAGGAAGTATTTTTTTTTTATGTTTACAGATTCTGAAAATAGATCCTATTTGCATTTTAGGTTATTAATCCAAATGGGCCAAATCTGCCTGGAGTAACTCCATAGAGCTCCACAAAGTTGCAGCAAGGTGGAATATTGGTTCAATGTGTCTCTTAGTAGTTGCTGTTTCTCATTAGCATATCTTCAGTCCTTTGGGAGTTGAGATGATGCTCAACCAGGGAGGAGAAAAAACAAGTAGCAAATTTTAGTGTCAGCAAAACCCCAAACAATATATAAAATAAATAAACAAACAGTACTTAATGCCCAAATCCTTTAGGTAGGAGGTATCATGTTTTCAAAGGACTACTGGGCCAGAACATCAAAAGATTTTTCAGCATCCAACATGCACCAAATATGCTGAGCTCTTATCAGAATGTGGTAAGGACCGTTCTGGGTGATGAGTCCTTTAGTAAGTCTTCCCCCACAAGGGCTAGTTTTTGCTTATACAACTTGCTCTCTGCGAGGGGCAGCCCATAGTTTCACCTGCCCCGGCAGTACTTCTCAGAACAAATCTGAAGGTATTGTAACAGATTGCTACCTCCTCACACAGACCTCGCTGAGGGAGGGAGGGAGGCATGGCTCCACCCATTCTTCTACCCCCCTCTCCATCCCTGCCTGCCTGCCTACCTGCACTAGGTTGGGAAGAGGTACTTGGTGCATGGTCCCTGCTTATTCCCCTGTGGCAGAGATGTGAAAAGGATGTAAAGGCAGGTCTCGCTCTCCTTATCTGCTCCTAGTTGGCCCAGACCTGGCCCTAAGTGACTGAGTTAAAATGCAAGCTCATTTGTGTACCCTTCTAGTGCATGGAGGGGCAGATTTCTTGAGACGTGTTTTATAAATACTGCTATTTTGCCATCCATGAATCTTGAGAAATGGCTGCTGAACACTTGACACTAAAGTGATATAAGGTCTGCATTAGATCAGCTTCAGCTGAGTGTAATATGCTATACTTGGTAGGTGGATGCTTAATGAGGTAAGCTCAATTTGTTCAGATGGTCCTCTGCCAGTAATAAGAAATGGCATGATATATTTAATCATTCACTGACTGAAATCTAATTATGAATTTATACCTAGAGAAATTACGTTTCTGACAGTATAGGTATGGGTGCCTCTAACTGGCTTATTATGGCTACCCTCTAGCTGTGGAATATGAGAAAAATAAATAAATGTTTAAATGAGAGAATTTACAGTAATTTGAGCCTAGAATCCGATGGTCTACACAAATCTGTACTTTGCTATATGAAGTGTGGATTTATTTCTCTTTTGTTCAAGGAAAATGTATTGCAATTATAGTTAAAAAAAAATAAAATAAAAGCAATACTGCACCAACTAGTTGGCTAGTTTTACCTTTACTGGATCATTTGGTAAGCTGGGTGCAGACAATCAATATTCATTTCATTATGACAAAATGTAAGGTCATACATCTAGGAACCAAAAATGGCTGGCTATATTTACAGGATAGGGAGACCCTATTCTGGGAAGCAGTGACTCTGGAGAAAAAAAAATGATAGTCATGTGGATAATGAGCAGAACATGAACTACCAATGCAGTGCTAATGTGATCCTTGGATGTATAAATAGGGGAATGATGAATAGTAGAGAGGTTGTTTTACCTCTTTATTTGGCACTAGTGAGACCACTACTGAAATACTATGTCCTATTTTGGTGTCCACACTTCCAGAAGTAAGTTGGAAAACTGGAGGGGGTTCAGAGAAAAGCTACAAGAATGATTAAAGGAATGGAAACATGTTTTATAGTGAAAGACTTAAACTAAATAGATAGAATTCACTATCAAAGAGAAGGTTAAGGAGTAACTTGATACAGTCTGTGTGCCTACCTGAGAAAAAGAAATGTGATGATAATAGGCTCTTCATCTAACAGAGAAAAGCATAATAGGAACCAGTAGCTGGAAGTTGAAGCTATATAAATTCAGGCAAGAAATAAGGTCCAGAGGGTAACTAACCATTGGAACAATTTACCAAGGCTTCAGGAGGATTTTCCATCAGTGGAAATTTTTAAATCAAGATTGAAGGCCCCCCCGCCCCACCCCCCTAAAAAAGATATGCTCTGGTTAATGCACAGCTATTGAACATTCATCAGGGAAGTCTTATGGCCTGTATTATGCAGGAGGTCAGACTAGATCACAGTGGTCCCTTCTGTCCTTGTAAACTATGAATCCATGGAGTTAATTCCTACTCAAAATTGTCTAATACACTAAAGTGGGAAGTTTCACTTATACTTCTCAACTTGCTGCTGACTAGGATATGTACTGTGTTTAGATGGAAACCATAAATAGGTACCTTTTACTGGAGGGGCCCCTGAACTTTATTGGGAGTGTTCTGGATGGAAAGATTCTGTGTGCTGCAATCCAGCCTTAGAGACTACAACTCACATGATGCCTTGGGGAAAGAGTGTGAGACTTCCTCTCACAGGAAGATGGGCTCCATTTTGGGGTGAGGAGCAGGACTGCTGGTGCAGGGCTCTGTCCGTACCAGGAGCTGCTGCTGGGAAACTAGATGATGCTGATGATCAAGCAGGGAGCAGTTGAGGCTGTTGGTGGCTTCACTGGAGTCAGGGCAGAGACTGATGCTGTGCCTAGAGCTGACTAAAGTGGGCCTGCAGTGAAGGACTGTGAGTAACCCCCGCTCTAGTTTGGGAAAGTGCTCACAAGAGAAGGGGCACCACAGAGAGACTGAGTCTGAGGAGAGGCAGAGTGATCTTCCCATTGAACTAAGACCCAGAGCTGCTGACATATGCTGGGGCCAACTTCAGTCTTCAGAGGGGATGTGCAACTTGTTGCCTTGGCTGGACTAATGCACAGAACCAACAGAGTTCTGTCTCCAGATGTAGATATTCAAGTGCACCCACACAAGTATCTCGGACTCTGAAATCCAGAGGAGTGTACACTGCAGGGTGGGGTAAATGGTGGCAGTGTAAATGCCAGTTAGATAATTTTTATTTATTGCAGTATACTATATTTATTAGTTGATTTTATTCAACTGCCACCTGTGGATTTAAATTAGTAACATTTAAGCTTAGTCTGTTGTGCCTGTTTCTTTGTTAAGTAAAGGTGCGTTAACTCTAATATAAGTATATTTGAAGTATATTATCTATAATTGGTATTTCTGAGTTACACCCATGCCACAGATCACTATTATTATTTATTTTATTATTTTATTTATTATTAGAATGGTTTAATACTGAATGTGTACAGAGGCCATCCAGGTAGAGGCATCACCATATTTTAAATTCCTTTAGGGGTAATGGCACTGCTGCAGAGGGGTGGACAGAGGATTCCCACCTATCCAATATCACTGTTGGGATACTTAGACGCTCCTTTAATGTCAACAGCATCAGGCACCCAGGCACAAGGGTGATTGTTGCCTGTTCACAAGTAACCGAGGGAAGAAAGGAGGCGGGGTTACACATATAGATTTAAATATATATCTGTGTATACATGTATGTAAGATGCAAGTACATAAATACAAAGTACGTCTTCTGCCTTAGTAAGGTGACTATCTGGAATCAATTACAGGGAGTTTATCAGGGTTGACCTTTATCAGCATTTTCTTTTGTACCTGTGCATTTTATGCCTGTCCACAAGTGCTTTTTAATATACAGTGGAACCCTGTTTAGCCAATCTAATTGGGTCCAGGCCCAGATTAGATAATCAAAAATTCAAATAATCATGAGGGGCTCTAGCTGTCAGCCCCAAGTGGCGGAGCTTTGGGGGTTGGGACTGAAACATCAATATGTTCTTGTGTGCGTGCTGGTGGTTCAGTTACTCCAGAGCGATGGGTAATGGAGGTTCTGATAAATAAGGTTCTACTGTATTTCAAATAAAGTAAAAAAAAAAAAAAAAAAGGCAAAAAAAAGAAAAGATGTTTTCCCAAAACCATAGCATGGATAATACCGTTATGCACACATAAAAAGTTGCACAGAAAGTACTAAAACAATGATAATTTGGAGGCAGAATTTTCTGTTTGGGGCTCAGTTTTAAGTTTCATTTCTTTAAACCTGCCTAGCCTAAGCAAGTTACAGCTTTCTTAGGGCTGCTCTAATTTACACTTGCTTGTGATAGCTTCCTGTGAGTGGTTTCACAGTCAAAAACAGCCAGAATCTACAGCACCCATGCAACACTGCGAGTTGTGAGTGGCATGTGGCATACTGCTATTGTGGCAGTTCTGTGGCACTTGAGAACCCTATTATGCTGAGAATTAATCATCAAAAGCTGGCTCCACCCTCTTTAAGATCTTCATGTTGCCAAGGCAGAATCTGGTCCCCTAGATTAATTTTAACTACACCAGAATTGGTTGCTCTGCTATCATTCTCCCACAACTTCCATCTTATGCCATTTTCTCCTTTCATCTCATTTCTTTTAGCTTCTGCTTCTTATTCATTCTCTTTACTGTGAAGCAGATGGTGAAATTCCTCAAACAGGAATGCTCATATAAAGTGCATACTTACCTTTTAGTCCTGGACAAATTGCCCAATGTGAGGTAGACTGTATTGCAAAATTGCTTTACATAAAACAATGGCACTTTTACTGTGTTGTCATGAGAATGGTTTACCCTTCTGATGACCGCAGGAAAATGGGCTGTTTCATGCGTGCAATTTTAGCTCAATGAGATGTCACAGATTCTGTTAAGACATTTATCACACAAAGCCTTCTTTTAGCACATCGACTCTTTGTTCTTCCCTTATACTATCAGCTTTAAAATGCTGATGAGGGTCTGCAGGTAAGATGGTAACGCCAATACACTGGACTTCTGGAGAATCAGACTCCAAGTGAAATAAGCAAAGGGAAATTTGGTTAAAATTCAATAATATATAGGAAATGAAGAGTGGAAAAGATAATATTTCAGATACCAATAGACAAACCATAATGAAAGTTCATTCCAGGAAAAAAATACACAGATTTTGGTGCCCAATTATATAACCAGGCTCAACTTGGTGAGCTCATATTACGCACTTGAATAGTCCCATTAAATTCAGTGGAATGTTTGAATCATAGATTTATTAATAGTTAAGCCTAGGCTCTCTAGCTGGGCCTGTTACAGACTCATATTCTCTGTGGTTCTGTACAGAAGGGCAATCATCAGTATGTTATACTAGCTCATGCTTTCATCACACCACCCATATCAGATTGTTCATATGAATTAGTGCTCACCAGCATGAGTAAGAGTTGCACAACTGGATCCTAAAATATCAACTTATACCAGTCTGCTTGGAACTAGAGCTAAACAGATCAATAGAGACCTATATGAAGTAAAACAACATAACTTTCAAGGTCCATTGAATCACAAAAGTAGAGATAGACAATACTTATGAGGTCATCTACTCTATGTCCTACAAATTGTTCATTACAAAGAAGCTTTTGCTTGTATCTTGTGCAGTCTAATTTTAAATTTCCCAAGTGATGAGAATACTACATTCTCCTTTTGAGACACTCATTCACAGACTAATTTGTCTCACTGATTGTCTGTTCTAATTAAAAATCAGCAAAGGCAAAAAGCAAAAACTCCATCACAAACTCCAGAAGGCACACCTCTCACAGTTCCCTTCTTATGCTAGTGGGAGTGACAGCATTGTGTGTAGGGATTGGTTGGTCTCCCTTTAAAGAGTTTGTGTGGCTCACTGGTTTCTCTGTTTTCAAAACCACCAGAAAGCTGCCAGAGCCATAGTGTATATATGTAGCTAAGCCTTGAATATAGTGTATGGTTAGCAAACAGGGTTATTTGGACTTCATTTTACCTGGTTGGGCCTTCCTATTATACTTATTGTGTAAAGATCAAAAGAAACAACAATTAGCAATGAGAGTGGGGTCCTAATCCAGGAAATAGGGAATGTTTGCAGAGGGCTAGTAAAACTGAAAAGGAAATTGCAGTGTAGCCTGCAGGCCCTAAGGCAGTAAGTTAATGACTCATTTAGAAATGACAGAAAAAATGTTTACAAATGTCTGGCTCTTTGGGAAAGTGTGTGTGTACGTACGTATTCTGTAACACCCATCCAGAGATAGCAGCATGTAAGCTGGCCCCTTTCCATGGGTGCATCCTCTCCCCTACTTACTGGACTGAAACTCCTAATATAAGAAGATGCTCACTTCTCTCCCACTGGTGTCACGGACAACAGGATTTATGCTACAATAATGATAATGTAAATTTTCTGGCACTATTATTATGTCCTTCCATGTTGGATCTTTGCTCCTCCTTGTCTCTCACTTTTGGGGCTCAGGAGATTGGGTTATGGAGAGGGCATTTAAAAACAAAGAAGCACCAAGGAAGAAAGACAACTGGAAGAGTTTTTAAAAAAGCAGAAAGGACTAAAAAGAATCAACAACTAATTGAAGATGAGGTATCAATAATTAGGGAATTCTCAAATTATATATACACTGTAAACAAGTGGTAAAAGAAAGCAATGGACCACTTATAAATTACATAAAGAATTTATATCAGAGATGGTTTGGTTATGGAGGGCTTAGATGGGTTTAGACAATGCATATGATCAGAATAACACGCACATATGTTAGTGTTAAGAAATGAGATATAAAATTATTGAACCTTTTAAATTACATTTAGAAAAGTTCTCCATTTCAGGAGTGATTCCTGAGTACTGCAAAGTAGCATGTCTGTAACTAGAGTATCTCTACAGCTTTTCAGGCAAAATATATTTGGATATTCACCTGTGTCTGGATATCTGACACTAATATTGTAGTTTGATTCACTGACTGCTAAGGACTCAATTCTGCCATCCTTACTCACAGAATCATAGAACTGGAAGGGACCTCAAGAGGTGGTCTTGTCCATACCCAACACTCAAGGCAGGACTAAGTATTATCTCTAGACCGTCCCTGAGAGATGTTTGGTGATTTTTAAGAGGTTAGACAATGACAGAGATTCCATAACATCCCTGGGTGATTTATGTTGTGGAATTAACTACCCAGCCAGTTAGGAAGTTTTTCCTAATGTCCAGCCTACACTGCCCTTGCTGCAATTTAAGCCCATTGCTTCTTGTCCCATCCCCAGAGGTTAAAGAGAACATTTTTGCTCCCTCCTCCTTGTAACAACATTTTATGTACTTGAAAACTGTCATATCTCCCCTCAGTCTTCTCTTCTTCAGACTGAACAAAACCATTTTTTTCAATCTTCCCTCTTTTCATGGGACATGTTTTCTAGATCTTTAATTATTTTCTTCTCTGGACTGTCTCCAATTTGTCCATATCTCTTCTGAAATGTGGTGCCCAGAACTGAATACAATATTCCAGTTGAGGCCAAAACAGCGCGGAGTAGAGCAGAAGAATTAATTAATTGTGTCTTGCGTATAACATTCCCGCTAATGCATCCCAGAATGATATTTGATTTTATTTTTGCAACAGTATTACAGTGTTGATTCATGCATGTGGTCCACCATAGCCCTCAGATCCCTTTCCATAGTACTCCTTCCTAGGCAGTTATTTCCCATGTTGTATGTGTGCAACTGATTGTTCCTTCCTAAATTGAGTTCTTTGCATTTGTCCTTATTGAATTTCACTGTATTTACTTCAAACCATTTATCCAGTTTTCCCAGATCATTTTGAATATTAATCCTGTAATTCAAAGCACTTGCAACCCCCTCCCAGGTTGGTATTGCCCACAAACTTTGTATGTGTACTCTTGATGCCATTTTCTAAATTGTTGATGAACATATTGAACAGAACTGATCCCTGCAGGACCCCACTTAATATGTCCTTCCAACTTGAGTGTGAACCACTGATCACTTCCTCTCTGGAAATGGTTTTCCAACTCGTGCTGGGTTATATCTTGCTCTTGTTCCTTAGATGTGATTGTGGAGCCCTTACTCAACCTACAGTTCTAGCTCCATTGGCTTCAGTGGGAACTTAGTCACATGAGGCTATGTAAGGGCTCCACACTATCTCTCTCCGATCAGATTTGACCAGTTGTTGACAGGACTGTTACGGGACAGCATTGTATTCTATGGCAGAGGCTGCCACCAGGTCTTAACAAGAGAGCTTACGTTACTGGGTGGAAGGGCAGTTTGGCTTAAGCACAGGCATAGGAGCCAAGATACCTGGGTTCTCTTCCTGTCACTATTGCACACTTTCTGTGCCGTCTTGGTCCAGTCACACACACGGTGATTTTTCATTGGTGGCTAGTAGGACACACATTATGGAGCTGTAGTGGAAAATTATGGATGCTTCTAAAAGCTTTCGGTGGGGGGAAAAGGGTGGACAGGTCAGAAGTTGTGAAAATACTGCACTTGCTCTGCCCTCCTCAGCTGTTAGTGCACTCAGAAACTAGCTGAACACTCAACCTAAAGACTGTGTCCATCTTTTCCTGAGTTCAAACATATTCCTGCATCTTGCTCATGTACCACAGAGTCTTTTGGTCCCTCAGTTTCTTCATCTGTGATAATTTCTAGCCACCTCTCAGGGCTGTGGTGAGGCTAGATTAACTAACGTGCTAAATTTACACATTTATCCTGGTAGAAACCCAGAAGGAAGGTGGAAGCAGAAATACCTCAATGGGAGATAGGTTTTAGTAGTTGGTACAGAGACAGGATTTGTATTTTCTCCTCACTTACCCATTGAATAGATGCTAAAACTTCAGGAGAGTTCGAGAGTTTCTTAGTGACAATTGTACTGCATTGTATTCCTGTACTCTTCTAATTTTCTCTACATTGCTAGCTTTATTGAAGATTAAGGAGAATTCTTATCTAGCAGATTGTGAAGGTCCTTGTATTTCTGTATCTATTCTGTGCTGCTTCACTGCTTGCATATTATTGAATAAGGTCTGTAAGTGGGTGGGAATATTTATAAGTAGATGTGGCAGCTACATAAAAAACCCCACAAAGTGACACACAATTAGGGGTGAAAAAAGTATAAAAAGTACCATATTCAGCTGGAAATACAAGGGGAACATTAACGGGTAGTACAATTTGGCCAAGTTTTATACAGGCAGTGTGCTTATTCCTGTGAAAAGTGCCATAGAATTTTTGAATACCGCAAGTGGTCTGGACCTCAATTTATGTCTGCTTCAGAAGATAGCACTTCCAACAGCAGAGTACATCCTTCCGCCTTGCAGGGCCATTAGTTCAGTATTTGATTCAGAAGGAAGCATTAGGCATCGGTTTTTGCCCCACACTGGGATTTCCTTGAAGATCTCCCATTCAAGTACAGACTAGCTTTATCTTGTGTGATCTGACAAGATCACAGCCTGGGATGGCTTGACTTCAGGCTTGCTCACTCTTCTTTTCAATAGATAAAAAGACTCGTTATGTGTTTGTTGCGTTACTCTTGGTTTGAAAGAGACTTCTTTTTGGTTGACCTACGTTTTTTATCCTGCTTTTTAAAAATGTAGGGGGAGGTTTTCAAAGGCACAAATGGCAGTTGGGCGCCTAACTGCCATTGACTTAACAGAGTTATGAAAGTCTTAGTCTCCTAAGTGTTGCCTTCCATTTTGAAAATGGGACTTTAGGTGTTTCTGAAGATGTTATCTAATGTTCCGGAGAAAGCTTAGCTTTTGATTGAGTATATTTAAACACTCTGAACCTTCACTGGTTGAAACAATAGATTCCTTTAATTTCTGGAGTGAACTATTGCTGAGTTTCCAATAGATTCCTTTATTTTCTGGAGTGAACTATTGCAGTTTGGAAACATTCTCCTGTTTCTAGGGAAATTCTTAAGAGCTGTGTCCATTAGTGGTGTTAAGGAGGCTGGAGTAGAAGTCAGAGGAAGGATGATCAAGGGATAGGATGCTGACTTGGAGGAGACATGTTGAATTCCCTACTCTGCCAACAAACTCACTGTGTGATCTTTAGCAAACCACTTAGTCCTTCTGGGTCGTGATTTCTTATCTATAAAATGGGATAATAGCACTTCCTTACCTCACAGTAGTCCTGTGAGGATAAATGCACTAAGTAGTTTGAGGCATTCAGATACTATGGTAATGTGGGCCTTATAAGTACCTAAATAGGTAGAATTGGTTCATGGTTTTTCGTGAGAAACATGAGTGCTAGGAAGAAATTCCCAAAAGACTAGGAGTAAAAAGCCTATACCATTTTGACAGGGGATGCAGTAGCTAAATGCAAACCTAAAATTACCCTGAAACTTTAGGGTGAAATCCTGGCCCCACTGAAGTCAATGGCAAAATCTCACTCACTTCAGTGGGGCAAGGATTTCACCCTTTGGTTCTGGAATGGAAATGCTTAAGTTAGATGATTGTTCTGATTGGCATTCCAGACTCCACCCAATATGCCAGCACAGACCTTATGGAAAGCATGTTGTGAAAAGGACACAGTCAATGCCTCAACCATTCACTCCCTCCCACCAACATGCCTAGAGGAGTAGGATATAGACTCCATTGAGTTTGCGCTTTTGTCCTACACAATTACCCTGGCTATGGATACCTTAGTAAGGGGATAAGGAGACCCCTTATGTTCCCCTACTCCCACGTATGGCCATGCAACTCCAGCTGCGATTTGACACTATGATTCTTGTACAGATCAGGACACATACCAGATAACTGATGTCACAGAGAGGTATCCTTCAAGTCCTTAAGAGAAAATAATATTGTATGAACAATGATCCCTAAAAGGTAAACACCTAAACAAGGTGTTTTTCACAAACATGGGAAAACCATGAAGGTTCATCAGTGCTTGTTAAGAGGCGCAGCACTTGTCCAGACAGTCTAAGTGCATTTTGCTGCAGAAAAATGAACTCCCTTTTTTTACTTCCTAGTAGTATAATATAAAAGTATTTGTTTCCTGTGTATATTTATGTTTTTGAAGCAAATCTTAAAACTCTTATCTCATATCACTTGTACTTAAAAATCTGACTGCTGGATGATTGTCCCTAGATTATTGGCAGAACAGCCTCACTTACAAACTATGACAAGTTTTATTCTTGAGGGGAAGAAAGGGGAGAGAGAGTTTGACATTTCTGGGAATCCTGAATGACTTTTTCTTCAGTTTCTTATTCTCTGTTCACAACTATTTAAGCAAAGGTATTTTGTTTGCACAAATAATTGATGATGGGATCCTCAATCTAACAAAGATAGAACAAGATCTAATGGCTGGAAGTTGATTCTAGATAAATTCAGACTGCAAATAAGGTCCAGTTGTTAAACTGTGTGGGTAAATAACCAGTGGAACAAATTACAAAGAAATTTGGGAGATTCTCCATCACTGGGAATTTTTAATTCAAGAATGGATATCTTTCTAACAGAAATTCAGGGAAGGAGATCATACAGGAGATCAGTCTAGATCAGGGGTAGGCAACCTATGGCACGGGTGCCAAAGGCAGCACACGAGTTGCTTTTCAGTGGCACTCACACTGCCTGGGTCCCGGCCACCATTCTGGGGGGCTCTGCATTTTAATTTAATTTTAAATGAAGCTTTTTAAACATTTTTAAAACCTTATTTACTTTATATACAACAATAGTTTATTTATATATTAAAGACTTATAGAAAGAGACCTGCTAAAAATGTTAATGTATTACTGGCACGTGAAACCTTAAATTAGAGTGAATAAATAAAGACTCGACACACCACTTCTGAAAGATTGCTGACCCCTGGTCTAGATGATCCCAGTGGTCTCTTCTGGCCTTACAATCCATGGATCTATGAAATGCTTACGGAATTTCTGTTTTCCTACAGATATTTGCGTTCACATGTGAACACTTTGTGCACTGTGATATTTGTACATGAACAAAATTATTTATTGTTATACATTTTTCATTGTCATTAGTTTTAGTCCCTCAGTGATGTGCTGTAGGTGAACAAACACACACTACCATAATGAATAGCAAGTAGTTAAAGTAAATGGTTGTTGACCACTCCAGAGGCGGAAAGGTGCTGGTACAAACTGTTTGGTGAGTATTACAAATAACAAATCCATATACAGAAATCTGGATTAGATCACAAATTATGTGCAAAGAGGAAAAAAAGCAAAATGTGGTGGATAATTTATTTGCAAAAATTATTCAACCACTTCTTTTGTATGCTTACATTATACCCTAAACAGTGAGGACTTTGCTCAGTAAACGTGTCTCTGATGGACTTTTTAAACCATCAAAATCAGGAGCAGTAGTATGAACTATATGTTCAAGTTTTGAGCATAATCTGTGTTAACATTCTGCAACATTCACAATAAGCAGCTAATTTGATTTCTCTTTCTCATTCAGCATTAAATTGCAAATAAGGTGTGACAGGTCAGCCTGAAGAACAATAAAAAGATTGCTGTAAGCATCAATTAATGTATATAAACATGATTGCATTCCTTTGCCTTCTTGGTAACTAGGTTATCCTTAACATTGATTTGGCAATAACCGATGCTAATATAATATATAATATAATTTTTCAAGCTGGTTCCCCAAGCAAGTCAAAATCTCAATAAATGTTTACTGAATTCTTTACCCAATACAGTATCATGAAAAATAAAACCATAGAGATGTGCTGAGGAGATAGCATTAACATGAACATTCAGCCTATAACCCCAGCCAAGATATTGGCTTCCCATGAATGAGCATTAGCCAAACATTTTAGTATTGAACTCACAGCTCCCACTTGAGCTGTTTTATTATGCAAGTTACTGAAGTATTTTTCAGCAGATAATAGAATAGAAATTGAAATAACTTTGACTACAACTTCAGTTGCTATTAATTAAAACTATTTCTCATATATTTCTTTAACAAGGGTGAACTGTATATGCAGTATAATCAAAATAAAAGAGCTTACATAGAATGTTCCTCCCAGAGAGGACAGTTGTCATATAGTAGGGAATTCATGTGGCTAAGGATTCTGTAACCTTCAGATTCACCCTGTGTAGAATAATATTTATCATATACTGGAGGCAGAAAATGCAATTCTAGTCCGATCAGACAATTTTGTATGCTGTTGATAACAAGATTTGAGATCCCACATAGTTGTTTCAGTATGTCAAACTAAGCCTATTTAATCTCCTTTTAATCAGACTTCATCCTCCTGAGCCAGGTAGTTTAAGAAAATGGTTTATATTATGGATAGTTTTTGTTTACTTTCTTCCTTAGAGCAGACGCTCTGTATCACAGTTTATGTAGCACAGAATGAAGGTGCATTGAAAAGGCTGCAGGTGAGGAATGATGGGAGGCAGTCTGAATAGTTAATTTGTATGTATACCTCACTGCTGTCTACCTGCTAAAATAGCTCAGGTCTACTCATTTATACCAGTTCTGTTAGCTGCTGAGCTAATTAAACAGCTTCTTTAGCTCAATAGTCAGAAGCTTGTGGGTTTAGACCAAAGGTCATGGATTCTGATCATAGTGCAGGGGTTTGTGGCACCCTTATTAATATGGAACCCTTATTAATGTGGGTGAACATGTGCTCACGTGAGTATCCCTATTGACTTTTTGTCTTTTCAAGAACAGAACACTTCAAGAGCTATGATCATTTTACTGGTCTCACATTAAGGAGCTGAGACATAAGTGTGAGAATCCTGAAAAATTATAGCTGGGTGAAATTTTTCAACTTAATCAGTGACACAGAAACATTTTGCGATTTCGGATGGATTTTGGCAATCAATTTTGGCAGGGAAATAAAAACTAGAAACGAAAAAATGCTGAAAAAATCAATTTTTTTGACACTTCCAAAAAGATGTTTTGATTCAAAATGAATTTTCATTTTGAAATTTCCTTTAATTTTATTTAAAAAGGAAACAAAATATAAAGCGTGAAATTAAAATGAAACACATTTTTTGGTACAGAACTACTACTTTTAACATCTTAATTTGCCAAGAAATTGATGTTTAGTGCAGCACAATTTTTTTTAAAAAAATTCCTGTGAACTGAAAAACTTGTTATGTGTATGTGTGGAATGTCTTCAGAGAAGCAGAATTACAGAGGTGCATGTTCCCTTCATCAACACTTTTTTAAAAAGGTGCATCGGGCATTCTTAGAAAACATATGTTGCTAACTGCAGTGTAGAAGTTGCCCAAGATGAGACGCACTCTCTAGCTTGCAGGTGAGTTCCCTCTGGTATATGGTATAGCAGCTGGCTCAGAAGCCAGTTCTCCTTCCTAGTTCTTTCTGGAGCAGTTGGGGTAGATACTCCATATAATGGAGTTGCAGGGATTAGAAATAGGACCCCTGTACTCCCTGTCTTCTCTGTCCATTCCAGTACATCTCTGCCCCAGTACTTTACTTCTGCACAACCCAGGGCAAGTTTTTGCCCAGAGTAAAGTGTTTTTTTAATCATGTGATACACAAACTAGCTAAGAACATTGGAAGTATCCAGGTTATATATAGGTTATGGCATGCATCCGTTGAAGTGGGTATTAGCCCACAAAAGCTTATGCTTCAATACTTTAGTTAGTCTTTAAAGTGCCACAGGACTCTTTGTCACTTCTGCAGATCCAGACTATCATGGCTACCTCTTTGATTCAGGTTATATATTGTTGTTAAAACCATAACCTCCTTATCCAATGTAGTCGTGCATGATGCTAACCAATGTACAGTATATATTGTAACACTATCCTTCTCTACCTTCCCCTCACCTCTCCCAACCTTAAAATGATCAAGTCCAAAAGGATTTAAGTCTTTATATAAAGTGTTAATAGTACAGAAAAAAAAATCTGGATCCTTTCTAGTACTCATAAGCACTTGCCAGCTACATTAGATTTGCAGAGCAGTTGCCAGTGGGACTTTGTGGAATCTTCTCCCTTTCTTATATATTGGAGTTCTGCTTAGATATGTAAATTCAGTCACGTTATGATGGGGGGAGGCCTTCACAAAAGAGCAGGGTTTTGCAACATGCCATAAAGGGCATCAGACTCTGGAGTAATTTGATTTCCTGCCAGAGCTCGTACCTTTAACTGATCATGCTTTATCTCTGTCTCTCACATGCTTTGTCCTGAGCTGTGTAACCTGCATCATTCCAGAGGAACAAAGCTGTCTTGGCAGTTCTATTTACATTACCTTTGTCATTTCTGTAAAATAATTCATATCAACCAACAAAATGAAGAACTCCTCTTAAGTGAGAACTAGAGTTCAGCAACTTGTGCACAACCATATTTTATTTGATGAATTTAGCCTCATTTTTTTTTCTCTTAGTGTACTTTGGAGGAATTTGCCATTTACTCACATGTATTTGTCACCTGAATGTATTGATTTACAATATTTTTGAATTACTTATGTCAGGGATTGACTATGACCATTCAGAATTCAAGCTGCACTGTATAGCTGTAATTCTTCATCTATATCTTCTATTCTCTGAATGAATGATCACATAAATACTACTATATGGGTATTTTTCCATGCAACTCTGGAATATTTTTCTGCAAGCAACTGGGCGAAACAGAAACTGTAGCTCAAATATTTTTTGAACAAACCATGGAAGCCTGGCAGAAGCAAATGTATTTACAAACTCAAAAGAATTCTGAAGGATTCTTTTGCACTATTCACCCACTTCTAATGAGAACCTTGCAAGTTTCCTGTTAAGTTCTATTCAAAATTCACAAGTTCCTCCATGTGATCTGGAGCTATTTCACTTTTCAGCTGAGGAAAACTTTCAAAAAAGAGCAGCCTTTGCCACTCAAGGACCGGAGTGTCTTGGATTCCTAGCAATTTAGGAATATGGGATACTACTTTGGGATATGAATCAGGCAGTGGTTTTAAAAACACATTAGTCATCTGTACTTTTCTGTGTGTTGTGGTGTGGTTACTGAGGTGCATACCTGAGGCTGGTTAAATCCTGGGCCCACTTAAGTCAATGGGAGTTTTGCCATTGACTTGATGGGGTCAAGATTTCATCTCTCTATAGTTTAATTCATAACAAAATAGTGGTGCACCTGGATAACTTTTTCCAATTGCTATACCTCACTATTTAGATGCATAAACTATATCAGAACAAAAATAAGCTTTTTGAAGATAGATGATGGCATATGAGTGCCATTTAATAAATAGAACTCCATGCATGGTATTTTTGCAGCTTTATAGCAGTTTTTCAACAATGTGTGTTTTATTAGGATTTTTCACGTTAAAATCAACAATAAAAATGAAATAGATATCTTAGTACTCACATGCTTTGTTATAGAGAATGCAAAATGGACAAAAGGATATTGGAAGTACAACAAGAAATAGTAAGTAAATCAAATGACATTTTGAATATAAAGCAAAGGATAAATGCATTTTGTAGTCCAAGAAGAGTTCCAAAAGGGACTTCCTGTTCTTATGTATGTATATCCTGTTTGTTGTCATATAAATAAGGTGAGCTTCTCAAACCAAAATCACCTGAGAGCACTCAGCTGACCATGCTGATGGAGACACAGTTCATGGCAGTTTCTTTTTTTTCTTTTCTTTTTTTTTTTTTTTTTTAAGTATTCAGTTTTGCAAATAATAGCTGTGAAGTCCAGCAAAATCCAGTAAAGTCAATGGTGTTTCATTCTGCCTAGTGTTGTCAGGATCAGTATTTAGCCTATAGTTTGCATTTAACTACTGGTCACATGAGAGAATGAAGAGCAGAGAGAATGCAAATTTCAAGAGACAATGAAGGGTAATCTAAATCTTGCGAGAGGTTAATGTTAGTTTGATGTGGATGTGGTTAATTTAATCGTGGATTCATATGGTGCTTTAGAAACATTTGGATAGCCAAAGTTCATGTCCCAAAGAGTATGCAGTGTACATCACAAAAGCTCAAATCAATGGTGGAAATGATATAAACACCAGAAGCAACCAGCCATGATTTGTGAGGGGATCGCCACTGGAAGCTTTGAGAAACAAGTAGGTTTGAGTGATGGGGAGGTAAATCAAGTGTTGGACCCTCTGTAACATAGCCAATTCTGGTTTCTCTTTCAACTCTTGTTTTAGGGATACATGCCAGGTAATATACAACTATATTCTCACTGGGTTTCCATTCTTCACTTTAAATTCCCCTGATGAATAAATGCTCTATAGAGTTTGACATCCAAGAAGGATTATGAGATTACAGCCTAATCTGTAATTTAAATAGAGTAACGTACAGTTTTCATCTCATTGTGAATCTTTGTAACAATAGGAATGAACATAGTCTTTTATCGATTTTCTCCCCTCATTCACTTATTTGTTTGTTTGACTGGGGAAGGAATGTTTAAAAATGTAAAGTTTTAGAATAATCTCTGGCATTACAGTGATAAAAGAATGACAGGCCAGATCCTCAGCTATTGTAAATTATAGTGGGAGGAGGTGTTCTTGTGCCATACTTCGATGGAGAAATTGCTCCAGGACAGTTAAACCCAACCCAGACCACCAGGAGTTGTCCTAGAAGTACTGTAGCCCTCTTTACGAGCACAGGTTGATTGGCTTATGGTGCAAGCCAATAGGCCATACTTTGGTTGGTTCTATTACAAATCAATCCATAGGCTGGCTAGGAGCTACTTTAGGGTTTTTTGTGCAATGAATATGTGACACAGAGTAAAATATTATTCTTCATTTCTTAGCATCAGTCGTGTGGCCTGGGTCAGGGTTAAAAAAAGCAAATAGCTAGGCTTGGTGGACCTCAATTTTTTTAATCTAATTCTGATGGATAATATGGTTTTTAAGCATTTTTTTTAAAAGTGGGAAATTCTGGGCATGTTTAAAGACACCAGACATTGTTCAATAACTTAAAACTTTACCACCACTAAAACAAAAATTGTCAACATCATATGTCAAAATATACAAAGCAAGTATGCTTAAATTTATTTCTTACATTCTAAAGCAGCGATTTTCTTAGTTTGTGTATCCATAAATTTTGATTATTACTGATGGAAATGTTTTTAATTGACTTCACTGTACAGACAAACCAATGTTTACTGACATCTACTAGTAAAAATCAGATCTTTCCATGTCTGTATATATGGGGCAGGTCAGTAGCCGCTGCTACCAGTGGCTACTGACACAGCTGGAAGATAGACGGAGGTGGTTTCATGTTGTAATATTCTTATTATAAGACAGTATTTTCAAAAGTGCCTAAGTGACTTAAGAGCCTAAGTCATATTTTTCAAAAGTGACTTAGAATCTCGGGAGCATTCATCTAATAAGCACATCTGAAAATTCTCCCCTGTAACAATGTTTAACACTGGGTAAACACCGGATAAAGGATCCATATTTTCCCTTACATTATATATTGAAATAAACTGCCTGTTAGAGTGACAGGAGATCTTCCACTCAAAATCAAACTTGTAAACAGGATGCTGTGGACAACAGTCATTAAAAATCTGGGATTTAGAATCCACATATGCATCCCAATCACACACAACCATAATATCAGCAATCGATATGTGCATAAACCTTGTGTTGAAGGATATTAAGCTATTGTTTTCAAAAGGAGACACAGTAGGCTGGCAACATTTTAAATCAATAACAATCTGTTTTTTTTAAAGGAACAAATTCCGTTCATTGTCCTTCATCATTAAAACTATGAACTACTAATAAGCAAGTGAGTGTGGAATCATGCTAAATATCTTGTTTTGCGTCCATTTAGCTACTGCAATAAAGACACTTATGTAACTGCTCATTTGAAACCAAAATACACTAAAATATGAAAAGATATTCCAGCTGGAGCTATCTGTAATTATTCATTAAAAATGAGCACCAAAACAAATTAAGAATCAGAGAGGTAGCCGTGTTAGTCTGGAATTGCAGAAGTGACAGAGTCCTGTGGCACCTTAAAGACTAACCAAAGTATTGAAGCATAAGCTTTCGTGGCCTAATACCCATTTCTTTGGATGCATGCAGTGGAAGTCCACTGCATGCATCCCACGAAGTGGATATTAGCACACGAAAGCTTATGCTTCAATACTTTATACTTCAATACTTTGGTCTTTAAAACAAATTAAGTGTTGGCCTGATTGTTGAGAGCAGAGACTGACTCCCTTCCAGAGCCCCAGTGGGGCACTGTGTGGCCACGGCGGTTTGTCCGCATGGGTCAGCTTCCAGGATCAGAATCTTAGGTATTAAATTACAACCAGCTACAAGGGTCTAGGATGTTCGGAAAACCTAACTTGCAAGTCATTCCTAGCCATTAACAGCTCAACCAAAAGCCCCCGGTTTAGGCAACCCTTGCTAGTGTTTACTTTAACTTCAAAGAAGGGGTTTTCTGAGTTAGGAGCTCCAGACTGATCTCAAAGTCCCCAAGTTTTCCTCATTTTTAGGGAGCTTAATTTTTGGTGGTGATATACAACTTGCTGTAATCAATATCTCATGTAGAGATGGAGGTCCTACCATGGAGGTCCTGGACTTCATATATATTGACATATGGGGATGGGGAGGGTGGAATTAAATAAGGGCAATTCTCGATCTCCAAGTCCCAGCCTGCAGCCTTAAACACCAGATCATCTTTCTTCTTTATGTACTTGAGTCTGCTGCTGTTAAAGTCAATAGGGCACTTTTGCCATTGACTTCAGTGGGAATAAAATCAGGCCCTATAATTATTAAATCCTATTGGACAATTTAGTTCTCTTCCTTATTAGACTATTTGGTATAATATTTATATGAAGAATCTTTTCTTTGCTCTGCTAGCAGTCTGATTTCAGCAATAGTGCACGTTTTGTGTCACAAGATAGAAATGGGGTTTGAATGTCATACATTGGGGCAGATAATAGCTTGTTAAAGAATAGCACAGGATCTTTATCAAAATGTTAGTCTACATCTGGTGTTTGGTTTTGAAAATAATATAGTGAGATTGGGATCTGCGTTATTTGACATGAAATTCTGCTGGGTCATCAACTCCCTGCAATCAGAAAACACCTACAGAGGATTCAAGACTTGTACAATATCACTGTGTTATCTCTCAAAGCATTGAGAATTTAAATGTGCTTGCAAGTCAGTTTTATCTGGAATCTATATTCTTCTCAGCCAAAGAATTGAGGTCTCTACTCAGACCACAGCAACTACAGATATTCATACATATCTGCAGCTGTGTGATTCTCTTCTGTTGTGCAGTGGTTACAAGGGGGGAATGGCTGTCAGAAGTGGGTAGGTATGCTCTATGGTCCTACTTGCATCTGCTCATTTCCTAGATTTTGAGTTGTAGATTTCACACAGTTGCCAGACTGTACATAGAAAAGGCATCCTTATGGTGGCAGGGACAGGAGCAGCGCTGTGAAGTGTATTCTCCACTATCCACATGGGGTCAGATTCTTCCTTGTATGTTCATGTCTTAGAATCATAGTGATGAAGGGAATCCATTCTTCCCACAAAAGGCTCTGACTGAGATCTAGATTAAGATCCCTTAGATCAGGAAACCTTCCCCATTAATAAATAAAATGGAGAGCTTCCACTGTCAGGCACTTGGTGCTGGAGTCCCAATTTTCTTTCTGCTCTTCTGTGCTAATCTCTGTGGAGACTTTAATTTTGCTCTCTCCCACCAGGTAAACTTCACACATACCAAGAGAGAGAAAAATCTCCATCTCCCAACCCCATCCTTCTTCCTCACAGTTAGACCTGTGGAGGCAAGGGATCCGATGATTGGAGCTAGGATAGCAGGGAGTAGGATAGTAGGGAGTAAAATTGATATTGCTGTTTTGTTTTAAATAGTTTACCTGATCCTAAGATATACTAGGTAGTTCACTGAAATACATGGTCCTTGTCCTTACAATCTTACAGTCTAGTCTTAGATGTGATGTGACAAGTGAAATGGTAAAGGGTAAGGAAGATCAAGTATGGGAACAATGGAATTGGGTTGTTACTTAGCAGAGGCAAATGCACATCTGGAAGGCACAATTTAATTTTTTTAAAAAATAATAACAACAGTTAAAAGATGTACAGTACTCTGCTATCCTACTATACAAAACTTTCCGTTCTATGTGACCTTGGGCAAATCTAATCTTTGTTCCTCAGTTCTTCATCTGGGAAAGGGGGGATAGTACTTCACAGGGGGGTTGTGAGATAAAATCCATGAATTATTATGAGATGCTCACATATCCTGAATAAGGCCATATAAGTACCCAGGTAGATGGTATCCCTCTGCTCTCCTCCCCGCCTCATGTAATATCATGGCAGATTCCTCAATGCTTTTTGACGTTCAGTCTATGTGAAAGGAGGGATTGTTGTTCTTATGTATCAACCTAAATGAAAGCCTTTCTAAACCAAACATGGATTCTGCAAAATTAGTATATCATTTTAAGACAGTAACTCCCCTGAGATACTAAAACAAATTGACTCCACTGGAGAGAGTCTTATGACCTGTTATTGAACATATATGCCACTAAATTTTTACTGCTAACAAAAATTAAGCTTTTTGTTTTAAATTGGTAACCAATCTAATAAAAGATAAGCCAGTTTTAACCAAAGACAAGCACTTCATTCCAACTATAAAGCATGGTGTATAAGGGGAAGTGAGGATGGTTGATCGTGCCACAGGGAACCAATATGGCTTTTAAGGAATTGTACAGATTGCTTTATTATTTGGATCCCAGCACAGATCCTTAAAAAAAATTAGGATTTCTTTTCTATATCCATTATTTATCCAAAGGTGTAACTGACTTGGAGAGGAAGAGAACAGTCACTGAGTTAATAAAGACTTAATTGGATTCCCAATATTTTTTTTCTTAAAAAAAAATTGAAAATAAAATAACACAGTAGCTATACAAAATGTAAATTTTTTCCTCACAGAAGGAATTCCACCCATCCCCCTAATGCCCACATCTGGGAAAGGGGGGATAGTACACACACATACATAGACTCCTTCCCACACCTACTTATGACATTGGAAATCCTTAACACAAAGATGGACTGGGAAGCTCTCCATAATAGTAATGTTCTATTATTCCTTATTGTTAGATATCATGTTATGGTATTAGACATTAATTTATTATCCTTATTCAATTCCAATAATAATGTATTATCTAAAATTCTTAACTCTTATTTGGAAGTCACACCATCATTCTTCACCTCATGCTATTATACCCTATTGTGGGTTTTTCGCCTCTGCCATTCTGATCTTTTCTGTAATACAGGATAAGGAGATGGAGCATAGGGGTTAATAAGATTATTTACATATAATATTACAATTTATAGTGGCAAATTAGAAAAGTGACATTTTTGAATGAGAGAGAATATAGATGCCATCTCAGTTTTGATTTCCCAATTAAGGCTCTTCACATTTAGCATTTTATCTTCATACACTTTCATAATTTAAATGTCACATTTAATTTTTAGAGCTATATGCAATCAGCTGGGTCCAAGGGGAAACCTAATGAGCATTTAGCACTTTTCTTGTAGGTTGAGTGACCATATTGTGTACGGGGGGGATGTCAGCAAACCAGTAAAGTGCCTGAAACAACTATGGCTTATTGCTAAAAACAGCCAAGTCAGCAGGCTCAGCTTAACCAAGGCAGAAGGGGAGGAGGTTTTGGGTGCTACAGAAAAGGCAGCTTGACCCCACGTCCTTCCTGATAAGAATTGTGTTGAAATTGCTAATAGATGCATTTTAGAAGAGCAGGATGTGCCCCAGGAATGTCTATTGGGGCCTCAAGGCTGCAAACTCTGGAAAAACCCACACCTGCTTAATCAATAATCAGAAGCAACCTCTTGGTGGACCACTGAACTGCTTTTAACAAGTTTTCTTTAAGGGATATGCCATTCTGTTACCAATGTGTAAAAAAGGGGAGAAAGTTTGAGGTAGTTGGACTTTTCTGGACTCTCCCTCTGGATACATCTTGCAGTCCCAAGCTGCAGATGGGCTGTCGCTGTGCCACACAAGAGCCACTCAGCTTCGGTAATTATCAAGGGTTGGGGGTGTTTTACACACATCCACAACCAGTTAGTAAGTGCTTAAGACTCAAGTTTAGCTTTAAGTGAAAGCACTCTTGTGTTGTCCTGTTTGTGCCAGCCACCTATCGGTCAGAGGGCTGTGTCTCCCCTGATTTATTTCCTGACACCACCTTGCACAGAGTAAAAGTTACCAAGAGCTTTGGGTTGAAAGAACTCCGAGTAACAGTTGAACATGTGAAATCTTCTGTGATGGCCCGCTTCCTCTACTTATTTTGATACTTTTGTCAACTTCACTATAGCGAGCCATCTTGCTTATGACTAGTAATATTCAGTGACCAACCTGAGATACTATGAAATCTCAGCCATTACGAAGTCAGCAGCAAATAGGGTCAAATTTCACCTATTAAAGGGCGCTGATTTTTCAGAAAGTGCTCCTCCCTCTGAAAAGCAAGCCCCCTTCAGGTGTCTCTGGCTGAGCACTCAACATCACAAGTCCTGTTTTTAAAATTTAGACAATACCATATCCTCAACTTGTGTAAAAGGGCACAGCTTTTGAATTGAGTTCGATGACAGTTGAATGACAATTTAGCCTAGCTGAGCATCTGAATACGTATATTTGTGCGTGTATAACAAATGCATATGCACACATTTTACCTTTTTACAATAATAGCTATAACTTTGAGGAAGCATTGATCAGAATATAAATGTCTGTGGTAATGATTTTAATAAGTAATTGCATACATTATTTAGATATTTTTATAATTGTTCATAAAAGTGAACATTAAAAAAAGCATCTGGTAATATATTCCATTGATGATATCAGTCTTGTGGATGGGATGTTGTTAAGAATAAAATGCTTTCTAATGCTGTTTAAATTAATGTGCATCAGATTACAACTGCAAACATAAAAATATGCCATCTGTTTGAGCCCTGTTGGAAGAGAGAGAAACTCAGTGCTGAAAGAAAACATATGCTTTTCTAATCAGTTATCAGAACCAGACAAAATGCAGAGAAACACAGGTCAGGAAATCAATACTCTAGTATGAATATTTTCTATACAGTAAAAGGCGGCACTAACATTTCTATCACATTAAAACACTGCATTGGTACTGTTTAATTTGAGGTCTTCCAATGTGCAAAGTTAAAATGGGCGAACTTGATTCTCCTTCAGATTACTTTTACCCCTGTGGACTTGGAGCCTGATCATATCGCTCTGATTAATTAGCTTTTTGGGTGGTCATTTGCTAGCAACTCAAATACTAAGCATATTGGGTCAGATTCTGATGTCAGCTACATCAATGTAAATGCAATGGGAGAGAATCTGGCCCCCATTGTGAATCATATATGCTGTTTTAGCATCAGGTTAGTTGCAGACTGGGCACTAAGTGTACATTTAATTACATGGGTTTCTCTAGAAAATAATATTCTCTCTTCCTCTCACATCTGATTGTGTCTTAGGTTAATAAATAGCTAAGATGCGGTAGTGATAGAATTAACATGGCCAATTTAGATCAGAATGAATGTGGCCCGGGAGCTTATGGAAAGAGTCCGAGACAAGTAAATTTAGGATAAGCCTTTCTGAAAGAGGTCAGAAAGTCCATTAGTCCTTTGTTGAAGTTTGCAGAGTTTATCCATCATAATCTGTTCCAAGAATTGTGAAGCCATGGGCATTTTTGGAAATGGGGAAAGGAAGATTGAGGCAAAAACCAGTAGGAGGAAGAGAGCATTGATAAGAATGGAGCCGTCAGTATGGTCACTCAGGCTAAGAAAGTAGCTACTACTGGCAACAAACCAATCAAAGAAAAAGGTTCAGGTGACAGATATTAAAATGCTATTTCCATGTCTTTCTTTGTGTAAAATAGGAATGCATTAGTACAGTTTCTTCAAGGGATTGATGCTGAGGGATAACCTACTATTGGCTTAGACCCAAACAAGAAGTGGAAAAAGTCAAGGGGTAATATCTTAGCCCTACTGAAGTCAATCTGAGTTTTGCTCAATGCGAGGGTCAGGATTTCACCAATTGCTCCTTCCAAGGAGTGTATAATTGAAATCCATTCCTAGTCAATCTAATACAATCTAGCATTAGAGCACATTCCACCAGCTCTTGGTAGAACAGAACTCTATACTTAAGTGATAAATTAAAATGTTGGGGGTGTTAAAATAGTAAAGAATCATTATCCATTTAAAAATGTCATTAGCACTATTGGGATAGAACTAGGCAAGGGGATTTAATCTAATATTCAATAACACTGAATAATGCCAACCCCAAGCTCCAAGTGATTGCTTTAGTCTACTTTTTCCACAAGTCCTCCTTTTCTTCCTTGTAGTTCTAATTTATAAGCTCAATGAAATCTTCTACTGTTCATTTTGAAGAAGGTAGATCACTATATTTTATGGCAATATGATTGTTCTGTAATAACAAACTGTGGTGTATCTGCTATATTGAAGTAGTCTGCAGTATTCTAAATGCAGTGTTACAAAATCAGGATCAAACAATTGGATTCCTTTATGCCATATCCTAGTAAATTATCTGAGATATAGAGTGATAATCACTCGCTCTTGTAGACAGTTGCTAAGTTTTATAAAGTAATGCACAGCAGAAGATAACTTTTCTGATCATTTACTTTACAAATAAATTGTCCTAGAAGTTCAGGAAAGACCTGTTAAGCTTAAAAAACGCTAACTTGGCTAAAGCCGGATGGCTTTTCAAACAAAAAGTACCTATAACCTGATCACGAGAACAAGTAAAGGAAAATAAAATAGAATTGCCAATCATTGTGACTGGCAAATGGGAAATGGCATGAAATTACACTAAGATAAATTATTATTATTGATAACTAGTAAATATTCTGTTTTGCAAAGTAACACAGTACCATAATAATTTTCAGAGAGGTGCAGGGAAGGCATCTTTCACAAAGCAATAAGATACACACCTGCTCGTGCCTGATTTTGTGGAACTCTTTACAGATTTAGTCCTCAATCCTGCGATATCAGACAGACAGACATCTGCACTCGCGAAGAGTCCCATTGACTTCAGAAGGTCTCTGCAGGAATCTGCTCATCTGCAATGTAATGCAAGTTCAAACCTAGTTGGCATTAGTTGTGTTGGGAAAGGATATAAAAAATGATGAAAAATTTCATGAAAGAGATGTTAAATTCTTGCAATATCTTAACAGCAGAAAATTTTGTGTAAATATTTTTACTGCAGATTTTAAAAACATCTACAGTAAATTAAATTGGCAGCTAAATGGGCTGTTGGTAACACCACTAAATATTTCCATCACAAACTCATGCCAAGAAATCTTTTGCCAGAACACATCATCTCATATTACACACACATACATATGCACACACAATTTGTAGCATGCTGGGGGAAATATCGTCATTTTTTCAGGACCTAAAAGGGGATCATGCCACCAATATCATGTCAGATTTTACTTCCATGAGCGTCTCCAAAATAATAAGATTCAGCCCTTTGTTTGGGAACGTGTCTGCCTCTGATACTGTTTTTCCAAAAAAAAAAAAAAAAAAAAAAATCCCATTTTTTTTAAAAGGCAGCAATATTGCCATGAGCAAAAAGTGATTCTCTTGGAGAAACTTTGTGCTTCTCAAAAATGTGTCTCAGTAGTGTGGGACCTACAGATAAAATGATAAATTCCACAGGCAGCATTTCTCTGTCTGAACGTAAATACGCTCCATGTCATTCATCAGTGCTCATAGTCACAATGAGGAGCATTTCTACAATGGGGAATGGCGTGTAACATGAAGAGAAAATCTACTCAAACGAAGGGCAGGTCTACATTACGGTGGCGATAGATCAATCTTCCAGCGTCGATCAGGGTCAATTTATTGCATCTGTACAATACAATTTATTGCTCTCCCATTGACTCCTGTACCCAACCACTGTGAGAGGTGCAGGTAGAGACTACAGGGGAGCAGCAGCAATTGACTCACCACCATGCAAGATGCCTGTAAGTCTATCTGTGTACGTCGACTTCAGCTACGCTGTTCTTGTGGCTGAAATTCCGCATCTTAGATCGATTTCCCCTCTCCCCAGTGTGGACTAGGACTGAGTGACATTACATTCAGTTTCCATTCAGGTTGTATTGCGTAGTGTTCTCCAAAGAAAAGGTCTTGTTTGGCAGCAAAAGTAATGGGCTTTTCTTGAGGCATGGTGGGAGGTGAAACAAAATTCTAAACTAAATGGAACTATGGCAAAGAAGAAAAGAATCATAAAAAGGGGGAAATAGTTTCGTGTCATGTGTCCGATGTTGCGTTTAACCTGAACAGTCAAAAAACCCAACCATCAGAGGGTAAAGCTCTTCTGGTTCAGAAACTGAAGTTGCAGCGGTATTGTGGTGGTGTCCTCTGCCATGCCCAGTCTCTTTTGTGTGTGGAGCAGAGGTAGGGGAGCCACAGATAAACTGGTTATTGCTCCCCAGTCATTGAGGAACACTTTAGAGCAGCCCTGATGCTACTCTAAACTATGCCCTGGCTGCAGTGTCCCCAAAAGGGCCGCTTGTTAGTTGAAGCTTTCTGGAAAACAACACATTGTGGTCCCATCACAGTAAGACTACAAGGGAAACAGTGAAACCAATTAGGTGTCTTTACATTGCCTGGGATTTTCCTTTACATCAGGGGAATCTCTTGCTGACTGTGTATGTCCACTATAGGGTAGTGGCAAAGGGGATGTAGAAGGGCTCTGTATCGAACATATGCTGTGTTCAGTTAGTTTATAAAGTCAGTTACCTTTGAGAATCCTGATGCATGGTGGCAGGATGGTATCTCTCACCTTTACTTCCCTGGACCAAAGGATATGCACCCTCTGGTCTGCTCTGTCAGGGTGGGTGCCTCTGTGAATTCAGCCAAATGTCTGACTCCTTAGAAAATAGAGTTGGATTCACTAGCATTCGCACAGGACATGGTGAATCTGCTGTGGCCCCTATGCTCTATTTGATATCCATCCTCTAGTCAGATGGTGATACAGCCACTACCTCCCTCTGAGTTTTCACTTTGAGCGCAGCTTTTGTTTAGGGCCACATCACATTCCCAGGCAGTAAATTTTAGGTTGTGTTTTGGGCCTATAACCATCCTGAGAGATCTGAAGTTGAATCTGCTTTCTGGTGCTGCAACCTTTTGATTAATAAGGAGAAGACATCTATCAAGAGTATATGTGAAGGAGGCAGATGGCAACAGCATCGTGTTCTCCAATCATGATCTCTAATTTTTCACTCACACTTAATTATTTGTCGTCTTCATCTTCATTGACTGGTTGCTAAATTCTTCAGGCGATGCACCTATTTTCCCTTTATACTATTCTGAAATGCTCTATCTCACAAAACAGAACATTTGCTAGTTAGCAAGAATGATCATTTATCTTACTGTAATTCTACGTCATTCCCTATTAGTAGCAGTGACACAATGCAATTTTTTTTGTAATAAAGCCAATAAATACTCAGTGCTACCCAAATATTTATTTAAAAGCAAAACTTGCACACTGCCATTTTTAGTGTACTGAAAAAGTGTATTAAAAAAATGCCTTTCAGATAATGGGGTTATTGCCCCAGGATAGTTAAAAATACTATTTGAACACATTTAGAAAATGAGAGGGGGAAAGAACCAGCTGTATAAATGCTATTCAAATTGGGAAGCGAGGACAAAAGAACCCTGTTATTTTCCTGAAATGAATAGTTCTGAAACACTTCCCTGGAGAGTCAGCAGAACAGTTGTTGTCGTCAGTAGTTCAGAGCACATCAACAAATAAAGGAGATGAGTTTGATTTCCCAGATATTATATGCTAACTGTGCTTTGAAATGGAATATAACATTTTCTGAACAGTCTCTGTAGAGTCATCAAAATGAGTCATCACAGAGTCATCAAAATGAACCTTGTACAAAACTGTCTGAAGAAGCATCCAAAGTACTTTTGTTTGGCTCCCTCTTGCTTCTAATACCTAGACGTCATAAATGGATGGATGATATTGAGATGCTTAACTACACATCCAGGTGCTAAATTCCATTCATTGTACACTTCTCACCTGCACTCTGCCCACTCGATTTCCACTTGGACTCTTTGTAATAGTCCTAAGCACAGAAGAGCCAAATAAAGCCACAGTACAAATAAAATGATGATCTGCCAGTTGTATGTAACTTTCTTCACATTCCCAAATGTGGATTTCTCCACAAACTCATACACGCAAGATAAGAACTGCTAATCTAGCAATGAAAAGATACACGCAAGATAAGAACTGCTAATCTAGCAATGAAAAGTTTTGTATCTGTGAATGAATTCCTTGGCCCATCTAGTACCTTCTCATTGACATACATCAGTTTTTATGGAATATCTATCAAATGAACAATCTGTATTAGTAGGGCCAGGTTAGTACCAAGGTTATACAAGTATCTTCTTTAAAGATTTTCTGTAAAGACTAGAGTCTCTATGATGTTTCATTAGGCCACAGTAAAAAATGACACTAATGTCATCTTTAATAAGCATAATTCATAACCTGAAGGGCTACTATCTGCTCAGATAACCATTACATATATTACAAGATGTTGAAGATTCTGGATTAGGCAACGCTGAGGAATAGAGCTCACGTTCACTGAGATAGACTTGGATATTTATTGGCTTTGAGGGAATTATGAAAATGTTCACAGATCTTTTGCCCGACAGCAATGATTCTAGATAATGAACTGTGGAGACTGTCAACAGGAGAGTGCTTTAATTACGAGTTTCAGAATATGTGTACAGTAGCGAGTATAGCTCTCAAACACACTATTGCATAATATGGCCATTAAAACATTTTTTAGTCTTACTGGTTTATGAAGTAACACGGCAATAAATAAGTATTTTCACTGGTCAGAATGTCAGAAATAGTGTGGTGCTTTGCAGTTTGTCATCTGAGCAATGGGCTAACTTCTCTAGTTGTGTAAATTGATATTGCTACATTAACCTCAACAGCTTTTCCAATTTGCACCAGCAGAGAATTTGACCCAATGCCTTTTGTCTGTGTGGTTATACAGCAGTGCCCAAGTAGGATCATTTCATATATGATATTCTGTTACTACCCTAACAAAATCAGCAATATGTCACTGTCTGTGAGCATTCTTTAATGCCTATCATTAGGATCTAAGCGTTGTATATTATGAACAGCAGTGAGCATTGTCCCAAGTAGATAGCCAGCTCTTCATCTTACTCTCTGTTTTCATCATTGGAGCATTTTGTGAAGTTCTCTTCTGCTCTGGTTCTTTAAGAAATACTTTGGAAACATTTGTTTTGCAGCATCACTTCAGTATGGTAGGTTTTCTCTAGGACTCTGCTAAGAGAGTGTCCCAGAGTCTTGGGGCTGCTCTTGAGAAGCCAGTGGTTCCCTTGAATTTATGCCTGGTGTCTGTTAGTTATAACATGCTAGATAACTGTAACTTTCCATCATGGATCCCACAATGATTGTAGTCTTTGAGCCAGAGGAAACATATTCTTATCAGAGTAGTGCAAGAAGAAATATAATTGTTAAACCCATCATCTTATTAACTGGTTTAAAAAACAAATCGAGTTCTTCACCTATGCTCATTTTTCTTATCAATGCACAGATATTATATCACTAAGAGGTCCTCGAAAATGCATTATCATATATCTAGATATGTAGCTGCTAACCTGATGTTCATTCAGACTAAAAGACCTGAATATGCAACACAATGTTCAGGTCAAAGTTCAGGATCTGAGCACCTAATACTCCATAAAATACGTAAGTAGCTGAATGATGTCACATTCTTCTTATATACATCTTAATTTGAAGATACAGTCCATGCATTTCTTGGCACTGTTCAGTTTGCTTGTCACTGAGTTTCTATGAGAAAAATTGAACAATGAAAATTATGCTCAAATAAGCTAAAATATAAGATTTTTGTCAAGGCCAAAAAAGTCTTGAATGAATTGCAGTAACAAATTACCTGGTCAAAACATTTGCTAAAGTGATCAGTTTCAGCGCACTGAACTCTTCCATAAATTGATATTTATGAATGTGGATACCTCATATAACATTATCTTATGAGAAGTTTACATGCCATAACTTCAAAGAAAAGCTAAGCAGTTCTGGCACTTAAGCTGAAAGCAATTCTCTTGTAAGTTATTACTCACTGCTATATATTAAATTATGGGTGGTTTCTGTGCAGACACAGTGTTAACAAAGTCACAGTATATTTGTTTTCTTTCAACATAATTAGTGAAATAGCTCACATGAATTATTTTAATGGAAATGTTCAATCAACCTGAAGATTCTCCTCCCAGAGTGAGACAAAGCTTTTCAGTGATAGATATTTTGGATCTGATTCTTCTCTCCTTTGCCCCAGTGGAAATCAGGAATGATTCCATAAAAGTAATTACTATAGATTTACAATATATCTGCAGGATCTCTACCGATAACTCTAACTGAATCTAGGTATCCCTTAACTACTTTACAGTAGTGTTGTGAGAATAAGTATATTTGAGTATATTCATCATAATCATCATCATCCAAAGTAAATCTATCCTCTTCCTATATAAATAAGGAAGAAAACATCTTTCATTTGTTTGAAAGTTGTCTAGTTTACTCTATCTTTTAGTGATGTAACTGAGAGCAGAATTCATCCTTATGGCACATATACTCCCTGTGCGACTTACATGGAAATCCCAGTTACATCAGTGGGATTCCACATATGGATCCAGTGAAACCTCTAGCCCTATAAGGAAACCAGGTTAAATTATTCATTCTTGATGAATTCTCTGACAAATTCCATTTGTGAATCAATCCCATTGATTTCAATTTCATTCCTTATTTGTAAGTATTCTCTGGATAGATTTAATGAACAATTTCAAGAAGATAAATTTCTCTCAAATTCTTCACTTTCATTATTCACAATCTGCTATCCATATGTAATAGAATGTGATCAATGTCCCATGGTATGTTTTTTCTCCTTGATTGGGTGACTAAAACTTAAGTAGGAGAACAATGGCTGATAAATAATAAATGGCATAGGATAAACAGCATAGAACTAAAAGTGATTTGCAAATATAGGGATTTATGTGTACAAACAGATATTCCCCAAACATTTTTGCCAAAATAACAACCAAACATGTGAATGTTTATGAATAGTTCAAAAAAAGGAGTGAAAACAGGGTCAAACCAACAGCTGTTTGTAGTTCAAACAAATTTTACAAACAGTTTTGCAGTATTTCAAAACAGATTTTAGATAGAACTTTGCCACATCATAGAGTCAAAAAGAGTCAGTACCCTCTGTGAGATATATGCTTGGAAGGATACTGGCCTGTGCTACTCAGAGCAGCTACCAATAAATTTCAGAGAAATGTCAAAAGCAGGTTGAAATATTTACAAAAACTTCTTGGTGCTGATTTAAAATAAAATGTGAAGCATCTGTGAACTCCCAGTGGCTGAGGGAAATACATTATCCTCATCATCCTAAGCCCAAGTGTTTTAAAAAAAGCCCAGTTTGCTGTAAGTAACTATACTGTCCTGTCATTTATTACCAGATAGCAGCCTGGCTGAATCAAGAGGGAGGAATTTATAAAATATGGAGTCTAAATTTTTCAGCTGTCCATTGACAAGGACTCTCCTATTGAGTCTTTATTCTCCTGGAAGTTTGCCCATTCCTATAACCAGCTATATCCATGCCTGTTCTATTTTGTACTAAATCTATCCTTATTTTCTCTAATTAATTAAGTAATGTATGTGATTCCCTCACAGAGAACCCTCACATTCATTTTCAAGTGCTATAGATTTTATAGTGTATGCAATTTATGAGAGCAAATGTTTCCCAGATGTGGCTGTAGGGCCTAATGGTGCCCATTGACACCTGATATAAAACTTACAGGTATTCTCTTCATGTAACTGCATGATAAGGACAGTGGTGGTCAATTATAGAGTTTTTATTATCAGTAAATTCAAGCAACCGACAATTCTATTAAGAAAAATGACAGCCACAAATAACTATTATGCTATTGTGCACTAAATTTTGACAAAATGTGTGTTTTATATAAGGGTCTACATACAAACGCACACACACACACGTGCACACACACACACACACACATATACATGACCCATCAAACTATTAATCTGTCCTGCTGTCTCAAAATTTGAGTCATCAGCAACTATTAAATTCTGGAAGGAATAAACAGATGGTACAGTAAACAAATCAGAAGTTTTTGGATTGGGATTGTACTTCGTTTTGCCAGATAGGGTGAAGATTAAATTTTATTTAGTGCAAAGGAAGCTATTAAATCAACTCTGGTGACATTGCAGTTGATAGAGTGTCCAGCAGCGCATAGGTACCGTTGGACTCCTGACAGTTGAGAATGC
Organism: Dermatemys mawii; assembly: GCA_007922305.1. Taxonomy (NCBI): domain Eukaryota; kingdom Metazoa; phylum Chordata; order Testudines; family Dermatemydidae; genus Dermatemys; species Dermatemys mawii. The sequence goes on from ML677353.1 coordinate 12,203,146, forward strand.
TTTGTTCACCGGAACTAAGATAAAGGCTTTTCATTTTCTTTGTACTGTTCAGCATGTGTGTTCTTTGTAGCTTTGTGGCCCTTTTAGATAGTCACTGCTGGCTCTAGGGCTGTCATTGCCCAAGGCAAACTTCAAACATTCCCAGCCCCTTCAGTCACTTTCCACAGTAAATGTTCAGTTATTCTGTCACTTTGGGCAAATGGCTCATCTTTCTGTGTGTGGGTAATGTTCCTGCAGTGTCCAGTTCTAAGGTCTATATTCTCTTGTCTGATGCAAGTGAAGGGAAATAATATTTGGTAGAAATTGGCTGGGGGAAGAGGGATTGATGACAGATGACAAAGCATACTCTCACCCTCATCCTAGCATAGTCCCTCTACCATGACTTTGTCTGTCTGGAGAAGAGATGTTGAGAACGGGAGGGAAAACCCAGAAGATGACCACTTTCCACAGCTTCATCCTCCCTCAAATCTTTACGGATTTTATGGATGTCACCATCTTCCATGGGATCCCTTGTCTAGAACCTCTGTTGAAGTGAGGAGCTCAGACCAGCAGCCGTTTGGGAGCTCAGACAGATATCGTTTCAAGAAGGCCATGATGCCTTTAGGGGATGGAATTGGAGCAGAGAGTAGTGTGGATACAATGGGCCTCTGAGCAAATGTCTCTGTCTTCTGCAAGTTCCTGAGATCCACTGAGTTTCTATATGGATCTCTGGATATCAGCAGGCTTATTCAGGCAGTAGGTTGTCTCTCCCAATGCCTGGTTTGTAGGGGGCTTACGGGGAGGAATTTGTAGAAAAGATTCTTGAAATTTTGGGTCCAGAGCCTCAAAGGTGTTTAGGTGCCATTTCTCCCAATGTGAATATGAGCCTTTGAATTTTCTGATCACTGTGCTAAGCTTTCCTTAGAAAGCAGTCAATATTAATCTAATGCAGAGAGATATGATAAGCTGGAGTCTATAAAATAAATGATATATTCTTTAATTACTTGCTCTTGATTACATAGTCATAAAGGGGAGAGGAGTCAGAATATAATATGACTAAACAAAGTTTGATTATTAAATACCTTGCATATTGTTCCTGTAATGTTTGTTTTAACTTGAGGCTGTACACTGAAGATCTCATCAGTTCCTACTGAGGTCAACAGTAAAACTCCCATTGACTCTAATGAGCAAATTATCCATTCATGTGCATTTGAGAATGATCATTCGTAACTAATCATAGTTGAGTCTAATTATATTGAAAGTATGGATCACACCTCCTGATGTGAGTTGGAGGAGCTTATCACCTCTCAGGTTTGGAGCACCTTGAAGTTTTGAGTCCCTTTGATGTACTCACAGTAAATGTAAATTATTCATGAATTTTTATGTATACTTACTTCCATGTTGCATTCCTGGGAAAAAGGAATAGAGTGCAGCAGTTAATAATGTGAGAGAGATTTCTGAGCTGTTATTTATATGTCCATTGGCACAACTAATTTCTTTTTTTATTCAATTCCGTTAATTTTGGTTTTTGAATCATTCCTTTCTATCCATTATTGTTGGGGTGGTTCAAATTGCTTTAAAGCATTATTTTTAAAGCATTGTTTTCATTAATGCAGCATAATGTCCCTCTCCATAGAAAACTTCCAGAGATACCTCTGGATAGTAAGGGGTCCAGGCTCTAGAGGAGAGTGAGCAGAGACCGAGACCAAAAACAGTGACTGTACATGACATGATCTCTTCTGAAACCAGAAGTATCTAATGCTCCTTCATGAAGCAGCACTTAATTTCTGCTCTACATTATCATTTTCCTGGAGACTGTGGAAAGAAGTGCATTGTATGTCTGGTGGAGGTGGCTTTGAAGCAATGGGATAGGCAGAATCTAGCAAGCAGATTTCAGGGGGCATCTCCACTGTAGCATGAGTGGTTAATATCCCTACAGACCCTGGGATCCACATGGCTTGATGACCTCTGTCCCCACCATCTCTGTGAGCCCTCTAGTCCTTCCCTATGAGAAGAACATTTAAAGGAAACTCTGACACCCACACCCTTCATAGTGCTTTCATTGCAAGAGAGTATGCTATGGCCCTTGGAAAATAAGTTTCAAAACTGAAAAATATCACAAAGAATTAGGATTTTCTCCCCAGGCAATAATAACCAATTATTGCACAAATCACTGTGTGAGATTTTGATTATCTGCACCTAGTATTGTGACAAGAAAGACAATTTAAAGGGTAATAAATAATCTAAATCATTCTGACAGAAGGAGGAAAAACATAGGCAAAAGGAAAGAAGCAATCACTAATGGAATTGTAGGGAGAAACGTCCAGCAGACAGTCCTGTATAACCCAGAGCTAAATTAACTTGGATTAGATCTTATTAGTTATCTCACTGGATATTAAGATTCAGACTGTGGTCAGAAATTATAATAAATGCATATCTTATCTCGCGAATCCCAAAGGAAAAAAGGGCAACAATATTTTTAACAGAAATCAGTATCTCATGCCCTTGAGAACAGCCCCTAAAACAGAGGTTGGAAATGGAATGTGGCAATCTCGGAAATGAACAGCATCACTGGAGAAGAAATGTTTTTTCCTTGTTATTTTCTCTTTTCCTTCTCCTTCCTCCTGTATTTTACATTTGCTCCCTGAAATAGATTCTAGCTTTCAAAGGAGGCTAGGGGCCTTTTAAAACAGGAGCTAGCTCAGGAGAAATGGTCTGATTACTGCTTGAGTCGCTGACAAAGCACTTGCTACCAAGGCAGCACAACCAGTGGAGCTGCGACAGTTTATACCAGCAGAGAATCTGGCCCATAATTGCTACTTTGGACTTTATCCAGGAATTTCACTTTGTAGGGGCTTTTTAAACAATGTCCAAGACATTTCAGTCTAAAGAACAAAAAGAACACCATTTTTTAAAGAGTCCCCTGACCCCAATCCATTCCTGTCTCTTGTAAGTGCACTATTATGCTAGTAATAAAAGACTGTAACATTTCTGAGGGGAAAAAATAGGTCTACAAAATCATACTTCATCTAATAGAAATTTGAGGACTTAAAAAATCTGATTTCTTGCCAGTGGTAGATTCAAAGCTCCCATGAGCACCTTGAAAAGACTGAAATCATATTTCCAACCACTAAAGAGAAGGAACTTCCACAAAGGCAGCACAGAAAGGAAGGCCATTTTAAAAATCCCAAACTGATTCCCATTAATATTTCTGGGGGTCATGTGGCTGAATCTAAACATTTCTTTGGGAAAATTTACCCCTCGCATAACAGTCATTTGTCTTACCACCTTGTTGCTGCATAAAAACAGTGTTCTGGCAACGACTGACATGAGCACAAAGCTGCAATATGAAACTGAGCTAGTACTTATTAAAAAAAAAAATACTCCAGGGCACATTTTGTATTCTGGGATGAAAACACAGAGGAAAGCAGATGGTAACACCATTTGCAGTCTGAATGACAGCAGAGAAAGCTATAAACTTAAGCTAACAGCCTTGTCCCCTGACACATTTTCACTGACTTAGCAAAACTATTATCATGTATTTAGAAGCATAGAATCATTGAAGAGACCTCAGGAGGTCATCTAGTCCAACCTCCTGCTCAAAGCAGGACCAACAACAACTACATTATTTATTCTAAACATCTCAAAAAATTGTAGGCGCCTCTCTAAACAAGTTAAGACATGGTCCCTACACAGAGAGAATTTACAAACTATGACACAATGTAAGAGAGTCAAAAATGTAGAAAAATGGTGTAGAAGAGGAGAGACTAAGGTGACCATGGTAAGATAACACTGTTCCTCAGCTGAGGAAGGCTGGTATTCAGTTTGGGAACTGCTGGATATATACATTTTTCTTGTTGTTGTGGTGTTGATGATGGGTTTTGGTTTTGTTTCTTCTTTTGGCATGGGGATGGTTACAGTTTCTTCAGTCATCGTTGTAAGCTTTCTTGTGGAAGATGGTTTTGAGTAGGGGCTTGAAAGAGACTATTCAGCTTTTTTCAGTTCATTGGAGTTGTCTTTGCTGAGATAGAAGTTGCTCTCCTTCGGAGATGGACCACAATTCTCTTCATATGTTATGTGCACATTTTTATTTCAGTTAAAAAGAGCCAGATCCTCAGCTGATGTAAATCAGAATAGCACTGTCAACATCAGTGGTGTTCCACTGACTTACAGTAGCTGAAACACTTGCTTATAGTTTTAAAGTTATCCTTTGCATGATAGGAGAAGCATAGACAATCTGAGCCACCAACGGTGAAGGAAGTCAGTCGGAAGTTGTGAAGGCTCAGCTCAGATGTTTGGATATCCTTATTGCATAACTAGTCAAATATATACAGAAAGAAATCTCTTTGATTCCAGAAAGAGACCAGACATTTCATGAATCAGAAAGAAAGGATTTGCCAGACTATATCAGACAAGTGGTCCATTCTGGTAGCAGCCAACATCAACTACTTCAGAAAAAAGTGGGAAAACTAAAATGCTCTACAGTACACCCACCCAATCATTCAATGTTGCACATGGTAGAGGAGAAGAATCCTTCCTTTCCTGCCCATCAGGGAAAGAGAGTTAAGTTAGTAAAGTATATTGGTTATTTTATAGTTTCTTAGATTTAGGTAGGGTAACATTTTCAAAAGTGACTAAGAGGCTTAGGGGCCTAAGTAAGGTGAATAAATCCCACTGCAAGTCTATCGGACTTAGGCACTTTTAAAAATTTGGCACAAGGTCTCATTGAATGTCAATGGGACTCATGCTCCTAAATCATTTTGGTGCTTTGGTGTTCATCTCCACTGAATGCAACAGAGAAGTACCGACCTGCAACAAGTGTGAGTTTGGTGGTTGAGAAGGAATAAAAAGAGTTTTTTTCATGAGACAGATTTTGAACAGGAAGAGGAAAAAAAGAGAGACTTATTTCCTCTTTGGATAGCTAGTTTTGACCCTTCATTTCCTATGGCATTATGAATTCCTTTATAGATTGGTGGAATGGGGCTAATCTGAGCTCCCAAAATAAGGTCCCAAGAGCAGACCATCCTATTTGGCACAACTTTTGAACTTGTGCATAGCTTTTAAACATATGCCTATATCCCATTGACTTCAGTGGGACTGAAGCATGGTACTTAAGCATGTGCTTAAGTAATTTGCTGAAGAGAGATGACTATGAAGATGTGCTCAAGTGATTTGTTGAGCCAATATCTGAACTCCCTCCTATATGGCTGGGCTGGATCTCCATAAAGTCTATGAAGAAAACAACATGTACCTGCTAGAGGATGGTGCTCCAGGAGTTGGGGGTAGGGATCTGCATTTGCCTGTTTGTGGAAGATCATTTTTAATCTGGCTTTTAGAAAAACACATTTTTAAAAAATTCCTTGTTGTGCATGTGGAAGTGAAACTCTTTGGATTATTTTTATTTGTAATATCACAAATTTTCCACTTGCAGGGGTTTTAACATTTGTTTGAACTTTTAGTGTAAATTGCATGACATGAAAATATGCCAAGTAGTGATTTAACAAAACTTCATTTTTTTTAACTTATGTAGCAGTACAGGAGCCAAATTCTATCCTAGTGTAAGAGGATGAAACTCCATTGGCCTTGAGCTACATTTCTCTCTTCATCTTCATAGCGTCATACAAACATCAACATCCCCTTTTGGAGAAGACAAGACAAGACAATATTTAGGGGCATGTGCTTTGTTTCTCTTGGAACAAAATTCATCCCTGTACAGAAGGCCAGCATAAGGGGCCAGATATACTTTACATATGTACATCAAAAGTGAAATTCATCCTTGTGTAAAGGATGTGCAAATTCATCCTTGACAGCACAAGGCCTGCGAACCACTTGAGTCCTCAGAATAGGGCTTTGGGGCCAGATTTTCAAAGCTATTTAGATGCTTAAAGATACAGATAGAAGCCTACTGAAATTTCAAAAGTGCCTAAGCAGTTTAGATATCTAACTCCCATTGATTTCAAGGTGCCTATTTTTCATGAACGAAGGTTGTGTAACTTTTGATGTTAAGTATGCTTCTTCTACAGTCATAAATACAGCTTTCCAGATGACCTTATTTCACAAAGGAACATGACTCCTTTTGGCAACAACACAGAACTGTGTAATCTTTCTGACAGCCATTCATATTATGCTCTTTCTTATACTGAACTAAAATAGTAATTTGTTTGAGAGACAGTTTGGTTATTTAAACATTTGTAGCAAAATAATGTAGCTATTTTTTCTCTTGGTGCTCTTCTCTTGGTGCTTTTAACTGAATAAATTGCCTCTACATCATTGCAGAAATATTTTTGTGATATATATATATATATATATATATATATATATATATATATATATATAGCATCCAAAAAGAATAATAAATTATACATTAACCCAAAAGGGACATACACTTTTGTTATTTTCCTTTGTTTAAATGACCTCTCTTAGAGAAACACAAGAGTCATTATTGTGGAAACTTTTAGGCATAACTGATGTCACCAGAAATAAATTTTAATGGAGCTTCATCCTAACATCCTATTGATTTGATCTGTTAAGTATGAAGGAAAATCAATAAGTAGAATAATGTTCAGGTCTCTTAAACATTTATATCACCCAAGAAAATATTGTCAAGTGAAGACAGAAATCCTTGGCAGGAAAAAGATAGAAATGACTAGGCATTTAAGTTCTTCTCTTGGAGTTTCACAGGTCATGTCTGATGGAATACACACATCCAGTTATGCCCTGGACCTGATTTTCAACCTAGATGTCAAGATAGAAGACACCAGAACCCATCCACTATCTTGGACAGGACATCAGCTCATTAAGGAAGTGGCCAGAGACCTAGTCAGAGACCTTAAAGTAATAAGAAAGACCAATGACCCTGATTCAGACAAACTCGTGGATGCCAACAAATTCGAAACTCTCCTAAACAAAGCAGCACCCCTCATGTGGGAGGAGGAGTTGAGGATCTGGTGACTCATCATCATTTTACACTACCCTCAGTCATCAGTAGCTGTCCCCAAATCACACTTCCCACTCTGGAACTCTTGTTGATGAGGTTCAAGTGCAGAGTCCAGCACTTAGGACGGAAGAATCCCATGCACTGCTTCAAGCTGGTAATCAACTGGTTAAGCAGCAGTTCTGCAGAAAAGGACCTGAGGATTACAGTGGACGAGAAGCCGAATACAAGTCAACAATGTGCCATTGTTGCTAAGAAAGCTAACAGCAAAATGGGCTGCATTAGTAGGAACATTGCTAGCAGATTGAAGGAAGTGATTATTCCCCTCTATTTGGCACTGGTGAGGCCACATCTGGAGTACTGCATCATTTTGAACTCCCCACTACAGAAAGGATGTGGACAAATTGGAGAGAGTTCAGCAGTGGGCAATGAAAATGATTAGGAGGCTGAGGCACATGACTTACGAGGAGAGGCTGAGGGACCTGGGATTCTTCAGTCTGCAGAAAAGAAGAATGAGAGTGGATTTAATAGCAGCCTTCAGCTACGTGAAGAGGCGGGTTCCAAAGAGGGGGGTTCCAAAGAGCATAGAGCTAGGCTGGCCTCAGTGTGGCAGATGACAGAACAAGGAGCAGTGATCTCAAGTTGCAGTGGGGAGGTCTAGGTTGGATATTAGGAAAAACTTTTTCATGAGGAAGGTGGTGAAGCGCTGGATTGAGTTACCTAGAGAGGTGGTGGAATCTCTTTCCTTAGAGGTTTTTAAAGTCAGGCTTGACAAAGCCGTGGCTTGCTTGGTTCTGCTTTGTGCAGGGGGTTGGACTGGATGACCTCCTGAGGTCTCTTTCAACTTTAATCTTCTAGGAGTCTATGAAAGTTGTGCTGTCACTCACACCCATGTAGCCTCTCTAACTTTAGTGGAGCGCTGCAACAGTCATTAAGGCAGACATCAAAATAAAATAGCTAATTAATTATTTCATAAAACATTAAAATATAAGATAGTGATTTAAATGAAAAGATCTCACAACTCTCTTTTACTTGGCAGGAAAACTGTTTAATCGAATATTCTACACCTCCATGACTGGCTATGCTCTAATGGCTGCTGGGAGTGAATAATGTCATTGTGTAGCAATGGATTCATCTGTTTATCTAGAAAAATAGTCGTTAGTTTGGAGAAATAAAATTGTTTCTGTTATATGTGGTAATATTAGAAAAATGTTGATTTTTATATACTTGGCTGTGGTAAAATCAATGTTTTGCATATGGGTTCCTCTTAATCCCTCAAACTCATAGATTATTTTATTTTGATGGTTCACATGATACATTATCTGAAATCATTATTGAGCTTTGAATATATCATGGTAACCTACTACATCCCATCTTATGTAGGACATAATCCAGTGCAGTGCCTATTGAAATGAATGTTTCTTTTCATTGGTTTCAGTGGGTTTTGGATCAGGTCCCCAGAGTCTAGCTATATGTAACACTCTCTCAAACAAAAAGGGTTACATTTTCAAAATGACATTTTGATTGGCTCAATTTTTGGTTACTTAACTTAAGTCACCTATAGGGGTATGATTTTTTCATAATTCAGGTGCCCAGAATTTTTTGAAAATCAGATCTGTTTAAGTTGGGTACCTAATACCATTAATCTCTGAAAAATGTAGGCAGACCAGAGTATTTAACTACAGCAGTGGCTCTAAATCTTTCCAGGCTACTGTTCCCCATTCAGGATTCATATTTGTCTTGCGTACTCCCATATTTCCTCACACATACAAACTACTTGGTTACAAAATCAGACATAAAAATACAAAAGTGTCACAGCACACTAATACTGAAAATTGCTTACTATATCATTTTTACCATATGATTCTAAAATAAATCAATTGGAATATAAATATTGTACTTACATTTCAGTGCATACTACAGAGCAGGGGTCTTCAAACTTTTCCCCGCGCAGCTCTTTGCCGCGGAGGAAAAAGTCTGGCGGCTCCCCGGGGCGGGTATGTCTGCCGAAATGCCGCTGCAAAAAGCAGACGCTTGCAGCGGTGGCGGCATTTTGACAGTCTAAAAACAGCTCGCCCGGGAGTTTGACAGTCTCCCAGGCGATCTCTGCGGCGGCACCGGGGTCTCGCACACCCCCGGGGGTGGTCTCACGTACCTCTGGAGGTGCGCACACCCCAGTTTGAAGACCACTGCTATAGAGCAGTATAAACAAGTCATTGTATGACATTTTAATTTGTACTGACTTTGCTAGTGCTTTTTATGTAGCCTGTTGTAAAACTAGGTAAATATCTAGATGAGTTGATGTATCCCCTAGAAGACCTCTGCATACCCCCAATGGTTGAGAACCACTGAACTACAGTATATTGTCCAGACTACTGAATCAAGTGATGTGGGGTTCCTTCCATCAGTTCTATTTAGAGACTATTCTCAAGCAATAGCAAACAGTCTCTTCTTCCTTACCTGTGAGCTAATGCTTAGCTGCTGGAAATAAATAGATGCCTTGGTCAGCACAGGAGGAGGAAAATGGAAGAAAGAGGGAGATCAAATTTCATTTACTTTAGCAAGTGTTCATGGACTAATTCTTAACTAGCAATGGGTGAAATGTAGTAGGTATGGTTGTTTGGTTCAGAGCCCAGTATAGATGCTCATCCATCTCTTATATGAATATCTGAGCTTCTTGGATCTACATATCAAAAATGTGGAAGAGGACTCAGCAAGGTCAGAACAGGCTTTCTTTCAAGATCTGCAGAATTTTCCACTTTGTTTGTCACAGCATCTCTCAGTCCGGTTTGGAACCTCTAATGAGAAGTGAAGGGGAAAAAGTCAGTGACACATATTAAATGGCATTTACTTCAGTGCCATTAATATCAAAGTAATAAAATGGGCTGTGTAGGAAAAAAGGTAGGTATCACACCTGTTCTGTGTATATAAAATCCTACATTTCCATTATGTTCATCTGCGAAATGAGACATCTTGCTAATTTAAAATTAGAATTTAAACATGAAGGATGCAGCTTCCTCGAGGCTTCCCAAACTGTATTAGCATTCAATTTAAATCTTCGTCCACCTACTAATCTTTGAAAATCGAAGCGTGCATTTTTTTCTCACATTATATACCACATCAAAAACCCCCTCATTGTTAGCACTTATCAGTATTCCAAGTTCATGAACTTTAATATTAAACTTAAAGACAGTATTACTGTCATGAACAATTCTTGCTTCTGAGAATCCTCGAATGCACATTCCAGAATTATTCAATGTCACAATTATTATGTGCAAATACAACCCGGGGCAGATACCTAGAGGATGTAAATTGTCATAGGCCTGATGACTTCAGTGGACCTTTGTAAATTGCCAGGAAATCAATGGGTCTATGACAAATAACACCAGCTGAAGCTCTGCCCAATTGGGCCTTAATTGCATATTGATGAATTGAACAAATGATTAATATATCATAATTCGGCCTTAAATGAATTCAGCCGCCTGTATCGTTTTATGAATATTATATGTACCTCTGATTATTTCATTGTTATGCTGTCTGATAAATGGGTTCAAAGACTTAACTTTTGCAAGAGTTCACAACAGGGGCCCAAGAAGGGAAGCAATGTTTTAACATAATCCAATCAGCAGTACTTAAGAGGCAATGCAGGTGTCAACACCTGTCAGATTTTCTCTCTGACCAAGCTGAACCGAACACCCTTACCTTGGGACAGTGGAAAGGGCCTTCAGCCAGGGCACGTGGAACGAAAGTTCTACAGTAGATAAAAACCTGAAGCCTGGAGCTCATGGAGAGGCAGTGTATACAGGGAAGTACATGGAGCCCTGGTTCACAGATGTAGGGGTACCTGGAATAAGTTGGACCTGCCTAGGCTTTGAGGGAATTGCAACACTTTAGGTAATAGAAGATGCATGTAGGCTTCTTTGTTTAATCCTTTTTTATTATTTCTATGTTCCTATGTATAAATAAATTGTTTGTTTTGAGGAAGAGGTTATGAGCCCCTGCATTTATCTACTGGTCACAGTTTCCAAAAGTAAATTTCTTCCTGGTGCCAAACCTAGTTGGGTCTGCTGACAAGTCATGGTCGGTAAACAGGGGCTGTGACTGGGAGAATCATGGGATTCCACCCTGAGATGAGTGAGACTTCAGAGGGTCAAAGGTGCTACTAACCCTATAAATGTGATGATCCCAAATAGAAAAACTGTTTAAATTAGATACTTCATTAAAGAAAGTATTTATTATCAAGAGAGCAGGTATGGAGAAATGATTTAGCAAAGTCTCATAAAGACTGTAATGTTAGGCTATGGAAACTCAATTCAAAGCAGGATAAACTAACTAAAGCCTGTTCATTCGTAGACTGTGTCCCATTGCTGAGTGCCAAAATGGGTACAGGAAATGCTAAGAATATATACAAGTAAAAGTTTCAGAAAACATTGGAGCCAGTTGAATGCAAAAACAGATGTTTCATAATATTTTGTGAATAATATACTATTCCTACTACGTCCATTTTCTAAAGGCCTGATCCAAAGTCCATTGAAGTCATTTGCACGATGCCCATTGACTTCAATGAGGTTTAGATCAGCGCTTTGATACTCCATGGAAATCAACCATCAGCCTTATCTAGTCTGGATTCAGTCTCAGCCAGCTTACTCCAAGATACCCCTCCCTCCTGCAGGGACTGGGGGAAGCAGAGCAATAATACTGATCACTGGTGATGGATGGCAGGAGAGAGATCACTTGATCATTGCCCGTTAAGTTCACTCACTCCAGAGCACCTGGAGTCATAGAAGTCATTTTATTTAGTCATTGGCCACTGTCAGTAGACAGGATACGGGCTGGATGGACCTTTGATCTGACCCAGTACGAACTTTCTTACGTTCTGATGACAAAAACAGAGAAAGAAGTTAGCAATAAAAATGTCAGTTATCAACATATGGTCTCAGCTACACAAATATCTCCCTCTCCTGATAGTGGGGTGTGGTTGTGGTATCTCAGATGTCACTGCCTGGTGACTGGGGTAACAATTGTAACAACCACAGGCAGCTCATCCACAGAGGCAACTGAGGCACAGCCTAACCAAGAGTTCCCAAAACTTATAAAATACATTTTCCATAATTGTTTTTATTTCATTGATAACGCTAGATAAGATTTAAGGACAAATTGTGATTTGATCATAACTCACCCTCTCCAGGAGCAAACCACAATCCCATAAAGTCTGAGGAATGTAGTGTATGGGGAGGCAGAGGGTTGCGAGGGGGAAGGGGTGAGGCCTGCACTCTGTGCCTCCCTGGCTCCTTCCTCTACAGGGATGGGGCCGTGCATATATGTGAGGCGCTGCTGCTGAACACTGAGCCTGCCTTGTGCTCTGGTCTCCAGGCTGGCCTGGGTAGCAGTTGCGGTGGCAGTTCCAGCATCCGGGTCCTGCTGGTTCTTCACTGTAAATAAGGAGAACTTTTAGTAGCTAGAAAATTATACTTTAGGTAGGGCTGGAAATAACTTGTGACTTGCCCCGTATCTGTCAAAAAAGTCACGATCCACCACTGGTGGTAACCCCGAGAGAGCTGAATGTCATCAGCATGCTAATGGCACTGAAGGCCAAAGTGCTTGCTCTTCCATAGAGGAATGTGTTTGTAATTCTTTAAATCTTACTAGGACTTGTTAAAAGTTAGCGACTAGGCCATTATGAATTCCTGTTTGAAGAATAATATTCAGAGTCATAGAAGTCATTTTATTTTCCTGGATGTGGATAAACATCTGATCTTAAAGTAAAGAACAACAGGAAGTCCTATAACTTGGATGTGTGTTCACGAGCATTTAAAGAAATAAACATATCTCCCGAAAACAGCAGTTTGAAATGTATCAGATTACCCGTTTCCATTATTCCTCTCTATCAGAGTGCCTCAGCAGAGTGTTCTGCATAACCATCCTAATCAAAAGAGAAAAGCATGATTAAAAAGATACATACCTAATTTTGGCTTTGTTTTGGACCTGATATTAATTACTGACTGAAAAACTCTGACTATTTATCCAATCATTAATGAACTGGAGCGGGGAAGGGGAAAGGAACTCTATGGGCCATATTCTTAAACTTGGTTATCGCCTCTACCCAACTTGGGTGACACAAAAGAGCTTTAATACAGTCATATGTGCCTAGCAGGAAATTCCTCGGTCAATTCCTCGGGGAATTCCTTGTTGGTGTATCTGTGCCACATCATAGGTCCAAATCTTTACCCTGCTTTCTCTGCCATTAGCGTATGGGCATATTGTGGGTCACTGGCGGAAGTGGAGACAAGCATGTTGAAGCATCTTCCCCAATGTCTTTGGCAGCTTATATCCACCTACAGTACTTCCTCATATGCTCCTCTAATGCCAAATTGCACCTTGGAAAATATTTGTGCAACTCCCCTGAACTACCTGTATGCACCTGCTGGCAGAATGTGTACTTACAAACACAAAAACTACTTCTCCAAATATTTACTACTGGACGTAGATCTTGCTGCTCTGAGTAGTTTCACTGAAGTCCTTACATTACACCAAGTAGTAAGAGTTGTCAGGATAAGACCTTCAGCCTACTCTTTGCAGCCCCTTTGCAACTCACTCCGCTTTCGGATGGGAAGCCATTGTCTTTTCACTTCACCTGCCGTATCTAGAACCCTAACTCGCTTACATTGTTTGCAGCAACTTTTGAGCTTCTCTCAATCTCAAATTTACATCTGTTTCTCTTGCATTGTGGTCCAGTGGCTTAGGCACTGGACTGGAGCTCATATAACCTGGGTTCTCTTTCTGCCTCTGCCTGCCTGTGACCTATGGCAAGTCACTTCATGTCTCTAATCTTATTTCCCTTCCTCACTCTTTATCTGTCTTATCTATTTAGTATGTAAATTTTGGGGCAGCGACTATCACTTACTATGTGTTTATAAAATGCTTAAGCACAATGAGATCTTGATCTTGTAAATCTGTCCTACATAATCTAAAGGAAGGCTTTGCTTGAAAAGTAAGAAGCAAAACAAGTAGTCATGGGCCCAGGGCCAATCCTGTGAACTGATCATGCAGAGTTGGCTGTTTATAATTCAGAAAAAGTGGACTTTGCAGTATTCTTTTAGCCCTAATAATTAGCAACAAATTTGAAAGTTTAACATTATTATATTGACTTAGAAATACAAAATCCCATCAATCTTAAGCCACAAGAAAAGATTTCTCATGATCTACATGCTAAAAATTCCCTCTTGTGTATAGGCTCAAATTAATGTCCCTTTTGTTTCCTCAGCTTTGCAACTAAGCTTTCCTTGTGTGCATAAAACATCAACATTAAAATTATTTAGATTTCTCTGACCCTTCTGTTTCTTAAAGTGTGTGAAAATTATATTATTTAAATTCTAGTAACTATTTCCTCATCTCATTTTGATAACATGGTCTTTCAAACTCACATTGGCACTTAGTCTATTCTTTACCTCACAACCACCAAACTCCATAATTATATGTAAAGGTAATCTAGGGACATATTCAGGAAAACCTTGAAAGAGACTGCAGAGAGAAGACCAATCATGTTTCTAGTTGCTACTGATATATTTTCTATGATAAATCATCATATATTCCTAAGTGATAGTGATATATTGTGTTTAATAACATGAAATTATAGTCAAGTACTTTTTTCAGAGAATTCACATTACAAAGAATAATAACCAGAACAGGACTTTTATATCATGCTGTCACATTTATCATTTCTCTTTTCTTGAATTTAAAAGATAATAGTTAACTAAATCTACGTGAAAACCATAGAGAGATGGGGAAAAGGATGGAATGTTTTGTCTTAAAAATACCAGTGAAACAAAGGGACTCTTATTTGCAAAGGGCCAGATTCTGTTCTGCATCACATATTTGGGTAATCCATAATAAACTTAACGAAGTCACTATAGATTAACATTGGTGTAACAGTGATCAGAATCTGTTCCACAGTGCACTGAAAAGAAGCATTAGAAAAGGACAGCTGGCTTTGTTTCATTATTGTATAACCAGAGCTGCCGTGCAACCTTTCCACATTATTTCGAGGCTGAAAAAAGATATTCCTTTGAACATCCTCAAGTCTGAACAGGATAAAAATACTGTGCTGAATTCATTCTATTGTAACCCCACTGATTTCAATAGAATTGTAGCAGGGGTGAATTTGGCCCCTTGGTTCAGGTGCATTTCCATTAATGTGTGAAGTCCTTACAGGATGGAGATGTTTTTCAGGGCTGGTTGATTTTTAAATTACGTTATTATTAGCCAAGAGTGAAATCATGGCCCCATTGAAACCAGCGGGAGTTTTGCCATTAACTTCACTCTGGCTAGTCTCCAAGCACTGATTGAGCACCCGCTTTTCCAAATAATTTTGAACTAAACCCTAGTCCTAGGACAAAACCTTACAGCACCCCACTGTTAACCTTTTGCCATGATGACATTGCACTCCCTGTTCCTACTTCTTGCTTTCTCGGACTTAGCCAGTTTCTGTTCCATGACCGTACTTTACTTCCCACCAAACAACTGCTGAGTTCTTCTTCGAGTGTCTCTGCACATTCCCACTTATGGATAATGTGCTATTCGGTACATCCTAATGGTAGAACCTTTTCCAAGTAGTGTCCAGGAGAACACATATGCATTCCCTCCTACCTCTACTCTCAATATGTCAGACTCATTCTCAGAATTTTTTGAAAGGGGATGCTTTGCCCTCTGCTTCCTCAGTTCCTTCCAACTGCTGTACCAGATGGAAGTGAACCACTTCAGTCTGTCAGATCTGGGGTTTTCTGCTATTTAGTGCCTTTGGATAGTTTGTCCTTAGTGTGGTTTAAGGTAGTCTTATAGTATAACTAGTAGTTTTTAGGTGAAGTTCCGTGTGAGACCGGAACCAAAGATGGAGTTGGGTATTAAGAAATCTACTTCATGCACCGCTATCTTCCCAATGTCAGATAACTGAGTTAGATGCCTTAAATGCCTCACAAAATTATTAGAGATGAGAAATTTGTGTTCAAAGGACCACTGAAATGAGACAAGAGGCACCTGGATTGGAAACCTGCTCCCCTCATAATACAATTGAACACTGAAACAATCCACGGGTCTCTAGGACTTCACAGTGGCCACTATGCTGTATACCATTGCTACTTAGGTGGGGCATCATGATAACAGTAATGATATAAGCAAAACACATTTATGTTTCTGTCATAACGTAAATATGTGTGACACTAACTGCTGTTAGTCTCAATTCTCCAGTCTCAGTGAGTTCTCAGCACAGCTGGCAGGGTGGAAGTGAACTTTGCCCCTTATTCAGACACCACAGGTGGCTTGGGGCATGCAAGTGCCAGATCCCCACTGTTAGAGCACCCTAAGGAATGCTGCAATTGCACTAGCCATCGATAGATCTGTAATGGTTCTCATGGCACCTCAGGCTGTATCTCACCTTGTAACTTTGCCTCCAGCAAAACAGAGTGTTTCTAGGTATCAGCTCTCTAACATCGCCAGCCTTTCAGATTGGTCAAATACTCTTCTCTGGGATATGCCAGCCCTATGTTTACCTTGCAGGTTAACAACAGCACCCAATCCCAGATTCCCTTTGAATTGTTCACCTGTGATACCCAGCCTCTGCTATTGGCTACTCACAGAGGTTCCAGATCTTCTGTACCCAATGTATCCTACTTCACAACTTTTACCTGAAACCACCACTTCTGTAAACCATCCAGCCTTTGTGAGCACTTACAAAATAGATTTATTTAAGAAAGAATAAAGATTTAATTGAAATGAGAGAAAGTTATGGGAGCAAATGGTTACCACACAAAACAAAATTTTAAAACACAAACCTGGGTCCACACTTACCAATCGTTCCCTTTCTTGTATAATAAAGTAGGCTTTCCCCCACCCCCCAGTACTATGTGTTGCAGAACTGTACAATTTCACAAGAATTAGGATCCAAATGTTCATGAAAGCCTTCTGATCTTTCAGTGAATGAATCCACAGTGCCTTTCCCTATCCCTTGTGATACTAAAACAGTCTTTTGTTTTTATTCCTAGCTAGGATGATCTCCTGCCTGCTATAATGTTCCCTTTCACCTCCAAGTGGTTTTGACCGTTTGACACTGTTTGGTTTTCCTTTGACTGTTCTAGGGTGTGGCAAGGGTACACAATAGAATCTTGCATTACTCTGCGGGCTCACTGAGGAACATTGACAACTCCCTCTTGTTTGAACAGGTCATCATCGAAACACATTTTGTGTCCTGGTGACTAATTTCTACCACAAGCGCATAAAGTGTACTTCCCTTTTAACATGTTATTCCGTATATATTACCTGTACATACATCTCGCTATGATTATAATCTTGACAAGTGCCAAGCTTTCTGTAGATGACTTACATGTTACTGTTTATGGATAAATATCCTATATGTTATATGTTTGATGCAGTGAGTTTGTCAGGTCAAAGGTGAGACATATTTGCCAAGAATAAGGGACCCTTTACCAAGAGATCTCTGTATGACCAGACCCAAGGGGCCATGATGGCAGCTGGGGATCATGCATGCACAAGGACATTCTGATTAAATCCTCCTTCCTCATGGCCACAACCTTTGTAGGAATACAGTTGCTGAAGATAATATGGAGGTTCATCATGGTGGGTCTTTAGCAGCAGAGGATCACACTTTAGAAGAGGACTTGTTCAGTTGCCAGTTAAGCTAAAAGCAGGGCCACTTTGAACCACTGGAGCAGTAAAATGAAGCAGAGCCCATGTTGGAAATGTCCACCTCTAAAGCGTTTTCAGTTTTTTACCCTTTGGAAGTTGTGCAGCAACTGCGGGGGAGGACGTTTTATTTTTAATGTGCCCTTTTCACCCACACTTGCTGTTGAGGCGCACGTCCATTGTAATAAATACCACAGCTACTTCTTTTATGAAACTCAGTCATTAGCAGTAACATCAGAAATAGTTACTGGCGGGAATAGAATGTTAAAAAAAATGCTGTAAAATTTGGAGTCTTGCTATGAACTGTTTGAAGAATTAATTACATTTCTCACTGGAATGTTCTGCTAGAGCGGGGAAAAGATCTATATCTTTATAGTGGAGAATTGTTTTCATTGTAGCAAACAACTGTCTGAGGTTAACAGCGCTGAACCTCAGTCACCCCCAGATCTAAAACTTTGTCAAAGTGTCTTCTTTGCACACTGTGTGCGACCAAAAATTCTTCCATGCTAAATAAAATGTCTGTACTTGAAAAGTCCTCCATCTATATTCAGGTTTTATAACAAAAGCCTTCATTTGGCTGAGATAATAACCGCACCAAGAAGCTCTGTACTTAAAATTAAATGTATTTAATTAATCAAGAGGGAGGCTAACAAATCAAGTATATTAGACAAAAACTGATTGGATAAAAATACCAATACCTCAAGTATAGAGAGAACATACTCTCAGGAGATGAATTAAAGAAGGACTTCACGCAGCTTGCTTGGAGTTATAGTCTTTAATGGATACTAGTGAATTTATACAGCCTGTAGTTAATGACAAAGGTAAATTTAAACACAAATGAAACTACAAAATGGTCAGAGATCTGCTACTGACAGCCCAGTAACTGATATGCCATAAACTATCATCATTTTGAATATTTCTGCTGCTATTATGGTTTGGCTTGGAAACATTTTGGGACACATCAAAGGCTTTCTAATAAATCTGAAAAACTGAAGCCATAATAATAGAGCTGGAATCCGTGTACATATTAAAGCCCTCCAGAAGCAAAATCCTGCCATATTCTATTAACAGTAAAGATGAAACTGATTTTTTTCTTTTTTTTTAACATAAGATAACTGCTTAGCCTTAGAGAGTGAGGGGCAACCACCCAAACAAACACTGCAGCCAGCTTCTCAGCTGATGTAAATGGAGCTGAGCTCCATTAAAATCATCCAGGCTCTTCTGATTTACACTAGATGAGGATCTGCTCCTGAAAAGCAATTTTTTTCAGAATATTATAGTCACAAAGATAAGGCATTGCTTAGATTGCCACACTGCTGCTACATGGAGGATGTAAGTGTGGGTCTCTAGGGAAAGGCTGAGAGGAAGAGCATGTTACCACATAATGGTGAATTTTTGATGGTCTCTGGAAAAAATATCTATGCAAGCCTTTTGGACAGTGTAAGGTTTGCTGTCACCTGAGGGCTTCCGAGGATAACAAATACAGGCTACTTCTACACTAGAGGCACTATAGCAGGGCAGCTGCATCAGTGCATCTCTAGCTCTTTTGGTGAAGACATTCTGAGTCTGGGGTCAGCAACCTATAGCACATGTGCCAAAGGCGGCACACGAGCTGATTTTCAGAGGCACTCTGCTGCTGGCCTGGAATTCCGTCCGCCAGTCCCGGCCCCTGGTCCTGGGGGCTCTGCTGCCAGGCCACTCAGTCCGCTGCCAGTCTGGGGTTCCATCCACCGGCCCCCTGCCATCTGAGGTCCCGGCTGCCGGTCCCACTCAGCCAACTGCTAGTCTGGGGTTCCGGCCGCTGGCCCCTTCCCAGCCGGGGTCCTGGCTGCTGGCCCTGCTCATCCCGCTGCCAACCTGGATGGTTGGAAGCCCAGACCAGCAGAGGACTCAGCAACCGGCCCCGTGTCAGCCTGCTGCCGCTCTGGGGTTCCGTCCGCCAGCTCCTGTAAATGTACAATGTATTACTGGCATGCAAAACCTTAAATTATAGTGAATAAATGAAGATTTCACACACCACTTGTGAAAGGTTGCCGACCCCTGGTCTAAGCCAACGAGAAAGAGCTCTCCTATTGGCTTAATTATTCCACCACCCATAAGAGGCAATAGCTATGTCAGTGAGAGAAACTCTCCAACTCTTCCAATAACATAACTCGGTCCACACAGGCACTTAGGATGGTATAATGTATGTCGCTCAGGGGTATGGATTTTTGACACCTCTAATGACATACGTTACACCGAAGTATATTCTAGGGTAAACAAGGTCAAAGTGAGGAGAATTGTTACCTTGGAAGTGCAATTGTGAAAAGAAAATAATATTGTAAGACCAAATGATCCAATGGCTAGTGACTTGAAATGGTCTGGGAGTCAGGAGACATGAGCTCTATTCTTGCCTTTGCCACTGAGCAGGTGTGTGACCGTTACTCTCCTCCTCAGTGTCCCCTTTGGAAAATGATTATTAATGGTATTTTTTTTTTAGTTCTGATTAAGGAAGCTTGTCAATTTACCTAATAAAAATAATTCAAGAAATAATTATTCAAAAAAGAACTAGATAAATTCGTGGAGGATAGGTCCATCGATAGCTTTTAGACAGGATGGGCAGTGATGGTGTCCCTAGCCTCTGTTTTCCAGAAGCTAGGAATGAGCAACAAGGGATGGATCACTTGATGATTTTCTGTTCTGTTCATTTTCTCTGGGGCACCTGGCATTGACCACTGTTGGAAGACAGGATACTGGGCTAGATGGACCTTTGGTCTGTCTCAGCATGGCCATTATTATGTTCTTATGATAAATAATGTTGAGCTACATAGTGAGACAGCTGAACAGGGACATGAGATGAAGTAAGGCCATTCCCCTGCTCATCTCATTTAATCCCACCCAGAGTATGGGTGGTGGTGCAGCGTACAACCCCTGCTTTCCAGAGGCTTTCCACTGCTCGGATTCAGTCGTCTCCAATGGAAAGCTATGGGATCCTCATCACTTGAGACCTGTGGGACAAAGCACTAACACACATCTTGTTAGAGAATAATCCTGCATTGGCAGGAGGATGGACTACACGTACCTCGAAACCATAAGTATGATAAACGTGTGTTTTTACGAGACTATATTGTAGCATACTTAGAATGCAAAAATAAATTAGAACATTGCTGCCTGTGCTTCTCACTCAGGGTTTTGTCAGATGTAATCATACCATCCGTGAAATATTTAGGTTGTGTTTTCATGGACAAATGAAATAGGGAGGATGACTGACAGTCCACCTCCTATTATCACAAGTAGATTCTTTATCAGAACCTCAGTCTGCTTCTGGCTTTTCAGCACATTGCTAGGCAGTGACATGAAGCCTATTATTAAGCTCTCTGCAGATTCTAGAATGAATGAAATATTGAATATGGAAGAAAAATTGTTGATAAAATTGACTTGCTTACTGTATCCCTCTGTCTGTTATAGATTTATAAAGGAACACATAAGAGCATTATATATTGTAGTTATAAGATGCTTCATTCAAATGTGATATTTCCATTACTCATCCAGGGTAAGAGCATGTATTTTTCTCATTAACGGACAAAAGACTGGAACAGGGGAATGGAAAGGACATGTGCCTTGCTAAACCAGAGTTTTGCTGCCATAATACCCTGCCCAAGATCAGGAGGAAGCATGTTAGTACACACCTGTAGTGAGATGCTCTGAGATCCATGAAAATAGTGGGAGAACCACAGTCTGAGGGTGTGATGGGGCTGAACAGCCGCGCACTGGGGTTAACCCTTCCCTCTTAGCTGAGGAAGCCACGCCCCAGAGGCTCTGCTGGGCATGCTCCAACTGGAGATCAGATATAAAAGCCTGCAGAGCAGCTCAGTTGGGACTGACCGGAGCGGAAGGAGGCACGCCGCTAGCTCCTGCGAAGGGACAGCCAGGACCCCAGGTTCCAGAGGCCAGACAAGCCGGGATGCAACCTGAGGCCCTACGCGAAGATGGCTCTGGAGGGGAACAGATCGGAGGACCCCTGGAAGTGGAAGGCAAGGCACTTTGGGTAGGAAGAGACCCAGGGGAGTTTTAAAGGCACGCAGATGCTCGGCATGTTGTGCGTGGATCCCTGCTGAGCTAGGGACAGGAGAAGCCCCACCATCAGGTGAGCCCTGGGTCAGGACCCGGTTGAGAGGGTGGGCCTGGATCCCCCTACCCCTGCAGCTGCTAGGCCGCACTACCCTGCCTGCATGGGGAATATATGGACTCTGGCTGTTGGGCCACGCTGCCCCAGGGCTTGGGGAAGATGTATAGACTCTGGCTGTTATGCCACACTCCCCCAAGTCTCAGGGAAGGTATATGGACTCGGGCCATCGGGCCACGCTACCCTGAGACTTGGGGG
>ML677353.1:12225126-12523248 GCA_007922305.1 Dermatemys mawii
TTGGGGGAAAGTATATGGACTCGGGCCATCGGGCCACGCTACCCTGATACTGGGGGGGGGAAGGTATATGGACTCGGGCCATTGGGCCACGCTACCTTGATACCAGTGGTGTGAGATATAGACTCTGGCCATTGGGACACACTGCCTGGAGATTTGGGGGGCGCCATAAGGACTCTGGCCATTGGGCCATACTGCCCTGTTATTGGGGATTAGAAAGTGGCTGGGGGTCTGACACCACACCCCACCTCAGCCACAAAGGGGCTCTGCAGTCCCAGACCCGCCAAAGGGGGTCATACACCTTACCCATTCTGCCCTCTCTTCAAGGCAAGGACTGTGCTTTCTTTTCCATTTATGTAGCATTAGCGCAGGGGTCTCAAACGTGCATCCCACGGGGTTATTTTCTGCAGCCTGCCAAGCTCATGGCACCCCCCCCCACCAGGAGTTATTTCCTGTAGCCCGCCAAGCTCCCTCCTCCCGCTGCCCTCCTCCCCAGCTGTTTGGTGATGCTTAGTGCTTTCCAGGAGAGATGGGGGAGGAGAGAGGAGCTGTGCACTCGGGAAGGAGGCGAGAAGGAGGCAGGACAGGGGTAGGGATTTGGGGAAGGGGTTGGCATGGGGGTGGGAAGAGGCAGTGAAGGGGTGGGGACTCATGGAAGGGGTCGAGTGAGGGGCTGTGGTTACTTGTTCAGTATGAGAGCAGAGTCAAAACCCACCTTTAAATGAAATACCCATTCATTCATTCATTCATTCAGGGAACAAAAGTACAAGGCAAGTTTTAAATCTGAGTATCTCCCAGTATGCTCACAAACAGGTGTAATCAAAGTACAGCTGCAGTGTATCTGGTGGGTCTCTCCATAGCGCACACAGCCACAGGTTTGTTTGTGCCTTAGAACATAAGCAATGCTACCACAAATGGCTAAGGTCTGAAAACCTATATATTACAGAAGAACCACAGGCTGGCTCAAAGGAATAATGAGACATGCTCATTAGAAGAGGAAAAGATGGTCATGTGGGTAGTAGTGAATAGTTTTTGAAACCCCTATAAAAGCTTATCAAGTCTCTCTCTCTCTCTCTCTCTCTCTCTCTCTCTCTCTCTCATATACAGTATACAGCCTTGCACCCACATGTTTACCTTAGTAGTAATATCAGAAAATAGATGCAGGAAAACATTGATGCAAAACCCTGTGTGTCAAGTCAATGGAAAACATGAGTGCATTAGATACAGGGTGATATGAGGGTTAGTATATTGTGACAGAGGTAGGGGAGGATGTTTCACCACTAGGAGCTCATCATTGAAATCACGCATTACTCTCCCAAGTGTGCTCATTATGCCACTACAAGAATGGTCCCAAACAATATGATACAAATCACATAATTTTGTTTTCCATGCAGATCACTTAGCAATGCACACTTATACAAAACAGGAGTCTGGTAACCCAGATCTGTCCAATTGTCTAACACATAAAAGTTTGAGAAAGCGACTGAAAAAAAAACTTAACATAAAACATAGCAGATGTTAGACTGTGGTATTCAAAGAATGTATTTATGTATTTAGAACACTTGCATCTTACTGTTTATTGTTAAATAGTCTCTGTTTTTCAGTTCATACAAAGGGCAGACAGATGGCAAAAGCACAGATGTAAGAATTTGTTTCCCTTTAAGTGACCTACACTGTTCTTTTTTGGTTTTGTTTTGTTTTTATTTTGGGGGGGAAGAGGAACTAACTGTAAGAAACAGAAAATATTAGCCACATAATATTAAGATACCATAAATTATGAAAATGCTTGTAAAAATTTAAACACCGATAGATTGTTTTGTATCTTTAAAATATTGTACAATATTAACTAATTAATCCTTACAACTCTTGTGTGAGGGAGGTAAATATTATGGCCCCCATTTGACATTTGAGGAAAATGAGACAGAGAGCACAGTTGAGAATGTGTGTAAACAAAATCCACTGAAATCAGTGGAGATACAGCCACTTCTACCAACCCTTAATGTAGCCTAGAGTGATTAAGGCAAGATGTGTAAGTGTCCTATAATTTTAGCTCAATTTTTGGCTGCACAGCTTGAAACACCAGGGGCCTGATTTTCACAGATGCTGCATTAAGGACAGATTTTCAGCATTATCTCTCCATTTCTTAGCTTTTGTGAGTTTAAACTGAACCCTCGATGTAATCTTGAAGTAGTTTTTTGTGACTTAATTATAAAGAACGAGTAGTGAAGGTCATATTACATGCTACCTTTTAAAACGAGTTAAAAAAATGGACAGGTGAAAATGAAACCGTTGCAAATAAAGGAATTAAAATTATTATGACCAAGGTGAATATAATTGTCCTCTTTTAACATCAAGTCAGAGAATAGATTCATCATATTTCCTTGTGGTAATTTCACTTAAATTTTGCACCTTTCAGGTACTAACGTATTAATTGTCAAATTACAGTGAGTAATTTGGCAATACGGCAAATAGTTCATTCCACTGTTAAAATGTAATGGCATTCTCACTCGGGATCACATGTGTTGATCTTCTAGAGCATACCCAGCTATTCTGTATGTCTGAAATATCTATGACACAGTCGGAAATGTTGAAGACCTGTTGTCATCTTAAAATTTATACCTCTGTACTACAGCTTATACTTAGTATTGCTACAAACAACACCTATGATCACTGTAATTAAAAGAAATTGGTGGGGGAGGGAAGAATAATTCACATTTGTTCCAGTTTGGATATGCATTTGTGCCTTTTTCCCAGCACTTTGGGCATACTCATTTTTGCTGGTTTCCCTCTGTAATCAGGGCACAGTGCTGCTATCAACCCCATACAATCGTTGAGGTCTGCCAGTATGAAGCTCATAAGCTCCATCATGGCACAGTCAGTTTATGTGGATTTTTCACATGGCAATGGGGAGAAAAACAGATATCTAAATTAGGGCTGTCAATTAATTGCTGTTAACTCACACTATTAACAAAAAATTAATCACAATTAAAAAAAATAATCATGATTAATCATTTATTACAATATATCACCAGTTGAAATTTATTAAATATTTTGGATACTTTTCTATGTTTTCAATATTGATATCAATCACAACTCAGAGTACAAAGAGCACAGTGCTCATTTTATATTATTATTTTTGATTACAAATATATGCATTGTAAAAATGATAAACAAAAGAAAGTATTTTTTTAATTCACCTCATACAAGTACTGAAGTGCAATTTCTTTATAGTGGATGTGTAACTTACAAATGCAGATTTTTTTGGTTATATATCTGCACTCAAAAACAAAACAGTGTAAAACTTTAGCGCCTACAAGTCCACTCAGTCCTACTTCTTATTCTGCCAATCGCTAAGACAAACAAGTTTGTTTACATTGACAGGAGATACTACTACCAGCTTCTTATTTATAATGTCACCTGAAAGTAAGAGCAAGTGTTTGCATGGCACTTTTGTAACTGGCATTGCAAGGTATTTACATGCCAGATATGCTAAACATTTCTGTGTCCTTTCCATGCTTCTGCCACCATTCCAGAGGACATGCTTCCATTCTGATGATGCTCATTAAAAAAATGATGTGTCAATTACATTTATGACTGTAATCCATGTGGGGAGAATTATGTGTGTCTTGTTCTGTTTTACCTGCATTCTGCATATTTCATGTTATATCTGTCTCAGATGATGACCCAGCACATGTTCGTTTTAAGAACACTTTCACAGCAAATTTGACAAAATGCAAAGAATAGCACTTAACCCAAGGTTTAAGAATCTGAAGTGCTGTCCAAAAGCTTAGAGGGACAAGTTATGGAACATGCTTTTAGAAGTCTTAAAAGAGCAACACTCTGATGCAGAAACTACAGAACTTAAACCACCAAAAAAGAAAATCAACCTTCTGCTGGTGGCCTCTGACTCAGACAATGAAGACGGACATTTGTTGGTCTGCTCTGCAGTGAATCGTCATTGAGCAGAATCAGTCATCACCATGGAAGCATATCTTCTGCAATGGTGGTTGAAGTATGAAATATATGACTCTTTAGTGCATCTGGCATGTAAATATCTTGCAATGCCAGCTACAAGAGTGCCATCTGAATGTCTGTTCTCACTTTCAGTTGATATTGTAAACAAGAAGCAGGCAGCATTATCTTCTGCAAATGTAAACAAACGTGTTTGTCTGAGAGAGTGGCTGACCAAGAAGCAGGACTGAATGCACTTGTAGGCTTTAAAGTTTTACATTGTTTTATTTTTGACTGCAGTTTTTTGTACATAATTCTATTTTTGTAAGTTCAAGTTTCATAATAAATAGATTGCACTACAGTACTAGTATGAGGTGAATTGAAACATCATTTGTTTTTGTTTTTTACAATGCAAATATTTATAATTTGAAATGAATATAAAGTGAGCACTGTACACATTATTCTGTGTTGCAATTGAAATTAATATATTTTAAAATGTAGTAAACATCCAAAATATTTTAAATAAATGGTATTCTATTGTTTAACAGTGCGATTAATCGTGATTCATTTTTTTAATCGCTTGACAGCCCTAATCTAAATTAATAATGAATCAATCATAATAAACCAGGTTGGTAAAACTACAAGTGTAGCCAAGGGGATTCAAAGGCAAAATTTGAAACTACCTTACATTTGTTTTTTGAAGACAAAATACAAGATTTCAAGTTGGAGTCTTTTAAACTCTAATTTTCCCAATAGTTTGAGATTGGGGATTACCTCAATCTGCTGAGTAGTCATCCCATGTGGCCTCAAAAAAGCATGAGGATCTAAAGGTCTGGTCCAACTTCTGTTGGAGTCCGTGAAAGCCTTCCATTAACTTGAAGAAGGTTGAATCAAGACTCAGTGTGGTGACATGAAAAGAGCTAGAAGGAATTGTGTTGCACCGATGGTGTCAGTGTGGTGTAATGCAGTACCTAGTACAGGCCCTTATCTTTGTGAGGGTTTCTAGGCACTACTGTTCCAATACTTACATGATAATTGTGGACTGTTTGCAGTTACAATCTACAGAAATCTTATGAACCATTTTTTCTTCTTGTTGCTATATTATTATTCTTGTAGTTATGAAGAATTGTCATATTTATTTTCTGATCTCCCTGGTGCTACTGAAGTTAATAGGAGTTTTCCTATTGCTCGTTTTAAGACATCTTAATGGGAATATTTCAACTGACTTCTGTGGGATTTAGTTCACATTCTAGCAGAACTACTACAATCTAGATGTAGAAATTTGAAGATTTATGGAGTAGTGTTTTTTTTCAAGTCCTGTACAGCAGTAACAATTGTTAATTACATGTTTCTGTGCAAAGACTCATGGAGTCCCCCAAAGATTTAGCATTATGAAATATTTTAATGCTCATGTTAATGGAAATATTTACATATCTCACCACTGTGCATTTTTCTGATATTGTTTTCATTCCCTCTTGTTACTGATGCAAGTGTTCTGCTTACTTGTATCTCAATTGTAAACAACACAGGAAGAACATTTAGAGAGGGTAAAAAAACATTCCAATATGTTCCACTTTCCACCCTGTATTTTTTTTAATATGAAGAGAATAAACATTGTCAAAAATGAGACTGAAATACTGTAGCATAAAGACTTCCTGTTACCATGGCAAATTCAAATAACAATGCTTACGGTCTTTGTAAAACCTATTTAAGTATTTCCCCTTAATGATGGGACTCAGTGCTTGAAAGAAGTAGAAGCATTATCATATTAATGGAAAACAGAGACCAAAATTCTCACTAGATAATACAACCAGAACTGATATTTCTATCTGCTCTTCTGTGGGGAAAAAAACCTCATTCAGGATTAAAGCACTCACCCCTTCTCAGCTAAGATAATAAAAGTGACTATGAAGCTACATCTCATGGGCTGCTCTCTTTTTGGGGGGATCTGCAGAATCAAAGTTGTCTTTTTTTAAACGTTCTTCCATCAGCAGTCAGCTGACTGTTTATACAAGCAGTATAATGGAATTCGGGTCGGAAGTACTATTAGTAACTAAATCCTTGTTGTCAGAACTTTCCCACAGGACTCTTCACCTATAAAGACTCCTTGGTCTCTATCTTATGGTCCAAGCTATCTCCCTCTGCCATAAGTCAGACTATGTAACCAGAGGTGGCTCTACGGTTTTTGCCACCCCAAGCGCAGAAGTTCAGTGGCATGCCTGCAGGTGGTCCGGTGTACCGTGGATTCGGCAGCATTTCTGCGGAAGGTTCACAGGCCTGCGGACCTTGCGCAGGCATGCCGCCAAAGGCAGCATGACTGCCGCCTTGATGGCAAACGTCAGGCCGCCCCCTGCAGCTTGCTGCCCCAGGCACGTGCTTGGAGCGCTGGTGCCTGGAGCCAGCCCTGTATGTAGCAACTAAGCAGAGTCTCCATTGCTATCTCCTTATATTCTCTAAGTTCTAGAGGCTTTGAAAGGAAGTAATTTCATACTCAAGTTAAAGTATCATCTCTAGCACTGCTGTAAATTGGCTTTTAGCATCTCTTTACATATGCATCTTGCCTATCTGCTCTACAGAATCACTTGCCTCTCTCACATATTTTTGAAGATACCCCATTAGTGTTCTCATCACTGAATCTATGGCTAAGCTTTTTTATCCAGATTCTGCCACTTTTGCTCATATGTTTAGTACCTTCCTCTGAGAGTAATCCTACTGAAGTCAAGAGAGCTATTCATGGAAAATGTTACTACTCAGCGTGAGTAAAGACAGTGGAGTCTGCCTGACAGTAGTTATAATACTCCAATTGCTAGTGAAGAAAACAGTTCTGCTTGTATTGTCTCTCTGCTATTGTACTACACCTTTAAAAATATCTCTCTCTCTATTTTGCATGGAGTATCAACTCCCACTCAAGTTCCCTCTTTTCTCTTGTCAGCCTTAGTGCAATAACTCAGACTTGACGAAATTCAGCTGTGTCAAAAAATATCAAGTATATCATGCTCAACTGGGTTCAAATTTGCACTCCTGGCCTTGCCAAAAATAGATTCTGTGTAAGAATGTGCTAAAACTTCACATACAAATTGCACGGATTAAACTGAATAGAAAGAAATTGGGAGCTGTCATTATGACTGAGACCACAGTAGTTATGTTGATTGTATAAAGCAACATTTATCATCTTTTGTGATACCATTTAATCTTTTTTTGGTCAGACTCTAGTAAGCTTTATATCACTGTATCTTCCTTTGTTCTGTCATATTTCAATGCATAATGTAAATATCATTAATGTAACCGCAGTCCTGTGGCATGCCTGCAGCTTTCTCCTTTTTCTCCTCAGCGTTATGGGTTCTAGGTTTATAAGGGTGCCTGGTGCCTACACCCAAGGAATCCCCAGTGCAGAGAACACAGAGGGTTTGTCCCTTCGGAAAATATTTAACACACAGAGGAGAGTCAGTCAGAGCAAACAAAAAGATCATAATTCTCAGAATAATAAAATGGTAATTGGAGATTTATTAAGGCTGGAGAACTCAGGATAAGGAACAATGGAAAAGGGAATTACGATAAGACAAAAATAACAATACATAAACTCTGTCCCCCCTCAACATTTCCAGCCAGCGAAAACCACCCTGTGCTCCCTCCCAGCATTTGCCAAGGCAAATAATGATTTTAGCGTCTGTCTTTGATGGGTGATGTAATGCTGAAGTCGCAGGCTGGCTTTAAAACAAACTAGCAAAATAAACAAACAAGGGTGTTCTCTCAAAGTGTCCACACCAAGCATGGTAAAATCAACCTTGTGGTTCTCTGGTCTGGATTCCAGTTTAGTTGGCTCTCCTCATCTTGAGTTTCCAGTCTCTGCTGAAATGACCCAGTTCAATGTCCCAGAAATCCGCAAAGGACTCATGATTTTCCTTTGGGTAGGTATGTGGAGTGTAGAAGGGACCTCCCTGGCTGTGATACTTCTTTCCTGGCCACACTAGTCTCCAAACACAACCCAAACTGAAAGTAAAACCAAACCCTTTGTCTCTGATTTCTGGATGGTTCTAGTAGTGTTGCTAGCCTGTTATATTTCCACCCTGAATTCTAGGCAAGCTGAGAAACAGAATCCTGAACCTCTACATCGTTGCTGTTGTTGGTTCCCCTAGATGCTCATTGTGGTATTTCAGGAGCATCCCCTCCAGCTGGGTTACATAAATACTCAAGAATACACAGAAACAAAGTTTAAAAATAGCAAATGGCTTTATAGAAATACTAAGGAAAACCAGTACTGATACAATTAGTCAACAATTTATTGTATTCCCAGTAATTCTTTGAGTTACTCAGTAGAAAGAGATTATTTTGTTTAGATGTTTGATTTCCCTGGTGATGAAGGTAGTTTATTCATCTGTAAAAGTTCATTAATCTATATTTCAAAATTTAATAGAAATATTGCATTTCTAAGGATTTGTCTACATGGGGAAGCTAGTGGAAAATAAGGGAGGGTGCAAATTTAAAGATAAATAGCTACTCTGTATTTCCTCCCTGCCTGGACAAACCTATTCTGCACTAAGGGTATGTCTTCACTACAAACTTAGGTCAATTACCTTGCAGTCAATTTTTTTAAAGCAGACTGTATAAGGTCGATTTTGTGCGTCCCCACAAAACACAGCAAGTCGGCAGCGTTCGTCCGCAGTACTGTGAAAAGTGTCGACATAGCGAGTGGTGCACTGTGGGTAGCTATCCCACAGTTCCCGGAGTCCCCAGCAGGCACCATTTCACGTGGTGCATTGTGGGTAGCTTTCTCCATTCCCTAACCCACCCCCCGCAGTGCCTCTCCCACTGTGAAAGAAACCGCAAACAATTATTTTGCGCCCTTTTTCCGTGCTGACGCCATAGCAGTGCAAGCATGGAGCCTGCTCAGGTAACCACTGCAGTAATGGCTGTTGTGAATACCTCACGCATTGTTGTGGACTTTATGCTGCATCGTATGCACAAGAAGGCAATCAGGAGACTGATGACAGTGATGAGGACATGGACATGGACATGGACACTGACGTTTTTGAAAGTAGAGGGTCCGACAATCTGGCAATTTTGGTGGCAATGGGGCAGGCTCATGCTATGGAGCGCTGAATCTGGGCCAGGGAAACAAGCACTGACTGGTGGGATCGCATAGTGCTACGGGTCTGGGATGACTTGCAGTGGCTCAGAAACTTTCACATGCGAAAGGGCACGTTCATGGAACTTTGTGACTTACTTTCCCCTGCCCTCCAGCTTAAGAATACCAAAATGAGAGCAGCCCTCACAGTTCAGAAGCGAGTGGCGATAGCCCTCTGGAAGCTTGCAATGCCAGACAGCTACCAGTCAGTCGCAAATCAGTTTGGAGTGGGTAAATCTACAGTGAGGGCTGCTGTGATGCAAGTAACCAGGGCAATCATTGATCTGCTGCTATCCAGGGTTGTGTGCCTGGGAAACGTGCAAGCTGCAGTAGATGGCTTTGCCACGATGGGATTCCCTAACTGTGGTGGGGCTATAGACAGGACTCATATCCCTATCTTGGCATCAGACAACAAGGCCGGAGAGTACACAAACCGCAAGGGGTATTGCACAATGGTCATGCAAGCACTGGTTGACCACAAGGGACGTTTCACCAACATCTAAGTGGGATGGCCAGAAAAGATTCATGACGCTCGTGTGTTCAGGAACTCTAGGATTTTTAGACAGCTGGAGCAAGGGACTTTCTTCCCAGACCAGAAAATTACTGTGGGCAGTGTTGAAATGCCGATCATTATCCTTGGGGACCCAGCCTACCCCTTAATGCCCTGGCCTATGAAACCATACACAGGATCCCTGAACAGGAGTCAGGAGCTGTTCAACTACAGGCTGAGCAAGTGCAGAATGGTGGTAGAGTGCGCATTTGGCCATCTTAAGGCGAGGTGGCAAACATTACTTACTCGCTCAGACCTCAGTGAAAGAAATGTGCCCATTCTTATTGCTGCTTGCTGTGTGCTCCACAATCTCTGTGAGAGCAAGGGGGAAACGTTTATGGCGGGATGGGAGGCAGAGGCAAATGTTCTGTCCGCTACTTACAAGCAGCCAGACACCAGGGCAAGTAGAAGAGTGCACCAGGAGGCGCTGCACCTCAGGGAAGCCCTGAGAACCAGTTTTGTGACTGCCCAAAGTGCTGTTGAAAACCCGCTCCCTTGCTCTGCTCAGCGTTAAGCCTGCCGCTCTTGAACCATCTTCCTCCCCCCCACCCCCGCTTTCAAAGGAAATAAATTCAGCTTTGTAAAAAGTATGCATTCTTTAATGACTCTTCACAAACACAGACTGGCAAGGTAGCCAAGAACGGGTGGGTGAGGAGGGAAACCAGCAGTCGGGGTGGTGGATGAGGCGAGGTGGAACAAAGACACAGCACATTTTAAAACTTTTGTGATAAACTCAGCCTTCTGCTGCTGTATTGTGGGGTACAGTAGGTCGGTCCCCGGAGCCTCCCCTGCCCACGTTCTCACCCCGCATCTGGGTGGGGAGACTATGGAACTTGGAGAAGAGGGGAGGTGGTTAGACAGGGGCTGTAGAAGCAATCTTTGGTCCTGCTGACGCTCCAACAGACACCGGAGCATGTCACTTTGATCCTCCATTATCCGCAGCATTGCATCCATTCTCCTTTCTTCACGCTCCTGCCATCTCTCCTCCTATCTGCTACTGCTGCCCTGGACACGTATTCTGAGACTCTCAAAATGTTTCTCTCCATGCACGCTGGTGAGCTCCTTCAGTGCGAGAGGAATCCAAAAGTTCAGAAAACATCTCATCCTGTGTCCTTTTTCTCCTCTTTCTTATCTGCGCTAGCCTCTGTGACGGGCATGATAGTGGGACGACGGAGACATTAGTGGGAGCTGAAGGCAGGATGAAAGATCGGAGACAAGGTTATAAGAAAGATACATTGTACAGCACAATGGGAATAGTCTTTCATGGTGAAACAAAGTATTCACAGAGCACATATGCTTTCTGTACAAGGTCGCATTTTGCACCTTAAATTGAGTGGCTGTAGCTTTCATGTAGAGACGAGTTCGTGGGCCGGGCAACAGAACTCACCATGCAGGCGGCCATGGTAAGCTATAGTCTTTCGGTTTGTTCAACATTCTTTACAGCAGCGCTCCCCTTTCCCGTACTAACCAGCCCACCCCACCACCACCACGTGGCTTCCCCTCTCCCCCTACCGCATGGCTGCTATCATGGAGGATCCCTGCTAGCAAAACGCAAGCCGCACAGCGTGACACCCTCCCCCAACCCTCCTGCAAACATACACACGCTGCTTGGGATAATGTGAGGAGGGTTTCTTTACAGCCACATATATGAGCAGCCCAGTGGTTCCCAAATGACTGTCCCCTTACTTACAGTCCCGTATTTCTAACAGGCTACCATGAACGATATCACTCTGTTGAAGATTACACAGAGAGGTAAAGAACGGATGTTGCTGGAATGCCAGCAAGCCCCGGGGCCATATGCTGCCATGCTTTGTCATGCTAGGATACTAGACTACTTGCTACCAGCCTGGCTTGGGAAAGTGTCCTACCATGGAGGATGAAATAAGACTGCTCTCCCCAGAAACCTCCTGCAAAGGCTTCTACAGTATCTGCAGGACAGCTTCATGGAAATGACCCTGGAGGATTTGCTTTTCATCCCCAAAAATGTTAACAGACTTTTCCAGTAGCCATATTAGCCATGCATGCATTTCAAGTCCTCAAGGCAAGTTAATCATTAATAAATGCTTCCTTTTAAATCATGCCTTATCTTATCCCACACTCACCAGAGGTCCCTTCACTGACATCTGGTTCTGGGGTACCACCTTGGGAGGGTTGAGAGGGTATTGGCTCCAGGGTGATAAACAGGTCCTGGCTGCGAACAGGGTCTCTCCATTTGCCTGCTGCTGCATGGTATCATCTTCCTCATCAGCTTTGTCATCTCCAAATCCTCATGCCTCATGACTACCCCATCGGAGGAGTCCACGGACATTGGTGCAATGGTGGTGGGGGCCCCCCCTAGTATTTGATTCAGTTCATTGTAGAATCGGCATGTCCGCGGCGGTGCCGCAGAGTGTCCATTTGCCTCTTTTGTGTTCTGGAATGCTTGCCTCAGCTCCTTAATTTTCACACGGCACTGTTGTGCGTCCCTGCTGTGGCCCCTATCCAGCATGGTCTTGGAGACTCTGGCAAACATGTTGGCATTCCGTTTGTTGTAATGGCGTTCTGCCATCGCGGATTCCTCTCCTCAGATAGCGATGAGATCCAACACCTCCTGTGTGGACCATGCTGGAGCTCTTTTGCGCTGGTTAGTCTCCTGTGCTGATGAGCTCTGCATGGTGGCTTGTGCTGAGGAGCTGTGCATGGTGAGTGTCCTGTGCAGGTGAGCTCGCCACGCTGGCCAAACAGGAAATGAAGTTCAAATGTTCCCAGGGCTTTTCCTGTCTACCTGGCCAGAGCAGCAAGTTCAGAGTGC
Source organism: Dermatemys mawii (assembly GCA_007922305.1). Taxonomy (NCBI): domain Eukaryota; kingdom Metazoa; phylum Chordata; order Testudines; family Dermatemydidae; genus Dermatemys; species Dermatemys mawii. The sequence continues at coordinate 12,237,541 of ML677353.1, forward strand.
TGTCCAGAGCGGTCACAGTGGAGCATTGTTACTGCTGTCCAGAACGGTCACAATGGAGCACTGTGGTTCAGATCCCAGAGGTCAATAAAGTCTACATGGCGTCCTCACTAAGCCACAGTCGACCCAGAGACGTCGATTTCAGCGCTACTCCCCTGGTCAGGGAGGAGTACAGAAATTGATTTTAAGGGCCCTTTAAATCAATGGAAATGGCGGCCGTGTGAGGACGGGTGCACGTTTATGTCAACTTAACGTCGCTAAAGTCGACATTAAGTCATAGTGAAGACCAGGCCTAAGAGTACCTTTGCGCTGCTATTCAGAATAAGAATGTCTGCCTTGGGAGTTGGTGCAGAGTACTAGTGTGCTTATAGCTTTTTTACATGTAGGCAAGCCCTAAGAGTGTAAGATTCATGTAATTCCACCCCAAGACAGGTATGGGCAAGGGGACCAGCTTGGGAGCTAGCCCAGTAATTGTGACATCTATGCAGATTTTACTATCATTGGTCCTTTTGCCTGAGTAAGAATGTCAGATGTTGATCCATGGTTGACAACTTAATTATGTTTGTTCTACACACTCATTCATTGTTCTTGATAACTGCATTTAATGGGCCAGACTTTGAAAAGCAGTCTCTGCTACCAAAGGTATAATTCTTCACTTGTCAAATTATCAACATGTATAGTTTTTCTTGGCCAAGATCTGAATGCAGAAAAACTGACCCACACAACCTGCATGTAGGCAGGCAAATCATCCTGCTAATGAACACCTCCTGATATGTGCTGCGAGCCCTTTGCTCCCCTTGACTTTAGGACTCCCAACAACTCTTAGGAAAGGCTCAGCACCTTGTAAGATTGAGCCTATATTCTGCATTAATAAATCCAAAGCTTTCCTGATGCTGTAACCTGGGCATAAAAAATTCTGCACAGAACAGTTTATGCACAAAGATGGCACCTTCCATTTTAGAAGCTGCTCTGAAAATCTGGCCAATTACCATGCAATTACACAATACATCTTGCAAACTAACTCCAGTGCCTGTAGCTGTGGACTGGCATCATTTATCTAGTAACGGTTATTGATTTGCCAGCCTGATTGATTTCAGTCCTGACCACCCACAAGTTGCATTGGAGTCATTAGTAGCAGAGGGGGAATGCCGCACCTCTGAAAATCAGGCCTAAAGTAAATGCAGTATATGATAGCAGTGAGTTACATCTCAATGCAGTGTGCTGTTCTACATTTTGTATTTTTCTTATTTCATTTTTAGAGACTAACTCTTTAAGTCAGTATAAAGAAAACTCAGGTCAATATTAGTTTTGCCTGACAACGGACTGAGTAAAAACATTTATGGCCAGATCCTGTGAATCGTACTTACTGGCAGCGGCACCCCCAGAAATTGTTCACATGCCATGCACAAGGGAGGAAAGGGGGTCTCCACATCTTGGAGACCCCCTGCATCCTCAGCCCAGCACTACCCCCAGCCTCCTGCCTGACTCCCCACACTCTGTACCCACATTCCAGCTGGCACCACCAGTCACTCACGCCCTCCCAAATGAACTCCTTGCTGTCAGTCTCATAGCCTATGTAGGGGCAGCACCACCAGAGCCTGGACCCAGTAGAGATGAAGCAGCAGCTGCCGTGTGAGATCTGAGACTAGGGGCTGCTCAGGTCTCACAGATGGTGGAGGTTGCCTGCAAAATTGCAGCTGTGGTCTGTATGTGGACATGGAGCCAGGTGGGTCCCTGCACATGTAGCCGCAGCACTTGCATGTCACTGCATATCCATCTCATACCAGGAGACAGCACCAATGGCCATGGCCAGGACGGGGAAGGCAGTCAGGAGTAACCCCAAGCCACCCAGTGTCTGAGCCATAGCCCCCATTTTGCCCACAGGGAGCAGCTAGGCCGAGGGTGGAAGCCTATCCATGGCAGTCTCTGGGGGGGGGGGTCTCTTCCTGCTGCTTGGAGCACTGTTTGGGAGCTGCTCCATCACCTGGGCAGCCCAAGCAGCTACCTATCTCACCGCTACTGCCCAGTGTCAGCAGGGCTTGGAAAGAGGCCCCAATACCTGGGGAGGGGATCTCTGGGATCTTTAACCTTCCAGGAGATCACAGAGCAACTGCAGCCACTTTGGATTGGGATCGGGATCAACTCCTCACTCTGGCACAGCCTCCTTCTACCCTGAGCTTGCATCATGTGTACAGCTGTGGACACCACTGCAGGAGCAATCCCTACTCAGGATGGGATTTCAGGATTAGTGACACGTATAAGACTTGCCAGGACCAGACTCTGGTCCATCTTAGTTTTTCCAAGTTGGCTTAGGTTCCAAAGTTTAATTTCCATAAGGGGATGCAGCTAAACTGTTGTCTTCAAATATTCCACAAATGCCACATTGTGATCACCCAGTAACAGGTATGTTGCCATAACCTCAGTAGCATTACCTGTAAACTCCACTAGAATTGGTCTCTGTTGGTTTCTACTACACACTGGAAATTTCTGCTGAAGGACCAATACACTGAGCGACCAGTAGACTTAACTCATCTGTTCCAAAATCTGTCAGCTATTGAGCCCTTTACCTGAATTTCTACTATGGAAAGCTAATTAATCTTGCTGTCAAGACTTGCAGCATTGAAATATAGAGCTTTTGGGCTCTGAAAGTTAACAAAAATCTTTTAAGCTCACAGTACTCTACCTTTTTCAGTGCTGTGAAGCAAAGGGAGCAACACACTCAGGTTAGGGGTGCTCGCATTAGCATTCTAAAAATAGCTGTACAGAGAGCTCTTTGAAATGCAGCTCATGCTGGAACTTGGGAGGGAGTGACTCTAAAGTCACTCCCTCCCAAGGCTTCAGAGCCTGAGTTGACACTTCAAAGTGCTATCTACACACTATCTATCTTCAAAGTGCTATCTATTGTTGGAGTGCTATCCTGAGCGCCACTAGCCTGTATCTGTTGACCTGAGCTGGGAGGCTCATTGCCATGGGCTGTGTAGACGTACTCCAAGAGGATTTTGAAAAGCCCAGGTTTAGCTTAAATAGGCAAGTGGGTTGGGGACCCTCCAACCGTCAGCTGGCCCTCTGCCCAGCCAATGGCTAAGCAGAGAACTGACTGAGAGGGTGGATTAAGAGGGGCCGCCACACCCCTACCATGTTTGCTTTTGTTTCTCTTGTTCTCGGCTGTCCAATCAAAGGAATTATTAGGCATCTAACTCCCACTGTTTTTGCTTTGCTCTCTCCTTTGAGGTCTGATCCAAAACCCTTTCCCCAATGTGAGTCTCCCTCTTAACTTCTGTAGTTTTTGAATCAGGACTTTGACTCTTATTGATCTTGGAGTCATTGTGGATAGTTCTCTGAAAGCATTAATTCAATGTGAAGTGGCAGTCAAAAAAGTGACCAGTGTTGGAATCATAAAAAGGGATAATACAGAAAATTTCATATTGGCCTTATATAAATCCATGGTACACCCACATCTTGAATGCTGAAAAGAGATGTAGTGGAATTGGAAATGGTTCAGAAAAGAGCAACAAAAATGATTAGGGACATAGAACAGCTTCCATATGAGGAGAGACAAATAAGATTGTCTCTTTTCTAAGCTGAAAAGCCTCAACTAAGGGGGGATATGATAGAGGTCTATAAAATCATTACTGTTGTGGATAAGCAAATAAGGAAGGTTTTTTTTTACTTCTCATAACACAAGAACTGGGGGTCACCAAACAAAATTAATAAGCAGCAGGTTTAAAACAAATAAAATGAAGTATTTTTCCACCCTGTGTGCACAGTGAACCTGTGGAATTCCTTGCCAGATCATGTTGTGAAGCCAACACTATAACGGGGTTCAAAAAAGAACTAGATAAATTCAAGGAGGATAGGTCCATCAAAGGCTGTTATTAGCCAGTCAGAGATGGTGTCCCTAGCCTTTGTTTGTCAGAAGCTAGGAATGGAGCTGTATCAGTGACAATTACCTGATCTGTCCATTTGCTCTGAAGCACCTGGCATTGGTCTCTTGTGGAAGACAGGATACTGGGCTAGATGGTCCTTTGGTCTGACCCAGTATGGCCATTCTTACTGTGTTTCAGATAGGGCTTCTCAAAAACTCTCTCAAAACAAAATTGTTCACAAAAATTTTCTACATTCTATGGAAAATAATCTTGAGTTTTTTGTCAATCCCTCTCCTTGCCCTCAGAGATAGGTTTTCAGTTTTTTGATGATGCTTCAACACTTTCCATGAAAATTTGACAAAAAATATTTTGTCAAATATGAGCAACGATTACAAATTTCCATGCTTCAATTTCAAATGTACATGACAAACTAATTCTATTCACAACTTCTACCATATGGTGCCATAGACTGTTTATAGTATTACCCGGCTAGATGTTGGCTGCTAAAAAGAATGCAGCATTTTATCTGTAAATCTGTTAAAATTAATGTTGGCAGTTCAAGATATCTGGAAATTCCCTTTAAATGAATGTGCTGCAATATGCGCTTACATGCACAAGAGAGAATTCATTTGCTTAAAGAAACAAACCAATTTCTGATTATCTGCCTTCTGATGCAACTTACTTTGGTACTCAGTGAAAATTAAAAATTCTTACAAATGCATCACTTAATACAAATACTGCTACTTAGGGCGTTATGGACATTTTAAAGAAAAATACATCAAAATGAAACTTGAATTTCCATAGATATCACATTGCATTATCTCACAGTAGAAACTAACATGAAATTATGTATTTTCCACAGTTCCTAGTGTGCATTTTTAAGACATTCATTTTGGCATCTACCCAGAAAGTTTTCATCTCCTTCATTTCTCTTAAAAAACAACAATGCCTTATTATTCCTTTTAAAGTATCTGGAAATTTGTAGGTGAATTAAATATCTGTCTACCTCCATTAAAGTTTTCTATGGCACTCATCACCATAGTATCCAAGGCCCAGAGCCACAGAGGTATCTACGCTCCTAAGGTACATGGATACTAGTATTTTAAAAACATTTCTGAAACTGGGACATAACATTTATCTTTTCAGTTCTTGAAATTTTGGCTGTTAATCAGTCAATTTGCATCTAGGGATGTTTACTTCCGGAGCAGCGATCTGTACTCAGCTAAACTGCCCACATTTCAGCAACTGGACAAGTAAGTGTGAGGATTACAATTAGCATGGTAACTACACCTTTACCTATGACAGATTAAAAGCAACAACAACTACTTTGTTACCTTGAACTTAATTCTGCTCTTTAAAATCAAGTTTGGAATACATTGTTGCCCTCGACCCAAGGAATTAACCAGTATCTGGGGCTTTGTCAAGTTGTTTCCTTTAGAGGGAGAAATTAAATGTGTGAGTTGGTATTTCTCTGGTGCCATCATGTTTATTTACAGAGAAGGTACAAAAAGTTTGCTCCCTTGAACACAGTTGCAACAACCTACATTCCCCCCTTCCTTGTTGAGAAATCCAAGTCTGTATTTTCCAGTGAGTCCTCTGCTCGAAGGAGCTCTGTGTCTGCTCCCTGTTGGTGCCATACTCACTAATGCTTCTTTCATTGTCTCTTGGCTTCTGATTGCTTTCTCCTTCTGACCCACAAAAACATGGGAGCAAAAACAATCAATACCCCAGACCATGTGTTTGTCCTTAGTCCCCAGGAAAACCCCTCAGCCCATAGGGCTTGGTTTCTGCCCAGGCTTTATTATGCTGGTCAGTGACTTGAGTGGTGGTTTATCTTCTTTCAGCTAACACTACTCAAAGGGGTATTTAATTAGCCCTTCATTTAGTCTGAATGCAGGGTGCTAAGTACAGCTATTATCTACTCTTGTAAAAGTGTGGGAATGACCATTTAAAGGATGGTAGCTCAATATTCAAAGATCTTTGCTAGTCCTTACCTATGAACCAGAAACTGATTTATACTCACTTTACATAATGTTTTGCTTATGGAGTACAAACACTCACCATCCGCTATTTATCAACATCTATAGCTTACAGACACCAAAGCAGGTATCTTCCAGTTCACCAGACCAGAAACAGCAATATTTTGCCTTTTATCATCCAGCAACACCACTTTCCAGCATACCAACATCCCAACGTGACCACAAACACAAATCATATTCTCTATATGCAGTACAATTTGCTATTAAACAAAAAACCTATAATAAAGTTTGAAGTATTATCATGCAACTTTTTTAGCAAGAAGGACACAAAAATGGCTAGATACATTAGCTGTTCAAGTACCTTTTAAGCAATCATAATTTAAAAAATGTTTTGACTGATTACATAGAAAGCATGTTCTCAGATTAAAACCACACTATTTTCAGCATAAAACAAAAACACTGAACAGTTTAAAAGCTAAGTTACAAGAGTTGCAAAAACACTGAAAAATAACACTGCTCTACAGCCAAAATACTTCTGAAATAAATGTAGTCAAACTTTACTAATTCTGGATCACTGAGAACAAAAATGGTGCTTAAAATTGTTGATTGGTTCTAGTTTTCAAGATATGCTATTGGGTCAGTATATACGACCCTTGACATGGGAATGGCAGAGGATAAGTGAGTTATAAATGGAAGAGATCTCAATGTAAACCAGAAATGACTAAAATACATCTTTGACTGGATCTATGAATAAATCTATGACTGGGTTTGGACAGTACTTGCTTTTTAGGCAAAACAATGAATGATGCAATCTGAAGCTGGTATTGCATCATACATGATATGAATTGCATCATGTTATTCCTAGAAGTCATGGATGATGCAATCATAACAAAGCTTACATCACTCTGCTGAACAAATTGCCCTATATCAGCTCTAGAAATCATACAGTGTCGTGCTCTCTTATTTGTCAGTGTTTGATTTTGCAAAGGGACACATTTCTGTTTAGCCAAAGTGAGCGGAGATGCCTCGTACTTCTGTGAACAGTGCAGATAACTTCTGCTATGTTTGTGGTAAAGTGACTTTTGCATCACAAAAGCGCAGTATAACCACTATGGTTAAGAAAGCCTATTACCTTTATTTTGGCTGCAAAATTGGAGATCAGGACAAGAGGTGGGCCCCACACATACGCTGCAACACTTGTGCAACAAATCTTTGCCAGTGGTTGAACAGGAAAAGGAAATCTATGCCTTTTGCAGTGCCAATGATTTGGAGAGAGCCAACAGATCATACCAGCAATTGTTACTTCTGCATGGTGCCTCTAGTTGGGAAAGGTGTGTCAAAGAAGAAAAAGTGGACTGTGCATTATCCAAACATTCCATCAGCTAGACGCCCAATACCCCATGGAGAAGGACTGCCGGTTCCTGATGCACCAGAATCATTCTCACTTGAGTCAGATGAGGAAGAGGAAGAGGATGAAACTTCTGGTCCTGAACCATCAATGTCACAGGACCCACATTTTCTCCCATCCTCCTCCTCTGAACCACACCTCATAACACAAGCTGAACTGAATGACCTTGTCAGGGATTTAGAACTACCCAAGAGTAAGGCAGAGCTGTTGGGCTCGAGACTACAGCAGTGGAATCTCCTGGCAGGTGATGTTAGGGTTTCCATGTTCCGTGACCGTCAAAAGGATCTTGTCCCATTCTTCTTCATGGAAGGTGATCTTGTAGCCTGCAACAACATCGATGGTGTGATGGCAGCCCTCAACATCATTCACGATCCAGATGAGTGGAGACTCTTCATTGTTTCATCGAAGACGAGTCTTAAAGCTGTTTTGCTGCATAATGGCAATGTTTTGCCATCAATTCCAGTTGGTCATGCAGTCCATATGAAGGAAACCTAGGACAACATGAAACAACTTTTGAGGTGCATAAACTATGACCAACATCAGTGGCAGCTTTGTGGCGATTTGAAGGTTGTTGCTCTCTTGCTTGGTCTGCAGACTGGATACACAAAGTACTGCTGTTTTCTCTGCAAATGGGATAGTCGTGCAAGAGATTCCCACTACATCAAGAAAGATTGGCCACTCCAACAGTCATTGGAGCCTGGGAGGAAAAGTGTTCAGCATCCACCACTTGTTGAATCAAGGAAGATTTTGTTACCACTCTTACACATCAGGCTGGGTCTGATGAAGTACTTTGTCAAGGCCATTGACAAAACACAAGCAGCTTTTCCTCCATGGAAAATTTCCAAGGTTAAGTGAAGCTAAGATAAAGGAAGGTGTCTTTGTTGGTCCTCAGATTTGTGAACTTCTTCGAGATGATGCATTTGACCATGCACTGCGTGGCAAGGAAAAGACGGCATGGAAAGCCTTCCAGTCAGTGGCAATACATTTTCTCGGAAACAACAAGGCAGACAACTACAGGTAGTTGGTGGAAAACCTCCTCAAGGCATACAAAAGCCTTGGTTGCAACATGTCACTAGAGATACATTTTTTGCACTCTCATCTAGATTTTCTTCCACCGAACTGCAGAGCAGTGAGTGACGAGCATGGTGAGTGATTTCACCAGGACATTGCAACAATGGAGAAACGCTATCAGGGCAAATGGAGCCCATCAATGCTTACAGACTATTGCTGGACAGTGACAAGAGATGCTCCATTTAATGAATACAAGAGAGAAGCCAAGAAGCACCGAGTAGACACTGAATAGGACTAAACTATGTACATAATAGTTTTTTGCATTTTGTTTCATAATACATTTTATTTATATAACCCTTTTGCTGATTTTTAAAGTGTTACATAAACAGGACAGGTGAAATATTATCATGTAAAGCAACCATAAACACATGAAAAGACCTAGGTTTACAATTTATGATTAAAACTCTACTATCTACACAATATACATAGACATAAAATGTAAAAACTTAAATATCTTAGAAACAGAAGCCAATCAGTTCTAATTGTCATATTGAATTCAGCACATCAAAATACATAATAAATATCACATTTTATCTCTGAAGCAAATGACTTCTAAAAAAATTGTAGACCAGTGTAATTTGAGTAGCATGCATCCTTTCAGTCAGGATGTTTTAACTACCAGCTGACTACCAAGACTTTCACCAGTTTTCCTCAAATTTTGTTTAAAAAATGTCCTTTGTCTTAAAAGTGAAGCTGGCAAGTGTTTATACCACATTAACTTTCTTAGACAGAGTTATGAGATGTTAAAAATAAGTTTTATAATAAAAATAGATTGATACCTTAATTAGGGATGGAGCTTTGTCCATAAATAATTAATTATGCAGACTTGACTATGGCTGTATATTGCCACTCACTAGTAGAGCCTGAATATCCCTACCCTCCCATCTGGTCAAACAAGGAATGGTTTAAATACTGCAGTGTGAAGTCACTGCTTAAACAGCAAATCAGTGACAGCTGAGGGTCATTTGAGGAGCAGTTTTAAGACACAGTGCCGGACTAGGAGTAGCTTTATTATTATGGGAGGAGACTTCTGGAAGGGAAAAATAGAAACCTTTTCCACCTGATATAGGAAATCCTGAAAACTGGCAGATGTTTGCTTAACCCTGCCAGGGTAGGGGACTACTTAATTTGAAGCCTAGGGACAAATAAATAACGACTGCTCTCTGCAGTCACTAGCAGAGATTGAGGGGCTGCTAGACTCATTTCTCCCCAGGTTAGAATATACACTCAAGCCTGCTAGAAAAGGGAAAACCTATAGTAAGGAGAGTCCTAAGAGTACTGCTGAGAATTAGGAAGGAAAGGTCTAAGATCCAGGGAATCTCAGGATACTTGACAAAGAAATAGGGAAGAGAGATGGAATTAATTTGGTGTAATAACATCTGAAGCAAATAAACTAGGTATTGCCATAAAAAGGGGAATCATGTTGTTTTCTGGAGGCAAACATGTTCAAGTGGATATTGCATGGCACTGTTTTAGTGTTTGGGTTAAAATAAACTTGGTGGCTCTCTCTGACTATATTATATAGTGTGCTACTGCCAGATGGATATCACATATGATGAGTTTCAAATGGTTACATTAATAGTCATGAAGAAAGAATAATAGTACCATTCTACTTACATGAGGATTCCAAAGCATCTTACAAGCATTAATTAGGCTTCACAGCCACTCCAAATATCCTAGGATTATCAGACACTCTAACTTGGTAGGTACAGGGTTTTGGTATCTAAAGAATATTTTTTTCCAGAGGTGATCGGTGAGAGTTATAAATACAGTCTTGTCAGTATTCAGACCCATGGTACTGAAGGGAGAATATTGTCATAGCAAAAAACAAACATGAAAGGAAACAAGATCACAGGAGAACAGTGAGGAAATAAAATGCTACTTAGCCTGGCTACAGATTTTGTTTTGCCTTTTTTCTGACTCTGTATACATCCTACCGAAGTTCAAGCAACTGTCGGGGTTGCAGATGTATCCGCTGAGGGACATATTTAGTGTTCAGTAGACTCTCTATTATCCAGGATTGGGTTAACCAGAAAGTGGATTAACCAGGATGTCAAAAAAAAAAAAATGCGTAACTCTCAGGGCCAGCTCTGGCTTTGTTGCCGCCCCAAGCACACAAAAAAAACCCCACCAGGACACAGGGCAGCCAGTGAACCAACATCCCCTCCCCCTGGCACAGGGTGGCTGGTGAACCAACCCTCCGCCCATATTTCCTATGGATGGTGATTATCCAGGATTTTATTAACCAGAATTAATTTTTTTCCCTATCATCCTGGATAATGGAGAGTCTACTGTATCTGGTATTCGTCTCAGCTGATTTTAAGCCATCAACTGGATGATTTGGGGCATCATTGTCACATATCTTTAGTAAAAAGGTGGTAGGTGGTTTCCCCATTATGAATATCAGAAGCAGTCTTCCTTACATCTATAGTCAGCCTCATTATTTAAAAAGAAAGTGAAATGTTCAACTTTAGCCACACTAGGAAGGCTCCTGCTGTCTTCAGTGCTATTAGTAGCTGTTGTAAGTGCCTACTTTGTGCATGGAAGTTGGGAACAGTGGATCTAAACTCACCCTAATAAGGTTTCTGCCTCAGATGGATGTTCCCATCTAGGAGGTTTGGCATACATTTACACAAAGTTTGGTTAGTATCCAGGCTTTGGGGCATGTATTTGAATGAAACATTTCAAGATTTACCTCAGGTATGCTTTCCATGCATGGGGAGAATGGTACTAATTTTAAATGGTTTACTCAGTCTAGATCAAGGAAATAAAGAAGAATTATATAACATCTCAGCGAGGGCGAAAACAGAGAGTAGGACCCTCCATCTTGAATCCCCCCATAGTCCTCATAGATGTTATGGTCAGAAGGGACCATTACAATCATGTAGTCTGACCTCCTGCAGAGGACATGCATATCATTTTATTGTTCAATGACATGCTGAGAAACATTGTAGGGACCTCTAGCCACATACAAAAATGCTCTAACCAAAAGTAGGAAGGCCCACAATGGCACAGTTTACACAGTAGTCAAGGGATCCTAAAATAATGTGCAATCAATTTCTTCCATAAACTGCTCAGATATCACGGTGCTGTTCAGATTAGATCAACTATTCGGGAGTGACAAAAAAGATCTCCTCCCATAAGCTGATATTTATCTTCATCTGAACGTCTTAGATGTCTAGGGGATAAACTGACAGATCATCTTTGATTTTTTTTTAAATAACCACATCATTTCCCCAAATATTATGAGTAGTTAGTCAAATCTGTAACATTTCAAGATGGAATGTACAGGATATGGGATCCTAGTGATGTATACCACTATCACAATTGTATTGTAATCTTTCTGTTATAAGAAAATGTGATTTCACTTATCAGTGCAGTTTCGATGCTGCAATCACATGCCTCCCTGGGCTCAACTTTCCAAACAATACATCTCTCATTTTCTTACATTTACTTTATTGTGTATTACTGTATGAGCTGCCTCAATGGGTTCTCTTTGGCACACTAGACCAACTAATGGCAGGGCTTTGTACTGATAATGTCTAGGAACCTGAATAAGGAATCCCCACCGCTAACACATCCAAACCTTGATGGCAGACACACTCTGACAATGCAGGGCTGGGACTGCTCATTCAGTCAGTACACTCTGCCGCCGTGGAAGCTGCTGTACTGGGATCTTGCTTTTCAGCATATTCATAAGTGATCTGGAAAAGTAGGGCAAACAGGTGGTAAAATTTGCAGATGATACAAAATTACTCAAGGTAAAGTCCAAAGCTGACTCCGAAAAGATGCCAAGGGTTCTCACTGAACTGGATGATTGAGCAACAAAATGTCAGATGAAGTTCAGCATTGATAAGTGCAATGTAATGCACATTGGAAAATATAATCCCAACTATACATACAAAATGATGAGGTCTAAATTAGCTGTTAGCACTCAAGAGAGATCCTGGAATCATCATAGATTGTTCTCTGAAAATGTCTGCTCAATGTGCAGCAGCAGTAAGAAAACCTAACAATGTTAGGAACCAAGTTAGGATCCTGATGCTACTATATTAATCCATTGTGAACAATGCATGCAGTTCTGGTTACCCCAGCTCAAAAAAATACATTAGAATTGTAAAAGATACACAAAGAGCAACAAAAATGATTACGAGTGTGGTTCTGTAAGAGGAGCTCACTAGATTATTGCCCCTCTTCTGTTCATTCTCTCTGAAGCATCTGGCACTGGCCACTGTTGGAAGACAGGATACTGGGCTGGATGGACCATCGGTCTGACCCAATATGGCTATTCAAATGTTCTTATAATGGACCATGGAGCCCTATTGTGACAAATCCAGCCCCCAATCCTTGCAGCATAGCTTCCTGGAAGCTAATATAACAGGGAGCCCTGTAGAGCAGAACAATCTGTAAATCTTATCCCTGTCCCCCTGTCACAGACACCTTTCATCTTTTTGGAGCTAGATTATTGCTAATGAGTTAGGGCACACAATGAGTTAGGGCACACATAGGGCACACAGAGGAGGCGGCACTGGTTTGGCCAGTTATGAATAATGCCAGGTAGCACAGACAGCATGGTGTCATCATTGTGCATTATACAGCAAAACAAACATACACCACTCAATGTATGCACTGCAGGAAAACATAACAAAGCCAGTAGTCCTCAAGTTCAAAAACTAAATCACTCCCCAAAGTAATTTTTTTAAGCTTATAACTTTATCAAACACAAGTCTGAATCTCAAGGTTGAATTTGGGGGAGGGGGAAGAAATCCATTCTATAAATATTTAAACATGACCTACAGTATATGTGAAGCCTATTTTGTCTGCCTTTGCAGTGGTGTTATTTCAACACAGTAGACATCATTTTCATGCATCAAGACTACACAAAAAAGGCAGAAATAGAGAAGTCATAGATTTTAAATGAAAGCAGCTTGAATAATTAGTCACCGAGGCTGAAATGAAATCAATAATGTAAATCAAAGTGACTTCAGTACAAATAGCTTGTTGGAGCTAGCATATTGTATACAAATACTTGTCACACCTGGGATCATTAATGTAGATATGGGGTGACAACTGACATTAAGAAAATGCTGAATAAATTACCAAATACAGCTCTTACTTGCAATTTTTAAAGCAGCCATTTGTTCCACTGACAACTTCAGCAAACCTTTCTGAATAGCTTTTGGTGTACTTAGAAGTAGGTGTCTAGTGGCAACTTAAAGACTAACAGAGGAGTTAGTCTGTTAGTCTTTAAGGTACCACTGGACTCTTCATCATTTTTGTGGATACAGACTGCCATGGCTACCCATCTGATACTTAGAGGTAGTTATCCACCATGAAATCTTGATTTCAGCTACAAGAAGAGCTGCCAGCATTCTATCCTGCTTCTTCTGGGCTAATTACTAAATATTACGTTTCAGATTATCTTTCATAGAGCATTTTTTTCTGTTGCTTCCTTCAAACAATATTCCTGCTAGGTGAATCTTTGTACCATCCATCCATAGTATTCTTTTACATCAGAATGTGATGTGGACATATAAAGAGGATGTTCAGTAGATGTATGAAGCCAACAAAAGCTGCTTCTATTGGTAACTAAAGAGCATTGTTGGTGGATGTATAGAGGGACAGATTGTTCTTCTCTGTTTTTGAAGTTCATAAAAAAACACAGTGTTCCTACTTACTGGCATTTAGCGGCTGGACAAGTCAATATCTTTGTTTAATACATAGGAGATACTCATCAACATGCAAACAGCCATTTCCATCCCAGAAGATCTGAGAGAAAGTAGCTTTCACTACACAATCACATGACAAGAAAAAATATATTTACAATCAAACCAACACTGATAATTTTGCTAGTGTTTGGCAAATGGCTCTTTGGAAGCTGGCTGTGCATCATTTCTTTACTGACATTTATTAAGTAGTTTGTCAGAACATATTTCACTGTAGCTAGATTCCAGACTGATCCATTTTGGTTTTCTAAGTGCAAGTCCCCTTTGTAGTGAGGGAAACAAAAATATTCTGCAATAAAGCAACTACAGTCCTATCAAAGGTGGCACAATGGTTTATGGTATATTTGGATGTCTTAGTAAAAATGGAGGAAAAGTTAGTTGCAAACATGTTTATGAATAATGAATTGCCTATTCATATTTTCTGTGGGAAAGTATATGAATATTTTGTTCAGATGAAATTATCTTATTCCTGCAAATACTGCTATCCATGACTTCAAATGTGTATCTATGCACAATTAGAAGTATTTGTATAAGAAGCTTCAATCTACTCTGTGTGTGTGTGTGATATATAGAGATCATATGTCAGAACATATAGGACTTACGGTTGTGGGAACAAGTGTAATAAGCAGTAGAAGTAGGCTAGATTCTGAATGAGAAAACAAGACATTTTAAAAGAAAATTAAAATTAAATTATTAATTAAAATTAAATATAACCGAAGAGCAGTGAAGCAAAGAAGTGGCAATTCATGCCAAGGTGCAGTATGAGCTACAGAAAGTGAAGAAAATTCTTGGACAACTCACTGATTAAAAACCAAGTGCTGAATTTGGTCGACCAGCTGTACAAATAATTTTAAACCATCTCTAGTCATCACAGTGATTGGCTTTTCTGAGTCTCTCTATGGCATCTGAAAGAATGTAAGCTAATTCAAGTACTAGTCTCTCACATGTATATATTATCTTCTGGCACATGGGTAAAGCAAAATGGCCAAAAAGCAGTGTTTAGCCCACTGGATCATTTTCAGTCCATGCATTATGGTTTTCCAGGATGATGGGTAAACATCCTCTCCATAAAAACACAAAAAAGTGGGGGAATATATCAGGAAGAGAGCCTGAGACATAATCCCTTGTATCAGAGGCCTGATATGAGGCAGGACTTCTTCACAGAATCTGGCAAGAACAGGGCTGATACTGCAGAAATACACATTCCTAGGAAGTGCTAAGTAAAGAACAAACACATCCTGATATCAAGTGGTACGAGAACAACCCAATATCAAAGATGGTACCTAAACATTCCCCAAGAATAACAGAAACACACTGATCCTTCCTAAAACAAGGTCAGGATGCCAGTATGTAACTTGTTTATATCAGGATAAAAAGATATGTCTCAGAGGGAGTATCTTTGGTCAGACTGGGAGAAGGAGGGCTGAAAAGTCCTGCCACTGACTGAGCTGTGTCCATTGTAACGGGGATACATGTTTTAGTATCCTCGTAGAGTTGCCAGCTGCTATTACCATGCTTTATCAACAATAAACCTGTCTGAGTGCCTTTGTATCTTAACAGATCTTGTGGTCATTGGGCAATTTGCTCGAGGTTTGTTGTGCCAACTATCTGAGCAGAACTGAGACAGCACACAGGAAGAACGCACACACACAGCCAAATATCTAACCATAGCGAGCATTTGGGATAGTCCACAGAAGTTACTGCTGGCTCTGCCCTCATGCACTCTAGTGACAAAGAATTCCAGATGAAACACACAGCCTCCTAGGATGTCAGCCAAACTGGACATTAAGGTTCATTATTAAGATGCTGATCTTGCGTCAGATTTCACTAGTATGGATCCCCTCACCAAATGGAGAACCCCAGTGAAGTTAAAAGGATCTCTGCGTGGACATGCAGTGGCAAGGTCTGAGCTAAGGGCTTCCAGTGTAGGATCAGGGTGCAAAGGTAATAGTTTGTCCTGGCAAAAAAATGGAAACATCATGGAAGGAAAATGCTAAGTTAATTTGTTCTTTTTTTTTTTAAAAGGAACAATGATGGCAGAAAATAATTTAAATTGTTTTTAATGAAAATTATAAAGTTGAATAGCCTTTATTTTACAAATAAAAGTAATAGATTAAATACAATTTAATGTTTTGGCATGGAACTCATGCCCATGACAAACTTATAGGGAAACTCTAGGGAAAACAAGCGACATTTCTATGAATAATCATACTGTGTTGTCTACTGTCCGAAAGGTTTGATGTTGCAAAGGGCAGTCAGTAGGACTAACCTCATGTTTAATTATTTTGCTGGTTAGGGGGCCAGAGTTTTCAGCCCCTGGCAGATCAAAACAAGGACACACTGCGAAGAATGGGTGGCGTTTTATCTCTACAACATATCACATGTAACTGTCATGAGCCTTTATACTTCCAGCCAGTCCAATCTCCTATGCAATTGTGGATATTCGGATAGTGTTTCAGAAGCAAAGGGAGAAGATAAGAGTAATGTTTCTGTCTGAAACACTGAGCCTGTTATGAAATAAGATTGATGGACTGCTGTTCCACCTATGAAACAACAAAAAGGATTACCACCTACAAGACAACTGGCTGCATTTGGCAGAATAACAAAATGCAGAATCAATAACTGTGTCAGATGCAAAGAGCTGTGTGTCTGTGAGACATGACTGATCCATCTGTAGTACAGGCCACATGCCAGTAGCTTGACTTTCCGTGGCTGAGAAAATTAATCCACCTAGGGCCAAAGTCAACTTTGTAAATGGCTATAACTCCACCAAAGTCAATGGAGTTGCATCTGCTTACACCACAGCTAACATTGGTCTAGAAATTAAGAAGAAGAATATGTTTGTTTCATTGATCTCCTGGCTTTATAATATAGACCATGCTATGATACCGCCCAAAATTTCTGCAGATATCAGTGGTGCCAAACCTAGGGCTAGAATGTCAGATTGACTTCAGCCAGGCTGATTTCAATGGTGTTATGGTAGTTTGCACATCTGAGGACCTAGCCTATATTCTTTGTTTTACTAAACCTAAAAAGCTGGTCATTGACTATTTTATCCTGGACACATCATGTCCTATCTCCTGTATCAGTAATAACTAGAAACAGGCCATTTTGTCTGAACTAGGATTGCTTTTATCCAGTCTAGTCTTCATTGTCACTGAACAGGTTGATCTTTCCAAAATGATATAGCTCTCGTATTTAATCCTGCTCAGGGTGAGTATGTTAAAGGATGGAAATGTGAATATAGCTCCCATTAAAAGCAATGATTTGACCGCGTATTTGTAGCTAAATAACATTTCCAAATTACATATCAGTTTACTCAAATCTAAGTATTTATACTCATCAGCATCACACTTCCCAGGCACCAACACAGAAGGAAATGTCCAGTCACCTCCAAGACATTTAAACATCTCTAAAGTTTTTAAACTTCAAGGTTTTAAGGTTAATAAATATTACTGTTCAAAATATCTTATTTATTTTTTGAGAGAGCCACAAAAGGTGGTCTCATCTTGTTTACATTTATCATAGGTATCCCAAACTATTTTATATTTCCCAAGGTAACTGCAGTGATTGGTGCACTAGAAATATATAATGGACAGATTAAAAAGATTTGAAGGAAGAATTAGTCTGTACATGTCCCTAGGCTTACTTGTGCACAAATGTATTTGTGAAGAAACAGGTCCTTAGAAATACACAACATGAAGAAATAAACAGACCATTCCCATACAAAAATAATGTTGGAAAGGATAATTAACACTCAACCAAATATTTTTAAGCACTATACTTATACTGCTCCTTCTCTGCCGTTCACAAATGCTTACACCTGCATTTCTGTTAAGTGATCTGGTAATGCTTAATTAAGGGATCCAACCTATTCCCAATTACCATGCAATAATTAATCATTCACTATCTCTGACCAACTTCAACTGCTGACTCAACCTTTATTTTGCAATTTTCCCTTTAAATATCCAATGTCTGGCAGGAGATTCATCCTATTGCTGAAGTTTTCAAATTAGTGTTTGAAGAAGTTTATTTCTTTTCTAATGGTCTTTGTTTCTATTTTGGGTTTTTATCTTTTATATCTGCCCACTTCTCCCTCCTCTTCCCCCCACTTTCCACCTGTTCCATTTTTTTCACTTTGCCACTCAAAAGGGGAAAATAAAAGTAGAGAGGAGAGAATCAGCGAGAAGATCAAAAACCTAGATACAGAACATGTCTTTTGAAAAATAAAAACATTGGATTTTCATTTTTTTTCCTTCAAAAACTTAAACATCACCAGAAACTTTAAAAAAAATCCATTCTAAACAATTGGCATTTTAACCACCTCTAGTTATGAGCATATCTCAACAACCCAGTGTAACCTTTGGATTCCACTTTGATTGTTTTATATGTGAAATGTGCAGATTAAATGTCATTTCTAGAAACCAGCAATCCACATCAGAGTTGACTAACAGAGGAGAACACAGACAAACCTGACTTCTCACATGTTAAGATTGTTGTTGCCTATGGCCACTAGTATAACAGCATTTTGACCTATCTGGTTACTTGAGAACCAAAAGCAAACTTCTCAATGACAAGAGCTGCTTAACTTTTTCAAAGCCTTTCTTACATTAAGTAATATCTTAACTACATATATTAATCACTTGGGCTTATAAAACTGCCACCATATTACAGAATCTGCAAGAATACAGGCAAAAAAAATTTAAAGCTTGAAAGCTCTCTAGAGATTATATTTAGACATACTTTAAATATAAGTCCCAGTTTCCAGAGGAACTGAGAGGTGGGAGAGCATGCTTCAGTTTAGTGGGCAAATGATCTCTATTTATACATAAGATCTTGCTGCCTCTTCCTCCACACCAGCGCTGCCATAAGGTTTGGTTTGGTTTGGTTTTGTGTTCACTATCTTAAGTGAAGTTACTTCAGATTTACAATGACATTAAAGGAAAAACAGTTCGTTTGTTTGTCAGTTTCCTTAAATTTAGCAGCCTCGCTTTTGTGTAACTCTAATTGTGATTCCAGAGAAATGTTTAAATTATTATTTCCAACTGTTTATTTTCTTTTTGTTCAGCTGTAATTATGAGGCTGGAGAAATGTTGCAAAGGAGGAGAAAAAAAGTTATGTAGTATCACAGGTAACAGAATATTTCTACATTAAAATCTAGAGAAACCCAGTTGCAGTTATGCCAGAAATAATATTGATCAATCATTATTATGAATAGAATGATACTCTGGAAAATTGTCATCACATATATAGCTTAGAAAGTATGTGGAAATATCTTTCAGCCCCCTGATGTTTGCATCTCCAAGGATACCAGTTATGATGATTCTTTATCTGTTTTGATTTAAATGCATGTGTATAGGATGCTAATATTATCCACTGACAACACTATATGAAATATTTGTAAATAGTTGTTCATTGTGAGTGAAATTCTGACATACTAAAGCCAGTGATAAAACTTCAGCTGCCTTCAGAGAGCTCAGGATGTCACCCAATGAATATTTATTACTCTAAGGATGTTACAGAATAAAGGCTGAGGTTCAGGTTTTTAAAAGTATTTAGGACTGCAGTGGTCAGTGTTCAATGTCTACGTGATTTAGGAGCCAAAATCTCATTTTTAAGAGAGATTTAGGCTGCTAAGTCCCTAAATCCCCTTTGAACATGAAATTTTGGGATGCTAGGCATTGTAACACTGAGCATTGCAATGCCTAAATACCTTTAAAAACCTGGGCTCAAATCCTTACACAAGTGTGTAATTCTAATTCATGTGAGCAGTCTCATTGTCATCCATGGTTACACTAATATGAGTAAGAGATACATTATGGTTGCATAGATCAAGTTCTGAAATTGGCTGCACAATTAAAGTTTTTTTCCATAAATAATAACCATTTTACATAGTCCCTGGATTTCAACGGTGCTGAGCACTCATAGCTCTGATTGACAATAGTTAAAAAATTGACTGTAGTTGAGAAAATCAGATCCATGGTGCCTTTTATTTTCATGCAGTCTTACAAATCTGCACATTATCCCTTTGCAGTAGTTCAATATTTTCATCACCATTTTGCCTATGGGGAAACTGAGGCAGGAAAGTTGAATCTGCCCCAACATCACAAAGGGGGTCAGGGTCATAGCCAGCTTTAGGGATTTCTGCCTCCCAAACTGTGGCTCTAATCACTAGTTATATCTAGTCCACCGTTAGAGATTTTTATTTTTTTTTGGCCTTTCTTGAGATGTAGATTCCAAGAGAACTTCTGATCCATTGCTTCTGTTTGCTTTCCAAAAAGAATCTGCAGTTCATGCCAAAACCCCAAAGTCATTTAATTCCAGCCTGTGACAAAGTGCTGGCTGTAGTACCCTGGTCACTTAAGCAGTTGTATAACACAGTCAATCATGAGCATCATTGGAATCAATTAATCTGTAGTGATGGAGATTGTTGAGTTAATGAGGTAATTAGCTGAATAAGGGGAAGATGTATTTAATTGGCTGGAACAGGAAGTAAGGGGATAGCTCCTAGAGGGAGCTGGAGGTAGTAGAGAAATCTGGAAGGGGCACATTTCTGTGCACTTTTCTGCAAATAAAGATACAATCTAAATATTAAAAGTTTATGTGGGAAAAAAAATAGACTTCACGTTCCTTGTGAATAAAAGACCACTCAAATGGGCATTTCAGTATGGCACATAGGGTAGCTGAGGGAGTGCCCTGTGACGTAATCCTAACTATTCATGTTTGGGTATCCAGTAATGACTAAGCCTATGTCTATATTGCAGGGATTCATAAAAAAAATCGAATTATGACCATGACAACTATGGATAAACTCTGGCTAAGTGTCAACAATTATTGCAGCAAACAATTCCAGCCAATAGAATTCTGTGACAACTCTTACTTTTCCATTTAAAGCAGTTTTAAGTGCACATTAGAATAAACCTTAGGCTGGTAACATGTATTGACTTCAAAGCTCCATTTGTAAGTAGACAAATCCAAAATTAAGCCAAAAGGCTATATTTTGTGTAGAATGATGGAAAAAGTTCTTTGACTAAAATTAATTGTCTGCTGTTGTATCATTCCTTCCTTGTATATAATCCCCATGGCACCTATTGTCAAACTAATCTGGTCATTTAATGTATCATTACTTAATTGTTAATTTTTAAATGAGATCATTAATTTTTTATTACAGACCAAGCATGAAGAATTTATAATCTGTTTTCCCCTCAAAGGTAAAATAACTTGAAATAGGTCTACAAATGGAATTAAATCTATTTTTTATTCTGCTACATTGTTCTTGCTCCTATTCTATAATTAATCGCATAAGAGGAATATAATATTAAGTATAAATCTTGCAGTCCTTACTCAGGCAAAACTCCTGTTGAGGTATATCACATACAGATAATAGTATAATGTCTCTTTAAGTGAGTAGGTGAATGTTATAAATTTGTTTTTCTTACTTAACTAATCAGCATCAAGGCCCCGTTTGAGCATGGTAATTAAGCATGTGAGTAATCTCATAGACTTCAGCAGTATTCTTACATCCTATGCTTAAATTCTTTGCTACACCAGAGCCCATAGTTGCAACTTTCTTCGTCCATTATTAAAATATTTACCTTCTCAGGAGGAGAGCAACTGTCAGCCTTTAAATGATTTGGATTTAGAGGAAAGAGAGCTCCCATGATCAAATCAAAGAGAACTGACCCCCATTGGCCTCACTGAAAGTTGCAGGTGCTCAGCAACTCTCAAGATTTGATTACTAGACCTGTTCCTCAAAAAAACTTCTGCTCCTTCTCTGAGATTCCTGCATGGCTCTTCCCCTTGTGATCCCATATTTATGTGTCCAGCATAGCCATTTGAAGTCCTTAGTAAAGAATCTGCCAATAGGGTTCACTACACAAACGCCACTAGACCTTTTTCTAGGTACTGAGTTCCCTTACCCTAATTTCTTCCCTAAGCTACTTGGGGTATCTTTTTCCAGCTCCCTGCCTTGCAGAAGGCAAGACACCACCAGGATAATCAAGTATGCAAATTATCTATATATTTATAAGGCATCTTTGCTCTGTTGAAGAGACCTTATGGACCTGCCTTTCAAAAATGCTGAGCACCCACACTCCCATGTTGAGCTGCATTTGCTTGGTTTCTCTATACATCAAGCATCACATGAGCATTTATAGGGATCATGCAGGCAGTATGCGCTGCAAACCAAGATATGTTCAAGATATAGATGGAAGATATGTTCTTGTAGATGGAAGGTAGGTACTAAGCTATTTTCAAGGACTGAAGGAAGAGGAAGTGTCTGACTTGAAGGAGAGGTGATCTCATAGGGATACCGGCAGTTACTCAACTGTGTTCAGGACTGGGGAAGGGAATCTATATTGAGGCTGAGAGAAGGTGCTAATGCTCAAGTCTGTGAATGTTTTAGGTTGCAGTCCAGCAAAACACATAAGCACATGATTAACCATAAAGTATGTGAGTAATGCCATTGAATCCCATGGAAATCGCTTAAAGTTAAGCATGTACTTATGCGCTTTGCTGAATCAAGCCCTTAAGAGATGAAATAGAGAAATGTTACCTCAAAGTCTGCATTTAAACAATGTGCTGTCTATAAAGGGGGTTAATATACTTACCTAAAGCACATCAAAGGGTAAATGTAGTTGATGTTTATTTAAAAATATTCAAATACTTGAGTGAAAAATACTATGGAAACGCAGCTGGTATTATAACTTGCCGACTTAGGACAGTGTTGAATTTGGCCCAATATTTAATGACTATGTTTGGTTTTCAGAGGATTTGCACAGTATGTAGAGTTCCAAGAAAGTGAAAAGCTAACCAGTATATGGAAAATGTCAAGAATGATTTGTTTAATTGTTCAAGGTTGAATGGACCAATTATAAGAACATTTTATCTGCAAATGCAGAACGTTCCTCCACCTTCGGGCAAGAGATAATAATGACTTTGTTTATAATACTGTTTTCGTGCACTAAAAAGGAAAATTAGGATCACTGTTGTCTATATTCTCATTGGCTCAGTAATGTTGTCAGTGATTAAATAGTTCTGTAATTTAACAGGTAAAATTCTGCATAAAATGTCTTGGTTATAGGAAGGAAATTTTTCATTGCCTTGTAGATATCTCAACAACGGGATGTAATCAGGATTTATATTACTTGTTGTATTTCTTAATAATAAACTTTGCCTTGAGAGGTATGTAGAGATAAGTGTAGAAATGATCCCAGCCTACCATTTTACAATCCAAAGCAATGCCAAAAACGCATCTGGCAGCACTAGTGTGTATGATCTTCTAAACAATAAAAATATATTCTAAATTAAAGCTATATGCAGTTACTTAAAGGCTCTTAGTAACCACTGTGAAAATGTATAGCAATGTATATTTTTGAAACTCCATCACATTTGTTCTATTTCTGCATTCTTTTTCTCTATCATTGTTAGGGTTGCCCGGCATCTGGTTTTTGACTGAAGCACACCTGGGAATTGGACATGCCGGCCATTTCTGGGAGTGGCCTAAGGTAAGCCCCGGCCAGCCAGAACCTGCACCTCAAACTCCCTCCCGCACCCCAAACCCCTGCCCCAGCCCTGAGCCCCCTCCCACACCACAAACTCCTCATTCCCAGCCCCAACCCAGAGTTCACACCCCCAGCCAGATCCTGCACTCCCTCCCACACTCCAATCCCCTGCTCCAGCCCATTGACAGTCTTAGGATCTTCAAATAAAAGAGGCTTTGTGCATGCAAAGTATGACAGTGCTGCAATTTAAATAAAATTACTCATCAACAAAAACCTTCCCCTCCAAAAAAACCCAACCAATTTCTGACCTGATATAAAATACCCTGCATGTCACATTCCATTATTCATGTATAATACTCATCGAACCATATTATCTGCCAGATAAACCATAAGGAAAATTCTAGCCCAGGTTGTCATATCCAGTTCTTAAATCACAAAACTTTGAGTCAGGAGGTCTGGTTTTATTCCAGTGTCCTGCCACTAACTTAATCTAATCTTCACTAGATGACTTAATTTCTCTGTTCTTCAGATTCCTCATATGCAAAATATTTGCAGCGCTTCTCAGGGTTATGGTGAAGCTTAATACATTGATGCCTGGGATCTCTGAAAGGAAGGCAATAGAGAATCACAAGTATTTATTCTTAATGATACAGGACTGCTCTTAGAAAATGCTCCATAAAGTTTGTTTCTGAATAAAATTGATTCCTTCACTCTGAGGGGAAAAGAGAACAACCCTTCATGACTGTGCAAAAGTTTAGCACTGGTACATGTGTACCTCCTACTTTAAAATACATTTGCAATGACGAATCCACCAGGAAATATCTGATCATGCCAATCTTCCCTGAATGATTTGAGTTCCAGAGCACTGGACTCTTTTTCCTAAATGTATAAGACAGACAGGGTTAGAATCAGCGCCTCCAGAAACATGTTCTCCTAAAGAAACTGAAAGAGCTAGTCAGTGTCAGGATGTTTTTAAACTTATGCACAATATGAATACATGTTCACATTACAACAGTTATTATATTGTGTTGTAGACAGTGGTTGGAAAATAAGGACACAATATAATAAGGTATCTGCAACAAATAAATATTAATTCATTGCAAAGGGACTAAAAGGAAGCAGAATACTATCAAATACATGTATTCCATTTCACCCTGTGAGTAGAATATATGTAACTGTAAAAGTTTAAAGCATACTGTATCTTGGTAAGTAAACATTTTCATTATACAGAGCCCCTTCACAAATATATGTATATATATTAACTGAGACTGACAGTGTTTAAAAATATTTAAGATAAATTTCAGTTAATCAGTTTTGTTCATGATTATAGCAAAAGGGGAATTGTTCAGATAATGTTTTAACTGAAATTGGATTACTCTGTTAATTCATATTGTGTCTTTAAATCTGGTACTTAGGCATATTTATATTAAATGTTAAAGGTTATATAAGCAGTTGAGAAGGAAAGACAAAATATTGCAGAACCCTTTCTTAACAGGCAATAAAGAATTAGGATGATTTCACTATTAGATTTCCTTTATCAGACCCTTAGGAAATTTAAAAAGTCATCACATTTTGAGGGTTTTTTATGGCGTCTGACATTTGTAGTGATAAGAATATAATCCAATAGTTTGGAAGGAGATAATCAACTGTTGAGGTCAAATAAGACTTCCACCTCCCACTTCTCCTTATTCATAGATTTTCTGGATGATAGGAAGAGGATTTTCATCAAACAGCAATTTTCATGGGATTAGTACATTCAGCCTTCAACTCACCAGCCTCCCACATTGGAGCAAGTTGATATTTTTCTTGTCTGCTCATCTGTTTACCCTCACAATGTCTCAAAACCCCTTTGGACAAATTCTGATAATTTGCAGAATGCTAAAGGACCTTATGTCAGATATTTATTTAGTGGATTTATTGGTAAAGGACTAGGTAGTAAAGGTCAATTGGTTTCCTTTTGTGAAGGATTTCCATTTGTCGATGTAGTCTATAAATGATAAACTATAAATGATAAACTATTTGTATGCAGCTACATCTTTTTAACGGGATTAAAACTACAATTTATATTTATTAGTTGTTGTCGGCTAATCCTGCTCTTCAGGTCAGTATGGCTATCAGCACTGGATTCTGTGGAGCACTTTGCCCTCTCTTGGCAAATTCCAATTCTTTAATGCTTCACATTATTTAGTTTCATTATTTTAACAGCAGAGTGTAGCCTGTAATCAATAAACAATTCTTTTATCTTAATCATAGATCCTGTATTCATAAATATGCAGCTTTCCAGCCTCCTGGGTGCTGCTTATGATTTTTAAGTGCATTTCACAAATGGAATGAAATTCAGTTAGGCACTGATTCAGCAAAGCACTTAAGTACATGCTTAAGTCCCATTGAGTTCAATGAGAGCTAAGTCGCTGCTTTTGTGTATTGTTATCTGGGCGTTAAACACTTTAAAACTGTCAGATAGGTGACAGGTTAGATTAATATTGAAGGAACAGGCTTCTGCCTCTGTAAAACTTGTAGACATTCCCGTCTGTATCAGGACTGTTTGAGATGAGGTCAAGTTTATTATAGTGGTGCTGGAGCTTCAGTATAGTTACAGTTGCATTGCGACTTCTGTTTAAAGGTCAACCTTTCTTAATTCTCTTAAATCAACACACTAGTCAGAGTTCTTTGAAAGTTGGTGCCCCTCAGGAGGGTACAGAGTAGGGTAGTCACCCAAATTTGTGGTGTTTCAGCTTGGGATTCCATAGATATGAGCCCCTCAAAACAGCCATTTAAAAATAAAAAATTTCTAGGTGAGCTTTTCTTTGCTCAGAGCTACCAATCAGATTTTTGATAAGTTACAGGTCAACAGGACCTCAATCTTTCAAGTTTTACCTTTGGTTGTTTATGGCACTCATTAAATCTTTGGAGGATCCAAATTGAGAACAGTATTTAAGAAAATGTACATTTTTAACACTGCAGATGCACAAATACAGAAAAATGGTTCTGAACTGGTCAAGGAATACGCACAGCCAGCCTTTACACATGGAATCTCCATGATGATCCACTTTGTCACTGTGGTTTCCATCAGTCAATGGCACATGTTGTCAATGAGTGTCAACTGACTAGATTTCATGGGGGCCTTAGGACCCTTCATTGTGCTGATGGAGCTACTGTTGGGTGGCTTGGCAAGCACTACAAATGCTAGGAGAACTCCGCGTTTCCTGGTTTTCAGAAGTTTCAGTTTTGCTCAGTGTCCTGCAAAGGGATGACATATCACCAAGTAGTTTTAACCCCATTCATGTAGTTTTTTGCCATTTAATTATACTTACGTTTTGTCACTAAGGGTACATCTTCACTACCCGTTGGATCGGTGGGTAGCAATCGATCTGTTAGCGATCGATTTCTCACGTCTCTTGAAGACGCGAGAAATCGATCGCCCGCTGCACCCTGTCGACTCCGGTAACTCCAGCTTGACGCGCTGGAGTCGACGGAGGTGCAGTGAGCGATCGATTTTATGTAGCTGAATTTGCGTATCTTCAGTCGATCCCCGCCCTCCACCCCCAGTGAAGACCAGCCCTAACAGTCTTAGATCATGATAAAAAATGATCATGTCATGTTAGCAAGGATAGGTGGATAATGGGAGGCCTTTAACTACAAGGGAAAGATGATAATTAGGCAATAATGGTATCAATATATATGTAAACCAGCCTGGATGGATCACGCATATGGCAAATCTAAGCACAAACGAGCATATAAGGAACACAATTTTTAATTGTCTGTATACATGGTTTCATGGAAGGTAGATCTTCCTACCTAGCTGTTAAAACAAACTGTTCATCTTTTTTTGACAGAATTACAGGTCTGGTTTATAAAGGCCACTGTGTTGAT
Source organism: Dermatemys mawii (assembly GCA_007922305.1). Taxonomy (NCBI): domain Eukaryota; kingdom Metazoa; phylum Chordata; order Testudines; family Dermatemydidae; genus Dermatemys; species Dermatemys mawii. The sequence continues at coordinate 12,264,964 of ML677353.1, forward strand.
ATCCTGTACTTAGATTTCTCCAAGACATTTGACTTAGTGCCACATGACATCTTGATTAAAAAAATGCATTATATGGAACTGACAAGGCACACATTAGGCATATCAAAAGCAGTCTCACTGACACATCTCATAATGTAATTGTGAATGGGGAGATATCAATGAGCAGATCGTTTTTAAGTGGGTGGCCTTCAGGGATAGGTTCTTTGTCCAAAACTGTTTTATATTTTTATCAACAAGCCAAACAAAGATGCAAAATCTTTGCTGGTTAGTTTTTCAGATTACACAAACTGTTGGTAGTAAATAATGAGAAGCACAGGTTGCTGTTAGGCAGTGATCGGAATTATCTGGTTAAACAGTTGCAAGCTAAGATAATGCATTTTTATTCAGCCAAATGCAGGTAATACATATTGGAAACATGAATACTGGTTATACCTACAAAATCTCTGTCTTGGAAAACAGTGACCTAGAGAAGGGTATAGAGGTTTTTATAGATAATCATCTCAACATGAGCTCTCAGTGCCGTGCCTTGGCAAAAAGGGCTAATGCTATCTTTGGATGTACAAAAGGAGACTATTAAATAGAAGTAGGAAAGTGATCTTGCCTCTGTACATATCACTGGTAAGACCGCTACCAGGATATCATGATCAGTTGTAGTTCACATTCAAGGATGTGAAAATACTCAAGTTCAAGGAGGGCCCCAAGTGATTCACAGGCTTAAAAACAGGACCTATGATGTGAAGCTTTAGGAGCTCATTTTATTCAGCTTATTGAAGAAAAGGTTGAGAAATGCCTTACTCCCTGCATATAGGTACTTACACGTGGGAAAAAGGTCTGATAGCAAGAGGGTTTTTAATTTTACTGAAAAAAATGTTAGACATTCCAGTGACTAGAAGCTGAAGTTAAATAAATACAACCTTGAAATAAGATGCATTTCCTATCTGTGAGGATAATTAAACATTGGAACAGACTGTTGGGGAGGTGGTGGATTTACCATTACTGGAGTCTTTAAAACAAGATTAGAGACCTTCTGAAAGATAATGCTTAATCCAGTTTCTGGAAGAAATTCTATGGTCTCTGTTTGCCATGGGTCTGACTGGGATGTTTTAGTGATTCCTGTGGCCTTGGAATCTGAGAGACCTTTTAGTCTTCCCCTTCCTTCATGAGTATTGCCATCAGCATCCTCATAACACTACAACTTCTGCATTAAGATAATGATGATAATCAAACCTCATGCAGCATGGCTTCAATTAGTCACTTGCAAGGAAAAAGAATGATTTTTTTCCCCTGATGCACAATTGGGTAGATGTATTCTGGTTTTTGGGGTGTTTTCTCCCTCTTTCCTCTGAAGCAGATTGGCTATATCTGGAGACTGTAAAGAACCAGGGGATAGCTGGTCTGCCCTAGCGGACAGTAGCGCAGCCATGACCACAAATCTAGGATGGCCATGAGGCAGTAGTCAGCAAGCATAGATTAATCGCTAGAGCCAGCATTAATATCCAAGAGTCAGGTCAGAGTCATGCTGGGGTTAGAGGCCAGAGACTAAGGTGAAGTCTGGCAGCACAGCAAGACAGAAGTCTGTGTGATTGCCCAGACAACTTCCGGGTCATCCTCCAGGGTTAAATAGTGATCTTGGGCCAATCAGAAGGTTGCAGGGTGCTGCTGCTGGTCTCCACTAATGCCTAATCTCTACAGTGGTCCTTGGCTGCAGCTCTGCATGGCCTCTTAAGGGTGATGTGTGTGCACCAGCTGTCTCAGGTGTCACAAACCCAGTTTCTAGTCCCCTGTATCCTTACAGAGCCAGGACAACTGGACTAGTGTTCTTTGGTACAAAGGATTTTCTTTTTAGATGTGTCTTGCTCACATACTCAAGATTATACTGATCATTAGATTTAGGACTGGAAAATAACTTTCTTCAGATCAGATTAGCTGTGTTAGCCAATATCCAATAAAAGACTTGGAAGAACCATACTTCCAGGATGCTTTGCACTTATGTTAAACTTTATTGTAGAAATATACTACTGTAGTAGGTAAACTTTCAATAACCTCTGTTCTTTGTATGTGTAGGAACAGTCTAACAGGATGCATGTTCTGTTAAGGAATTTATATATGAATTGTTGCTAGGTACCTTCCTGATGACTCATGTCACTATTGTCTGATGCTATTTGTGCTGTTTGGTTTATTAACATCTGGAATGTTGTTGCACATGGTTGGTATAAATGTCTCTCTATACTGAAAAATAGATAAGATAAGGTGAGTAATGTGCATTAATCTTTTCCTTTTCCTAAACAAGTACAGTATAAATCTAAGTCAATTTAAGTGCATCTTTGGGACAGATTAACTGCTGCAAGACTGTCTTCCAAAGATTAGTATGCATGAACCTCTCTATTTGTCCCAATCTATCATTAAGGAACAGTTTGAGCTGAGTAAGCTGACAATTCGTTCATCAATAATTTAAACTGAACCCTAACATCCAAGGCCTTGGTCTTTTCGCCTTCCACTACAACACGGGACATGGCTCATCTGCTGGGATCACCTGCATATATATCACCTACTATTCCCTCCCATTACAGGAACCTCAGACATTGATGGCTCCTGGGTCTCTTCTATCCTCTGCTCGTGGCACACAGTTTGGTCTCCTGATGACTAAAATACTTTAGTCTAATTGATGTGTTTGGGATTAAACTAGGGATATCTGGGTGGAAAATTAATGGTCTGTTATATAGGAGGCCGAACCAGATGATCTCGTGGTCCCTAATGTCCTCCCATGAGCAAAGTAGATTGATAAAAAGTGATTTTTGTAGTGATTTTCACCTACTCAATAAAGACTGAATCAGGAAAGCAGATTATTAATTTTAAGCATGCAAATAATCACATATCTGTGTAGCAAATCATTTAAGCATGTGCTTAATTCCCAAATGCTTTAAGTTAAGTATGTGTTTAAATATGTTTTGCTGAACTGGGGTTAAAGTTATTGTAATTATTTTGAAAGAGGCAATATTGACATTATTGCATCATTGCAGTTGGCTAAGCTGCTACAGTTTTAGGACTGATCATAAACTTCTATTTATGGGAGCTGAGTGCCTTCCCTTCAAAATTCAGGTCATCCTGGGGACTGAAGTGAAGATGGGAGCCATCTTGAAAGGCAGAAAAATGAGACATCAGATCTCTTGTCCTGAGCGTTGCAGGGGAATCTCTTGGAAATGCCTAAGCAAAGAAGGACCTGAATAAAGAGATTTCACCTGGGACAATGCTTGCCCTGAGCAGGGAAAGTCCTGAACATGGAAGTCTTATCCCCTAGGTCCTAGTTGGGAAGGACGGTGTGTTTGCTGCAGTGGAATCAGTGGGATTCAAGTTGATCTAGAATCAAAGGATTTCATGATCACTGACTTGTTTGGATACTTTAATTTTATTTGGCCAATTCTGTTTGCAACTTTATTTAATTCAATGATTTTACTCCAGGCTGGGAGTAAAGGTCCTTGTTTCTTTTGTCATCCCTGCCTTTGAGTGTCCTGGTTGAGCACATCCAGGGCTTTTATGCCTATTTGGGGTATAATAGTTGGAACTCCTACCGTGCTCATCCCTAGGGGTTGTAATGTGGCTATCATAGCTATTGACTTGAACCAGGCTTTGTGCACAAGTGTTCAGACAGTCTCAGGCCTACCAATGACAAGAAGAGATTGGTTATGTGATTTATGGTAAATGTCTTGTCTAAAATCCAGTGAATAGCATTCTCGAGCTCTGAATTCTTTCCTCAAAATCGAAAGCTCCATACTCAAGGCAGCCATATACTAATGGAAGAAATTGATTTTCTGGGGGACATGAGTGAAAATTTTCCACAAATATATGTTAGCAGAGTCAGAATGAGCTTTACTCTGACATCTGGCGGCAAGCTATGGAAAAGGACTTCATGGGCACATGTTGTTTGCATGGGCTTACCCACCCCACTGCTTGCCCAGATAGTCACTTTGGCTGCTGTGGGATCCCCAGTTTCTCTGTGATTAGGGCAGGAAGAATAAAGTGTTGTTATCAGGTTATATGAATCAAGGACAGTGGAACTCACCCTAAACTAGGTAGCACTCACTAGGCAAGGGACAGGGATTCCAAAACCCAGTGAATTGGGAGGGGCTTGGGAAAGGTATTTGTAATTGATGGTGTGTGCCCCTTCTGAGGGCCCTAAACACCAGTTGCACCCCCTTCTCTCTCTACTGTGTAATATGAGAGCTAATTTTGATTCCATTAGGAGTCTGGTTGTAGACTGCAGAGCTGAATTCACTTTGGACTAACGGTGCACCAGCACTGAGGGTCCCCTACTATCAGCTGAAATCACTGCGTACTGGGTTAAGTAGTAGGAGGGCCTGATAACATTTTGGAAAGTGGCCTGCAGGACTGCTGGCAGAGAGGAGCGGCTCACAAGATGGCTACTGGAGAGAAGCAGCTGGCAGAGAGGAGTGGCTTGCAGTGAAGGCTGCAGCAGAACCCCACGAAGAGGCAGGACAGTCGGCCATTGAGGCACGTAAGGTGCCCCTTTATCTCCCCCCACCATTTCCACCCAGGCTGTGGGAGCAGGTAAAACTCTGCAGATGAACTTTTGAACTCTGGGGCTGCACTGACCAGAGACATAGACTTTTGGGTTTCTGGACTTTGGGTGACTTTTGGGTTGCTGGACTCAAGAACCAAAGGGAAAGGATACAGCCCAATTTGCTCGGGGTTGGTCTTTTTGCTCATGGCTTGTGTTAAGAATCCTGTTTGTGGTGTTTCCCCAGCAGAATGTCGCATTGTTTCTCTCTGTTATTAAAAGGTATTTGCTAAACTCAGACTCTATGTTTGCGAGAGGGGACGTATTGCATCTTAGAGTTGCCCGGGGGAAGGGGGTGGTATATATTTGTCCCAGGTCACTGGGTGGGGGCTTGAGCTGGTTTTGCATTGTGTTATTGGAACGTAACCCCCGGATACTGAATCCGGCCTTTGTTGCTGCCAACTGTGACGGGCAGAAGGGTTACATATATATGGAAGGGCACTTAAACAGTTAAAAATCTGAATTTTAAAAAGATTTTTTAGTCACCTGTAATGAAAAGGTCATATTTAGCATTAGGGATTTTTCATCTACTCAGCAGCCAATAATGGATGACTCTAAATTGCAAGATTCCAGCTCAACAAGAACATGGACATTAATTGTGTCAGTCAGAAAGTGATTTGTTACAACCATCTGTTTACATTAGAGAATTTGGAATGATGCTGATGATAATAATGCTTTGCACTTGTATTGGGTTTTTCATCTGAGGATTTCAAAGTGCTTTACAAACATTAATACAATAGCTTCAAACAGCAATGAAGTGCCACAGCCTCCCCGTGAGGTAGGTAAAAAGCAGCAGGAAAAAACGAGCCATGGAACTGTTGCATGAGTTGCACAAAGTCACTCAGTGATTTTGTGACAATTTAGGGAATAGAACCCAAGAGCCCAGGCTCGGAATCACTTTTCTAACTACCAGAAAGGACAGGCTCAGATAATTTCTTCTCTGTATTATGAAGATATGTGGAAAATCCGATGCATATGAAGAAGTTAAAATTTAAACATTTCCTTAGTAATTAAAAATAGTTTAAAGTGATGATTTTGTGCTTTTATTTTACAGCAGCTATTCAGCCGTGTAAAGGGACACCAAATGTCCACTGCTTCTTTTTCAATGAGATTTGATGGTTTTGTGCCATTGAAAATGACATTTCAACCGTTGAAATAATGCATTAAGGCCTTGATTCAGGAAAGCACTTAAGCACATACTTAACTTGAACATAAGTTGGAAATTCTCTTACATCGATTAGTTATTATTATTATTTGCACCATTAAAACTATTTTTTCCAGTATGTTTAAGTAGTTTTTTTTTAAAACAATGAAGACTAAATAAACTCTAACATAAAATAGCTGAGTGTTGCCTTACAAAATACAAATAAATTATTTTAATATCTATGTACATTAATGTAAAGATCAACTACTTTCCGCACAGTGATAAGAAAATACAAAGTGTCCTCTTGAGAGTGACTAACTAACTTTCAATCATAAATGCTGCTTTCAAGTTAAAACCATTTTTGCTTAAAGGGAAACCAATAAGTGACATTTAAGGAAAATCACAAATTCCTAGGTCTAACTAAAACTCATTTTCAAGAAAGAGAATTACCTGCCATTTTCTTTCCTTCAGACCAGGAACTAGGTCCTTAAAAGGGCCAAATGGACCACATTCTTGCACTTAAAAGAAACCTGTGTGATCTGAACAATGAATTTTCTCTAAATTTCATGACCTTTTAAATTGAACACTCTACCATTTTCATCTCCTCAAAAGTTATGAAAAATCTCAATTCTCTACATTTTCTATACAGTTTAAAATTATTTGTCCTCGATATTTTCTTCCCCTATCTAAGTTAACTGTTTTTTACATAGCCCTACCCCAAAAGTCCAGCTCACTTGAAGTTCAGATTACGTCTGCCATCCATTTGCAATGATGCCACAACTCTCTGGGAAGTCCAGCAAATGAACATCTCCCATCCACCAGGACCTCAATAGCATCCATCACCAGTGCTTGAAGTCGTACAAGCACTTTTGGACCCACGCACTTAACTTTGACAATGTGACTTCAGCTTGATAAAGCTTGGGAAGCCAAATGGAATTCACAAGAAGTCAGAAGCAAACACCTTGTAGAAGACCCAACACAGCAGATCTCTGCCTTCAATCTTCTATGAAGATTGGGGTCAACCCTAAACCACATCGGCACAAACCATGGCAGAAGCGGATATTTGATGCGCAAATTGAGAATTAAAAACTCTCCTGTGGTCATCCAGAACAGACCATGGAGCATACAATGACTCAGTGCCTGATTCAAAAATACAAAGGAGATATCACAGCTATATTCTCTGCTACACCTGACACAATTATCTGGTTTCTTTGCTCCTCTGACCCATCTGCAGTTTAGCCCCTGCAGCTCCTTTTATCTGACCTTTTTCATACTGGTTGGCCACTTCCCTGTAGCCTTTCTAGGCAGGTCTGGAGGACCCACTTTCACTGCTCCTTTTCTGGGGCAAGGTGTGGTAGGATCACAAGGCCTCCAACAGGGGTTCTCAAAGGGCCTGGTACACCCCGTCACAGGTGGACATACATATAACTTTACTAACCCTGAGGTCACAATGTAATTTGTGAAATTTATCAGCTTCAAGTACTAACATGGAAACTGGTCATATTGAATCTGAGGTGGTTAATTAATGAAGGGAAAGCAGAAGACAAATGAAACCAGACAATGAAATGAAATGAAACCAGACAAATGAAACCAGCCCAAATTGTGTTTTAAAGATCTCGTGATTTTTAAGCCAATCTCGTGATTTTTGAAGCCCGCCTCGTGACTTTTACTATGTAGAATTGGCATTACAGTAGAATATCTCCCTAGGTTTACCAGTATGCACAAAAACATGTGTGCTGCACCATCACTTGGGAACCCTGGCAAGTGTACTGTAGTGTAGCCCGGGGCTGCTCTAAATTATGCCAGGGCCAATATAGAACCAGTTCCAAAATTAAGGAGCTATATGTGTGCCTCCCACATCTCCCTTTGTGCAGCTGAAAACTGTTTGATTAGAAGAAACCTAATTCCTTTCATTAAACTGTTTGACTGTAAAATTAACTGGAATTATAAAGTACTGATCTGCTGTTCTTTTATTGTTTCTATGGTACTGAAGCAGGTTGGGCTAAGATTGTATAGCTATACTCCTGCTCATGACGATGAGATGCACATCTCAATCTGGCAATCGCTGGGAGTGAAAAAATTATAAATAAGTGTTTTTTCAGCAGTACCTGGAAAATGCTACTAACCTAACAATTAAACATCCATCCTGTCTTTCTTTGTGTGAAATGGAATTTTCAGTGTGATTATGGTAATACCATTGGAAGCAAGCTCTTCATTTGTTGTTCTTTATAGGAATAGGTATGTTTTGTTTATTTGAGCTGCATGCTGGAATGACTTGTAGACCCTCTTAAAACATAGAGAAGTCCCCACCTAAAACAATAATGAAAAACCATCAGTTAAATTTATTATTTTGATGAAATAAATAAAGTATAGTAAATGGTATGTTAACCATTGGAGTGAGAGAAGATCTCTATTGGATATATGGGAGCCTTTTTGAAATCACTTACCTCTGGAAGATTTCACATACTCTGTGTTTTTGCATGTATCTTATAGTTTTTATGCTGGATGGCAGATTTCTATCCAGTGTGATAAAATTGTCTACATAGACTCAAAGTAAATACACAAAAATTGTTGTGACACAGTTGAGGTTCCTACACCAGTAATGTACAAGACAAACCTATCTTCTTTGAATGGCTGAATTAAATGTAGAGCAACGACTATGATTTTATATTCAGATAGTTACGTATGTATGTAAGTTCTGATATGTTAGTGAAAAGCAGTGTTCTAACAACCCAGAGATTTGACTCCTTAAGAGAAACAGTAATTTCAGTAGCATCATGGTCTTGATCCGTGAGTCTGGCTGAGTTTCAGCCATGTCTTTTCTCTTCCTCCAGCCATATCATGAAATGCTTCCTATGGCAGACTGAGTCCAGGAGCTATGCAAAGGGGTTGAAATTGTAAGCCAAAATTTGGCCTAATTAGTTTTTAGATGCTGGGATCACAATTTATAGCTACACAAAAATATCTATAATTTTGGAATCAGAATATAAACTGAAGCTTGAGCTAGGATCATCAAAGCCTTAAAGCTAAAATTGAGCTAATAGAGATTAAAATGTATACTACTGGAACTTCATAAAGTCAGCTGGGAAGATTTTGTGTGGTTAATGAAGGATGCAAATCCACATGTGCCTCTGTACGCTCTTCTGTTTTATGTCATTATCCCTCTTGCACTTAAGAAAACTGAGGGTGAAAAATCTGTTTACAATATTACTAGTCTGCCCCTCGGTGTGTGTTAGAAACCAGATTTTGGGAGATATGAAACAAAGAAGAAAACATGTAAAGGTACTTCTGAGATTCTTTCCTTATTATTTATCACTGCTGGTGAAAAGAAACTTCCTTGATGTTAAAAGATACATCCTTGTGCTTTGGGCTTTGATTATACTATATTATTCCTAGCAAACCTAGAAGGCTGTTCTTGGAGGTGTGACAGTGCCTCCTGTCAGGTGGGTGAAAACCAGCACTCTCTCTGCTCCTGGCTCCCTCTGTTGATTGTTAACCTCATCAGATGAGTCTTTAGTGGCTCAGCCCTCCAGCCAAGTCACACAAGGTCAATGTGTGAACAAACAAACCCCTTATGGGTAGCAAAGTTCCAACAGAGCCTGTCCCTATGCCCACATTACGATCTTTTGCCCTGTCCTCAGCCTCTTCTGGACTAGCTTTAAGTCTGTGCCTGCCCTGGTGTAGAACAATCCCTGCAGGGCTTTTTCTCGGGAAACTTTTAAGTCCTGCACCTTACTTGGGCCTCTAAACAAGCCTTAACCCTTAGTGGCTTAGGCCACCCTATGAGTGGGGAGATCTGGGAGCACCCACTGCCCCGAGTCCCAGCCCAGAGACCTTGTAAGTAGGAGCCATCTGCTGCTTCCCGTAATTCTGTTGCTGCTGCTATTCCCTGGGCCACTTCCCAGGTAGTCTCTTCCTCTTCACCCTTACATCAGGGCTGAAGTTCTTCCTCACAGAACGTCAATGTCACCAGAACCCATCTTCTGGTTCTCCCTTAAGCTCTAGAAACCACCAAAGATACCAAAATTCACTCTCTTTTGGTGGGGGAGGTAAACTATCTTTTTATCTTCAAATATCACTGTCTTAAGACCCTACAATTTAGAAGCTTGGGGCTTTGCTTTGTTTCTCTTGCTTTCTTGGCTATGCTGTAGAGTGCCAACTTCAGAGAGAAACTAAACTAACACGTACTTTTTATGCTCATAGTGACATAAGATAATTATAACATTCCACATCTTGGATCAAAGTCTATCTTCCCATGGAGACGTTATCTTCTACAGAGAGATACATTTTAAAAATGCGGTGACATATCAAGTAGCAGGGTTTTTATTATTTATTGTTTTAAGTATTTAATCTCAAAATCATGTCCACAAGGAAAATACAAATAATAATTAATAATAATAATTAATGGCTTGTTTTAATATAATTTATAAAGGAAAGCAAGTCCGAGAAAAATTAGTTTTTTTTAATCTAGAATCTTTCATTTTGCTATAGCAGTGATACTGTGAAAGAAGAGAATAGCTGACATTTATGAAAAATATAACCTCTAATGACACATTTTATGGTTTATGATTTTAGGCACTCATCCTTGAGTATGCATAATGTTTTGGATCATCGTTGTTTTGACATCAAAACAAGATTGATATGAGATTTTATGTATGGTATTTTGTCACCTCTAGAATGCACCATTAAAATAGGATCAATTCAAACATTTACCACTGTACTTTATTATCCCGTGAGTAATGAATATCTGGATAACTGGGAACTCAGAATCTTTGATATTAAGATTTATGAATTGGATAAAATTACCTTCTGCAACATGAATTTCTGTGAGATTGGGATTTTCTTATATGCTGCAAAGCACCAGAACTTATGAAGTATATAAAACATTTAAACTGAGAACAATGCTTTTGCACATTGCGCATTTAATATGAAAACTCTGTTCCTCATATGTTGGTATTGAGTCCAATGTAGAAAAAGCCTAAAAATAAACTCGGGGCCAACTTCTGCTCTGCTACACCTCTTCAGGTCTATTGAAGTAGAACTCCCTGACCTCTCCAAGTTCACCAAGCCACCATCTCATTTAGATCCATTTCATTTTTTCCAGTGTCAGTAACCTTCTTTTATGAGCAAGCCTCTCTATCTTGTGGCCAATGCTGAATTTTCAAAAGATGATTGCATCTTTCTCAAGTCTATACCTAAAACTGATATATTCTTGTTAACCACTTTTGTATCCCAGGAGTGACATCCTAACTGCATTTAAGTTAAGGTCAAAACTCCCATTGACTTCAGCAGGACCAGAACTTCATCCAAGGACTCTTCTACTCTCTCCATTCCTTTCCTTTTAATTTAAACATCTCGACTAGTCATAGTATTGGCCAAATGGAGCACCTGAATACTAAATAATTAGAGGCTTGGTTTATTGAAAGCATTCAGCATATACAGCTCACAGTGATTTCAGTGACAGTTGCGAGTGCACCACAACTTTAAATATGAGGCTATAAACCAGTAAAAGATTTGCAGAACATACATAAAAAGACTTCCTGGGATCTTTCCACACATGGTGGCTCCCTCTTTACAGATCTGACAAATAATTTTTTTTAAAAATCAGTGAATTGCAAAATATCACAATATGTAAAATGATTCAACTAATATTAAGTAGTTGACTCTAGATTTGCTACCTGACATGTCTTGACTATAGCATCCTATGTGCTGGCTGCAACTTTAGTATCACAGTCAGCAACCCTGAGGACATTGTTTTTCTGCCCACTTGTGTGTTTTCACCCAGAAGTCATACCAGTTAGCCATAGAGTTATTAGTTACACTTGTCGCACTGTTTTCCCCTTGTTCACTGCCCCAATAAAAGTTAACAGACCTTCAGAGGTAGATTCGCCTTTGGCAGATTTTCAGGAACAGTAGGGGAATTAAAATGATTTTCATTTGTAAATCATGTTTATGCTGTGGCCAGGCTGATGACAACTGAGATGTAAGTAGCTCTTCGCTTCTGAACTTTCGGTACAGCGTACGGTGGTGGATGTGGGTGAGCTGTAAAGAAGGTGCACTCACTCTCACGTTTTATGACAGTCAGCTCTGCTGCTCTCCAATACACAGGTTTTTATGTATTTGTGTATATGTGTATGTAAGAAAAAAATAAACAGGCTGTCTCGATTCAAAGTTTCTGTGGCCTGCACAGGCTATCTTCCAGGTGTTTCTGTGCTACAGAAGCCAAGATATACTTTTAATTGGTGAGGGGTTCTATTCTGTGTTGCACATGTTTTATTTCATTATGCAAAAGTTTCCTGTTGTGTGCCTTGCCACACCATCCTCTGGGGCCTCGATTAGGGCCTTAATGTCTTTTGAATCTAGCTGGAAATGGCCAATTAGGCTTGCACTTTGCTATTTTGTCTCAGAGTCATATCTCTCATAGTTTATCCAGTTTTATTATCTTCATACAGGTTAAGATGCCCGTTTTTAACAGTAAGCATAGACCTGTATCCAAAACATAAGCCAATCCTGAGCCTTTACTATAATAATTAATAATCTTTATCTGCAGCTGTTTGTGTTCTCTTGTTTCAGCTTTAATAAGACAGAATTACTGATATACTCTCCTGGGAACAATGATTCTTCTTGCTTTATTTCTAGCTTTGACAAAACCAGGGAAGTTTATTGCAAGATTTCTTGCAAGGTTGATCTCATGCAATTTCCAGTTGAAAAGATCCATCTAAACTACTGAATGCTCAGTTAAACTGAATTTCTTCATCATCATTAATCTTCAGATTCTCTGAGGATTGTCTGTTGTGCAGATCTCCCAATTTCGTGTTCTGATTCTAATTTCCTTTCCAGGTTGTGACACAGATTTCCTGCATCTTGGGCAAATAAAATAAATATTGAGTTTGTGTCGCTAGCTCTAAAATGTACACAACATTTGAAAAATTATTTAAAAGCTTTAAAGGGAAGGCTGAGAAGGAACTGTGAAATATTGTGGTAATGTAACCCGTCTGCCAGTTGGAGTGGGCAGCAAGGAGGGCTGGGTTCAATATCTAGGGGGTTTCTTTTCAACAATATAACCAAAACCAGCTCGAGCCCCACCGCCCAGTAACCTGGGAAAATTTCACTCTACCCTCTGGGTGGCTCTAAGAGGCAGTTCTTCCCCTCTTGCAAGCACAGAGTCTGAGGTAGAGTTTCTTTAATAAAAGTAACCTAGCATTAATCTGAGAAAACAGCACAAGCAGTATTCATAAACGTAAATGCGTGAGCAATACACCCTTCCCAGAGTATGCTGGGAAGTGTCTTTTCCTGCAGGTTCTTGAGTCCAACAGCCACATTTTTGTAGTGTCCCCTCCCCCTTAACACTTTGTACTGTGCCATGAGGAGGGAGAGAGTAAACGTCATCATGTTCGCTCTACTGTCTAAGCTCCTGCCGACTGTCTAGTCTCCTACTGATTTTAGCTCTATGCAGGAAAAGTGATTTCCCCTCTCAGTGCTTTCCAACTCTGGGCAGGTAGGACAGAAACAATCCTACCACAGCTAGTGTCAACTCTGATTGAGTAATTAAAATAATAAAGAAGCTTCTAATGAAGCCTATTTAGCTCTATTCTTTGAATAGTGTGGAGAAACAAATTAAACCACTCTAGGGAGACCTCTTAAGGGTTGCAGCCACTTGGCTGGTATGTCTGCCCCCCCTTCTCTTACTTTAACAGACCTCTGACATTTGAGCCCATGCTTAATGAGGTTCTTTCAACTGAGGGTGACACCCCTCATGTGAAAAGGTTAAGCACAGTCCTGCTTTCCTATATTCCTATAATAATTACAACATTGCTAACCATATTTTACCCCTGCATTCAGTAGTAAGGTAATTTGTACCCAACACCAGCCAAAGTTGATCACTTTGACAAAGCTTTATCTGATGAATATGTAAAAAGAGCAGGAGCAAGCTGGTTTCATTTAAAAACTGGTCCACTGGTTGGATCATTAGTTTCCCCCTCCCAAGCTGGGTACTGACAAGGAGTACAATATGACTGCTGATCCTTGCTCCCCATGACCACATAAGAGAGCTGGATTTATTTGCAACAAGATAAATGTGGTATGAGGGGTTATAAAATAATGGGTTGATATTAAGAAAGGGAAAGTCTAGACTGACTGCTTAGCACACGTCCTTCAATAAATAATATGTAATAAGCTAGCATTCCCTTCAATAATGTGGACTGAGATCTAATAAAGGAAGTGGTGGAAGCCCTACAGGTTGGGACTTCTACAACTTGTGTGAGCAAAATGCACTGTGGGGAGTACTATTGCATTAGGAGGAAAATGGACTGGATGATATCATAGGTTTTTTTCCATTTCTAACATCTGTGAATTTTCTGTCTCTAGTTGCTCCTCTTTCAAAGTGAAATGTGTCTTTAAAGAATTCCTTGCTGAGTTCACTTCCTGACTTCCTTTCAGCGACATTGCAGTAAGGAACATACCAAAGGAAGAACTTTCATTTGATCTTGAGATTAGGCATTTAATTTATGTAAAGTAACTGTCAAATATGTGGTTTTGAAGACTCATCCAAGATAGCTGAAAGATGTACTTTCAACCAAGAACATTGTTACACTGTGAGTTATTAAAGGGAGTAGAGAACAGTAATTGGAAATTACTGATTACAAATAGAGTTTAATATGGAGGGGAAGAGGAGTTTATCACCTGACAATTGCTTTGACAGGCTTCAGAGAGCAAAAAAAAATCAGGTTGCATTAACAGTTGACAGTCTAGATAGTTTGTCTTTATTGGTGATAAGAACACATCATTAAACAAAATGTTTTATTGTATTTTGTCAGATATCTAAATAATGAAAACCACCCACAGTTTCTTCTCTTGGATCTGTTTAAATTAAAAGTAAATGCAGTTTTAACTCCTTAAGAAAAGATAGACTGCATACTGTAACCTGTAAATTGCCTGAAAACAAATATCTGTATGAAATAACTTTTTTCATCACAGGATAAGGAGCATTTCCATCTTGAAATACTTAGATATTGTGAAAAGCAATGAATGTGCACTGTTTGTTATAAATTAAAACAAAAAGAGGAAGGTACAACTTGTGGTGAAGGCCCTGGGTTGGGATTCAGGAGATCTGGGTTCAATTCAGGGTTCTTTCATAGACTTCTTTTGTGAACTTAGGTAAGTTATACAGACTCCCACCAAAACCTGTTGAAGTCAATGAGTGTTCCATCAGGCTGTTAATCTCTCATCTGTAAAATGTGATCCTTTCCCACCCCTCCCCCACACCCACTCCTTGGTTGTCACATCCATTTTGGACTCTAAGCACTTGGGGAAGGGGTTGTCTCTTACTATATGCATGTACAGCACCCAGTACAATGGAACCTCAGTCTCAGTTGGATCCTCTAGGTACTTCAGCAATACAATAATAATAATAATAATTAATAAAGTCATTGTTCTGTGCTTGCCTATCTCCCAGGGGTGAGTTTGCAATATGTGAATCAATAACAGCTTACTCATTGCTCGATAACTATTTTTAATGATTGTTGCTTTGTATATTTGCTATTCTTATTCCTCCAGTAGCAACTGTTTGGTTACCTAAGTCATCACATGATATTCTCTCTACTTCCTGAACCCACAGGGTTTTCAAGATGGCTGCATGAACACTTCTGGAATGAATACATATTTCCTTCCTAGATACAAAAATATTGCTTGCATGAATGTTTGCAAAAGGAAAATAAATGGGGTCAAGAATACGAAAGTGAATTTTTGGTTGGGATCACATTCAGACATACTTTTTCTGAAACATTTACATCTTGGAATTCCGAGTACATTTTTGAACCTTCCGTAAAAACAAAGTAAAATGGTACAGAATACAGGAAAGGGTAAAAAAAGTTTCTAAAAGAACGAGAGAGAAAGATCTACCAAGAGAGATTATTTTTCCTTCTTATATATACAGATTAGAGAAAAGATGCATTATGGGAAGTTATTTTAAAAGGAGAACTTACAGAAATTTGTTTGAGGTACTAGTATAGCACACTATAATATAACAAAGAGTAATGGCCTGAAACTAAGGAAAAGTGACTTTTTTAACTATGGTAAAAATGTCCAAGGAGGTAGCTACGTCAGTTAGGGGTGTAATAATTTGTCAAGAAAGGTAATTAGGGCACCAGCTCTAGCAGTGAGCAAAAGCAATGTAGAGAAGCATTTAGGAAATTAAAGCAACTCCTGAACTAATTCATCTCTATAGAGATGAATTAGTTGACTTAAGAGGAGGCCTTTTCCAGATCAATGTTACAATAAAGCTTAGCAATTAGGGATTCTCCCACTCATTATAAGAGGCAAACATTTTTATGAAGGAGTTGTTTAATAGGGGACACAGCAGATGATGAGACAAATCTTGCTGGCTCCGGCCCTGATCCAAAGCCCACCAAAGTCAATGAAAAGACTGCCATTGACTTAAGTAGACCCTAGATCTGGCCCATAGTATCCCCAGCTGCAAGGAGAATGCTTACATGTGTGAGGATGCTGGGATTTGGCCCATTGTCGCCTGATCCCCTATGGCCAATAGCTTTCAAACATAGGTCTGTTTCTTTGAACATTAAGGCAGGTGGTGTAGAATAAGGAGATTTCACCCTCCCCTGCAAGAAATGTGTGCAACTGTCAATGGTGGTGTTCAAGGGAATGCATGGATTGGAGTCAATGTGTCCTGGGGACGCAGCAGGCACCATTGTGTTGGGAAGCAATAAGCATCTTGCATTACCCCATCATCAGGGTGAATGCTGCACCTTTTCCCTCTGTCATCCAGGCAGAGCTTGTGCCTATAAGACATAAGCCCTCTCCTCCCTCAGGGGGGAGGAGATGTGGGACTCTACAGCACCAAGGACTAAAGTAAGATGAAGGATGGTTTCATGGCTAAGGCACTAGACTCGGCCTCAGGAGATCTGGATTCACTTTCCAGCTCTGCTACAGACTTCCTGTGTGACCCTGGGCAAGACATTTGATCTCTCAGTGCCTCAGTTCCCCATCTATAAAATGTGGATATTAATATCACTTTTTCCCCACCCTTCGATTTCCTTGTCTATTCAGCCTGTACGTTCTTTGGGGCTAGGACTCTCTCTTGCCATGTGTATGTACAGTGCCTAGCACAATGGAGCCCCACACTTCATTAGGCTATACTAATATCAATAATAATAATAAAGGCCACAGTTTGGTTCTAAATCATCAGTACTCATTAGAACCAGAATTATTTCAATAAAAGTGACAAATGATTGAAGACACTGTCCTCTGCCAACATCCTTTTGCCTTTTTTTTTTTTTTTTGCTTCTTTTTCTCACCGTACATTTCTGAACAGGGCATAGAAAAAAAAAGAAAAACAAGATAAAGCAAAAATGGAGAACAGAGGACAGCAGTTCCACAAAGAAACATCATCTGGTGCACACGGTGCAGCATTGGGGAAAGATGTAAATCATACGAAAGATGGACACAATTAATCAGCACAAATTAATGGCCTGTTTCATATGTCTCCATGTACAAGCAGCAGTACCAGTGTCTACTGCAGATTTGTACTAGTTCATACCAGAAAGTGGAAAATCAAGGAAAGAGGCAAGCATGGCATGCTTACCCTATAGCACATAAAGAGCTTGTTTCAATGCCCACTGAAGTTTTCGTGCATCTTTCCACTGACTTCAGTGAGCACTGACGATCAGGCCTGTAGAACAAAATCCACAGGAAGTGCAATCTAAAGAAGCCACAGGCCTCTTGAAAGTATGTGCTGTGTACTGGAAATCAGCGGAGTATTCACAATTATAAGAAGAGTGACAGATAACATTCATCATCTGACCCATTTGCCCCAGGCTTGTAGGGAACATTTTCTAGGCTTCTGTCACTGCAAGAACTGCATTTTCTGTAATAGAAACAAAGCGCACTATGCTGTGCAGAGACTGTGTCTTACGTGCAGCTGTTGTCCTTCCACTCATTCCTTCTGCATTCACAATGCCTGTGATAAATAAAGTGTGTGCGCGTGATAACTGAAGTGTGTGTGTGGGTGGCGGGGAATAGCTCTCTTTGATGGACACCCATCCAGCCAGTTAGCTGTAGAATCCCTCTTGGTAGCTGTTCTCTGCTTACTTTACATGTAAAGGGTTAACAAGCCCACAGGTAGAAGAAAAGGAGTGAGCACCTGACCAAGAGGAACAATAGAACTTTTTAAAATGGGAAAGAAACTTTCCCTTTTCCCTTGTTCTCTGGGCTTCAGGGAGAGCAGCAATGTTATAAGCAGAAATGCTGTGTAAGGTTTGAACCAGGTATGAAAAATTATCTTCCATACCTAGAAGGCATTATTTGGACAGGGAATGTTTAGATAAATGTGGTTAGGTTTATTCTTTATTCTGGCTCGTGGATCTCCTCTGTGCTAACCCCAGATGTGTTTGTTTGCTTGTAAACTTTAAGATGAACCCCCAAGAAAGCTATTTTGGGTGCTAAGTTTTTGGAATTGCTCTTTTAAAATCTAGCAATGGGCTATGTTCCAGATGTATTTTCTTTCTTTTTGTTTTAATAAAATTTACCTCTTTAAGAAGGATTTGGATTTCTGTGTCCTAAGAGGTTTATGCATATGCTGTTTGATAGCTGGTGGCCACAGCTAATTTCCTTTGTCAGCCCTTCCCTGGAAGGGGGTGAAAGGGCCTGAGGGTACCCCACAGGGAGGAATTCCCAAGTGTTCCTTCCCAGGTCCAAGAGGGGGTTTTTTGCATGTGAGTGGTGGCAGTGTTTACCAAGCCAATATCAAAGAGAAACTGTAATCCTGGGAGTTTAACACAAGCCTGGAGTGGCAAGTATTAATTTTTAAAATCTTTGCAGGCCCCCAACTTCTGCACTCGAGGTGCCAGAGTGGGGCTTCAGCCTTGACACTGCCCCTGTTTTATGATTCTATAGAATCTGATTGACTGAGTCTCCCCACTATGTCAGCCCAGGACTCCTTGTTCCTAATATTAGCCAATGGAATGTACTGATTCTTCATGGCATGGCTCAATAGCTGGTGTTAGTGGTAGTTTAAATGGCTTCTGCTGTGTTTCAGTCGTTTTTAAAATGGGGATACAAACCATCTGCATTCTGCCACATTCATTGTCACCGTGTCATACACACTCTGAGATCGATGTCTTCCTTGGAGTGTCAACAGTGCACTTCATATGCTTGCATTTGTGCACAAAGTTGTACGCCATGTTTATGCAAAGATACTTTTTTTACACAATGGATTGATAAGATCTTTGAATTCAAAATCAATATTGTCTGTATTTCAATAGAGATACAGTGGAGTGAATAGAGAAAGAGAATATATGGAGAGAACGAGAAGCATCTTATTTACTTCTTACAAGTTTTTCCTACTATAATACATATCTCAGAAATCCAGAGGTCATTTATTGTGAATGTAATGAACACATTCATATCCACCAAGGGTAATAAATATTGCAAATTAAGTTGAATAATGACTATACTGTCTATTTTGTTTCTACATGAGAGGCACACATGGGACTTAATGTAAGTCAGTATTTATAATGCAATATCTGGCATAAGGCTCATTCAAAGATGGAATTGCAGAAATGTCACAAACACATTAATTTATTGTTACTGCCTGAGGAAAAATAAAATAATAAAAAATGCACAGAACCAATGTGCACAGAATTTATAATGGGCATTTTAATGATGAACTTATTTTCTTTCCTTTTGTGAATTTACTCTTCTTTTTTTTTTTTTTTTTTTTTTTTGGTAGGAAGGGCTTGGGATTTTAGAAGGCAAAGGCTGAAAGGAAACTAGGTACATCAGTTACCGTGAAAGGTGCCATTTGACATGATTTTAACTGGACTGATTTCTTCATCTATACCTTACCTGGATGAATCTTGAAAAATATTTCTATAAAGAACAACAGTAGAATCAAAAATGGAATCACATCTTGTTGAGGCTAAGAATGGAAGTCAAGGGGAAGTCTCTGCCATAAACAGGAATCTAGTAATCCTATTCTCAAATGAGTTTCAGGCTACTGATGTGTAACACAAGGTACCCAACTCCGTTTCCAAGATTTGTGGTGACATAATTGGAGCACATAAAAGCATAGAGCCACTATTCAGACTAGCTGGTTGTGTTAAGGAAGTCTGTTAAAGACTGAGTGAGTTCAATTTTGCATTGGGGCAACAGAACTGATAGAGAGAAAATGTGGTGGACAGTGCACCTGTAAATTAAACTAATTACCAGTGGGGAGGAATATAGAGGAAGGCATTAGCTAAAGAGCTGAGGAAGACAGCTGTGTGCAGAAAATCAAGGGGCCTCATCTCATCAGATATGTGCATGCCATTCCCAATCACTTCAGTGGCAGCTTTGTGGGCATGCAACTGATCAGCTAGTCATTCTACCTATCTTTTTTTCCTATTTAAAAATGTCCTGTGATCTTAGGTGGTAAAGACAGCGAAACCTTCATTAAGGACCGCATTTAACTAGCTATCCTCTGTTTTGTGAAATCACACAAAGGATCCCCAGGCTGTCTTCTACATCTGATTACCACCTCTACCAAGCTGAGATCAGGACTGTTCCATCCTGTTGAAGAGGCCTGGTTGACCAACCTCAGAGGTAGATGAATCCTGTGTAAAGTTCCAGAATACTTTTTTGGAATACAGCTATCCTGCATGTACACTGGAGTGCTGGGTTTGTGAGAAACTACAAGAATCATTTGTCCAAGATCATGGATGCCGTGTTCCCTAAACACCCCTCTGCTTCATATTCTCAGATTCTCATAGTTTACCTGTGACAGTTAGGACCAGGTCACTGGTTTCCGTAAAGTTACTACACTGATTTAGACAAGCTGTGAATTTGGCCTTAGTATTTTCAGTGAACTCCAAATCATCTGTTTTGGGTCCTTTCAGGCTATCTGGTTCAGTAGCCGTGAGGGAAACAGAGTATATGAATTAACTTCTGGGAAACAATAATGTTTCATGCATATGTGAAGTGCTTCCAGATACAATGGCAATGGGTGTCTTGATAAAAATGACTAGAATTCATAATAATAATGAATAGTACCATTAACTTTTATGGGAACAGATCTGCAACAACAATGCAGAGTTTTCCCATTTTTAACCAAATCTCTTTACTAGGTAGCAAAGGCATGACAATTATTTCCTTACAGGTTATTGAATTAATAAAATGAAGACATCCCTTTCACACTGCACACTAGGGAGAGTATATGGCAGAATACATAGGTAACTAAAGCATACCTCCTACTCTCAATCCATAAAAGAATACATACAAGAAAATAAAAACTCTCAATATTCCTGTTCCAAAAGATTTAACTTCTCCAAGTTGGATATTTATCTTTTGATTCATGACAGCCACCATAACTTTAGAAGGAATTGCAAAAGAAGATGAAAAAAATGATCAAGGATATTATAGGTTTAGTCTTTGCTCTTTTTGAAAGATTAGGACCATTGAAAAGATATTGGTAGTCCCTCAGTCCTCTCCTGTTCTTTGCCTGTAGTGCACAACAGTTTAGTCTCTTCAGAACTGAAATGTTTTAGTCTAATACAAGTTACTGGACTCTCTCTATAGAGGTCACTGGGTGAACTTTAATGTCTTGTGATATACAAGAGATCAGACTAGGTGATCCAGTGGTCTGGTCCTTTATGGCCTTCAATTTTCTAAACCCAATGGAATGTATTGAATGTACCCCCACTGACAGAAGAAAATCAGAGTGCAAAGGCAATATGATTATAGAGTTCATCCAGAAGGACCGCAATCTGGAGCTGCATACACCAAATGTGCTTGCAGCCTGCACTTTACAATAAAAGGTTTAGTCTAGTAATTGAGCTGTGAGAGAGGAACTTTCAGTACAGTTTAGGATAGTCAGGGGGATTCACACCTGTCACTGTCAATGGGTTTGAATTCAACTCAAAACAAGGTTTCACCAGCTTATAACAATAACATGATTTTTCTCCCTCCTACACTTCTTAAGATCCTCTTGCCACCAGAATAGCCTGACAGTTAGTGCTCTACAATGCACCCCTGCGAGGCATCATCTCGAGATTTTGTTGCTGCTGTTTTTTTGCCATCTTTACATTATGCTGGAGTAACTACAATTTATAAAAGCAAACTAAGAAAGGTAGTGAGGGAGAACAAATTCCCCCTTAACGAGGAATATGAGGAAACAAATCGTTCTGGCCCCATGTAAGGGATGACCAGGGCTGTTATCTCAGGTTTCTCCAGAAACTTGATGTGCCCACCAACCATGCTGCTCTGTGAAGGTTTTAGGGCTGTTGTTTTATCACAGACATTTTTAAGAAATCACAGGGCGGTCATGGTGAAAAGGGCAAAAGTAATGGGGCATAATAAAATATGTCAGACATGATTCTGCTTATACTTACACTGGGGTAAATTAGGAGTAACTCCACTGAATGGCATTATTGTCAATGTAAAACCAGTGGACATAAAGAGAGGGTCAAGTTGGTTACTTATTTATGGACATTGTTTTGCACTTTACATAAACTGTAACTCCACATTTTGATGCAGAGAACCAGAACTTTTCTTGTTCTGTATTAAAAGGATTTGCCAGACCAGCCCTTTCCATCCTACCTTGTGTGTCTGCCTGGAGAAGGGAGAAATAGCATCAGACTTGAAAGAATGAATGCTTTCAGTGAGAGGTCACTGGTCTGTAGACCTCATCTAGTCCTGTGTGCTTGTGCAGTGTTGTTGATGATCTCATGCTCTTTTAGACGCACAGGCTGCTTAGGATTAACCACCAAAATTCCCAATGGGCAATGTAGGAGCATTTACTGATCCACATACCCATACATACCACCAGGAGCTGTCACAAGCCATGGAGGCTTCTTGATAAACATGGTCCACGCTGACAGTCATATGCAGCCCTGGTCTTTAACTTTGCTCTGTCCATCACAGAAACACAGGATCCTGACCTAGTAAGATAGTATGACTCCACTGCAGACATAGAGGGCAGGATTTGGGAACCTTCAGGGGTTGAAGGGAAGGGCATTTGGACTCCCAGCAAGCCACACAGTTTTTCTGGGATAGATCTATGATTGCATGGATTCATCTGCTATTGAATCTCTAGAAGTGAATGTATTAAGGTTATTTAACCTTTATATAGTGGTAGAACCTTGAGACCAACCAGGCCACGGCCCCTTTGTGCTCAGCACTGTGCAGAAATACTGTAAATAACAGACCCTTCCACAGAGATTTACAGTTGAAAAGACATAACAAGTGGATGAGACGGACAGCTGGATGGAATGGGGGAGGGAAATGGGTTAAAAAATGTAAAAGAGTGCATGTAGTTCTTAACCAATCAGGTGCAATAATGCAATTCCCCACAGGCCTAGCCACTCAGATTGCAGTCCTCAGGCCTCAGATGTGAGCTGCTGCAGCCACAAAGTTACAGCGGTGGCCAGAGAATAGTTCCACTTCTACTGTAGCCGGTGAGGTGGGGATTCTATTCCCCTCCAGCTCTCCTGAAACATCTGCAGCTCAGACAATTAGCTAATGCCAGTTCCAAAGACTAGGTGTTTCTTCTTCTTCCTCTTCTTCTTCCTCTATCTCTGAATACTGAAACATGTCAGTTTGGGGATGAGCCTTCAAACATTTCATGGCCTCCAATAATCATGTCAAGTATTTTACATCCAAGTTAATATGTGCAATAGTCAGTATCAGCTACTTAATCTGGAATAGGTAATGGAGAACATGTTTAGGGAAAGAGCAGGGAAAATTTGAAAATTAAACAGTTTTTTAGACTTTTAAATCCAATATTAATGTACACATCTGCCACTAGATTCATTCAAAAGAGGAGATGTGTGCAAAATTAAATTTTAATATTAAAATATTATTTTTCCTGTTTTCATTTATGTTTAAAATAAATGCCAGGCCACCCTAGTGGCTTCAGAGTAATGTTTCTTGCTACAGCACAAGAAAACTGGCTGTAGGGCAAAATATTGTCAATTTTCAAACTTGGGAATTTAAGCTTAAAAGGCCCAGTTTCATAATTGGATGCTGGAGTTGTCATTTAGACCTAATCCCTTAGGTTACTCTCACTCAGCGATGGGACAGATCCTCAGCAGGTGTAAATTGGTATAGCCTCGTTGGCATCGGAGTGAAGTGAAGGAATTAGACTATGACTCTGAATTCAGTGGAGAATACTGATGTACACAAGGCCTACAGACCTTTTTCTATATGCCATGAGTATACAAAATCAGTGCACAGCAAGAGTACAAGCAGAACTGGGTACAACTAGTCTATAAACTGTCCTCCACCACACCAACCACCACCCCCTACCTTGGATGATGCGTTTTTGAAAACTACACTAAATAGTTTCTCTAGAACTCATTCTGACTATTATATAAAACCTTGAGTGAGTTTCAGAATATTGCAGTTATTTGGATAACCATGCAAAATGAGCTTCTCCTCAACCGCCAAAACATCTGAGAGTTACCGCTCATGTAGCTGATGTGCTTCCACTCCCTTCCTCAGTGTAACAACTCTATCTACAGCTGCATCCGCTAAAACAGGCCCTGGCCACTCCATTATTTGACCATCCACAAAAGATCTAGACAGCTATGGGACTTCAGAGATGCACCCTGCCATGTGAATATCAGGAAAGTCCACAAGTTCTGCCAAGTTTAAAGGGAATTGTTCCAGCAGGGATCAATGAAGAGACTACAGACAGTAACTGCTAGCTGGTGTAATAGAATAGTTTATCCGCCTAGAAGACCTGCTGTGCTCAGAGGTCAATAACTTCTTGACGTTCCTCTGAAGAAAGTCAGCTAGGAGTCAGGGTTAATGTGATAATGTAGTAGTGGAAAGTCAGACCACGTATCCCTGAATTTAGAAAAGAAAAGATTATTTACATTGAGATAGCTGAAGGTCTGAATTCAATTTTTCTTTAGTGTATACGTGTGTGTTAAGATTTTTTTTATTCTGTTCTTTCTCTTTTATATTATTAATAAGGATATTTGCATTGAAACAAGGTAATAACCATCTACATCTGCTGTTTATCCCTCAGTTGAAATCATAATCCTCTCCAATGGCTTAATTTCCATAACAGTTGATTGTGTTGGCATACAATAGAAGATAGTATACAAATGACATATATATTTGTAACTTCAATCTGAGCCCCGGGGGAGAATATATCTATGCCCCTCCTTCCCCCAGCAGGAGCCCTAGGAAGTAATTGTTACTCAGAGAGTCACAGTTCCACCCCTGTGCCTCGGGAGAAAGGGTGAGTAAATGACTTCATTCATTTTCTAGGCTCAACTTACTTTTCACAAATCATACCTGGCCGTATCAACTGGTTAGTCTGGGGCTGGCACAGAGCCCACACTGCTTGCTTGTTCCTGGGGAAGAAGCAGTGACCATGCTGTGGCCATACTAAACAGCAGACGTGGAAAGAGTGATTCAGGTAGGCCTATCACAGGCCCACCGGGAGGTCTTACTCTATTACATCCATGTGCAGGCAAGCCAAGGCTAGGTAATATTCAACCCATTGGAATTAAAGCAGAATATATGGTTCACGTTTTTCAAACTAAAAAAGAAATTCAGAAGGTAAGCAATGATAATATAGAATGAGTTTTGTCTGTGTGTGTCTATATGTATAATTTAATGATTACAAAATGAAAAGTGAAAAAATGTAACATTGCATAGGCTAGGAAGACTGGAGTCTACCTTAGAGAGAGCTATGGAACAACTTAAACTAAGCTTAACATAGAGATGTTTTTTCTCAGTTCCATAAAATATGGACATCACTCTGAGAATATTGTTTCCCAGTCCATCAGTGTCTGTCTTTATAGAAAGCTTCTCATTCAGCCAATATATTGTAACAAAGACATAAATGGGAGCACTGCTCAGCACAGAGCATTTTAATTGTGCAGTTTTACTTTTATGTCTCTTGTGTTTGGGAATAATTATGCTGTATGCATCCTCTTTATTTCAAATCATTGTTTTTCTTTAATATTTAATTATACAAATATAAATTCAAAAGAGTCTGCAATCCCATTACCTTATTATTTGTTAATGTTGTTAGGTTCTTTGCAAAGGGTACATGCCTTCTCTTTGACAAATATGTAGTGTAGCTAATTAACACAGGTAAAAATGTATCCTTCATAGACAATCAGCCTTCAATGTCTGAGGCAATAATTCTTTTGCTCATAAAAAAGAAAAAATCCAAAGGCCCAGGTCAGCTTTCCAGATGCAGAAGAGACACTCTGCATTGACTGTGCCTAAATGTGTCTATGTGCCATTTTGGTTTAGACAAATATTCAATAAAATATCATTATATGCAATGTCCTCTCTCCGTTACCTGAGTATGAAAGGTTTAGAGTTAGCAACATTTGCTCTCAAAACAGGGAACTCTCCAAACCCTTTATCTAGGCTTTCAGCAACTTTGGCAGGTGTTTTAGGAACAAGGACATTGTAAGAACTCAGAATCTTCTTTCATTGCTAGGGTATTAAAATTTCACCCCATACCAAAATGTCACTTTTTCACTTAAATCATCGCCTTTAGGATTTACAAACCTGGGGAATACTAATTTATTCATTTTAAAGCAAAGTGTGGAATTTGAATGTACTGCTTCACATTAAAATATGTGAAGGCTTAACTAGATGTCATAATCTACCTTTTCCCTTTATGAAAAAAATCCTTCTGAACAGAATTACATTATTCTTAGCATTCTCCATGCTCTACACAATTGCCAGTATAATTTTCAGAGATATTAATCATTTTGAAACATTTATCTCTTGGAAAGCCTTGGTTACAGTAGTCTAAATTGCATTTTCCAAGGGAAAATGGGGGAATAGGTTTTTTTCCCCTGTTTAGGCTGAATAATTTGCATGTCAGTTGACATTATCCTTTTGATTTTTAGGTTATCCAGAATATTTTAAGAAAGATTGTTTGTTCCTTGATGTATAGCTGATATCAAATGTTACTTACCCACATTCTGGACATTTCCTTCTTGGGAACTGATGTTTATATGGAATATATTTTTGCCCAAATGTCAGACGAAGTTGTGGAATGGAAATTGCGAGTTTCAACCCCCTATTCTCTGACCTTTGTCACCTCTTGTGACAATCTTTGTTCCTTCAAATAGCTAGTGGGATAAAGCTGTGTCCAATAGCATCCTTCTGGCAATGAATCTGCCCTGGGTTACACTGCATTAAAACTCCCCAGTATCCACTGATCTGAAACAGTTGTAATTGTTAGGTAAGGATGTGAAGTGTGGCTGCAAAGACTGATTGTCACCCTCCCTTTGAGATGGTGGGGTTCTGAACTGCAGTGGGAAGATCAGAATAGACTTTGGCAGTCTATAGCTTGTTATATTATATAACGCTTAATTAAAAATTTAATTGTTAAATACAAGCTTTTTGTATCTTAGTAAGGCAAAGAATAACACATGATAGCATGAGTAGATGGATTTGAGAGTCACCAAGAAGATTTTATAGCAGTTCCAGGCACCTGAAGAACACACAAAGGCCATAAGGATAGATAATCTTAATCCACCAGAATTAATTTATTGGGAAAATGTGAAGGAATCAAGGAAGTATTTCAAACTGCATTTGCTTTTCTTGCATTTCTTGTTGTATGTGACTATGCAGGTTGAAGCTAGACAAATTCAGACTGGAGGTAAGGTGTACATTTTTAACAGTGAGTGTAATTAACCATTGGAATAGTTTACCAAGAGTGATGATGGATTCTCCGTCACTGACTATTTTTAAATCAAGATTGGATGTTTTTCTAAAATGTATGCTCTAGAAGTTATTTTTAGGGAAGTTTTAAGGCCTGTGCTATACAGGAGATCAGACTAAATGATCACAATGGTCTCCTTCTGGTCCTAGAACCTATTAATCAGGTGCCATAAAAGTGGCCTTTTTAATTGTAACTAGTGCAGAAGCCCTAGATGCTTTTAATAGTTTCTTGGATACATGCAGAGTTTGAAGCCAGTGTTCCCAGAAAGAATGAAACCTATCAAAGATTCCTCCTTCACACAAAAGCACAAAGACACAAGAAAATATTGATGGTTATGTTACAATCTTGAAGTTAAAGAGCCAGCCTTTCAGTTTCAGCCATTGACATGATTCCCTGATTGGAGACAGACTAGTGGTGGTCTGCAGCAATAGAAAAGTATGTGAGACTTTGTGCAAAGACACTGAAATAACTCTAGAAATACTTAGAGAGTAGGCAAAATTGTAGGTGCAGATTTTAAGTAAGAAGGAAAGTCAAGAGACCGCACATGAGACAGAATAAGAAAGACTGACAGGAAAGAAAATGACATGAGGAAATCTAACAATGCAAGGAAGGGTACCAAAACCTTGCAACTGACAACAGCGAGGGAAGTGTGGACGTGAACATGCATATAAACATGGTTAACAATTTGGCAAAAGCACAGAGTGTACCATTTGTCAGAAAATTCAGGCAAAAGCAAACTGTAAATCCAGTGAAAGCTCCAGTGATGAGGCATCGTAACTTGATTCTATGCAACAATTGTTTCAGTCTTAAGCAGAATTCAAAGAACAGCATACTATGCAATCTTCAGTGAACTTTGATCCTGGTTAAATTTCCATAAGATCATAACCCGATATTCTTTGTTCATTGAGGCTGTAATGGTAAACTTGTCTTGGAATACCACACAACTTTATTTAGAATATGATAAATGCATTACAGTTTTAGCCCTATCTGTACCTGTTATTGCAGGGTGTGGAATTAATTGTGCATACTGCACGTACATGCATTAGAAATTATTTTCCAACAGTTGACTAAATTTAGGCTCATGCTTAATACTTTCTGCTGTTGTGGTGAAATCCATTCATCCTTCACAAAGTATGAATGTTTGGGCTCCTTGAGGGGAGTGCACAGTGGCTGAGGAAGTGAAATCCAGCCCCTAACACAAGCCCTGAGTGTGAAGCCCCTGCACTGCCCTCCCGGCTGGTATTCCGGGGACTACAATAGGTGCTGAAGTCCATCAGTTCTGTAGACTTCCCCTTCGCCCACCTCCATTGTGTCTCTGCACAGAGATCTTTATGGTGTAGAAGGGTCTATAAGGGTTCCTTGGGCAACTGGTCCATTAGTGGAACCCAAGCATAGCCCCTGAACCTGCTACTCTACCCCATCTATGAATTCTCACTGAAGTCAATGGCAGTTTTATTTGTACATCTACCAGCAGAATCTCAGCTGATGTCACAATCCAACAAGACATTGCAGGCACCATCAAAGTGAGTCTCAGATATGAAAGATGGAATTCTAATGATTAGTTTTACTATGCCATAGACATCGATATGTGCAGGGAAAGAATTTGTGTATGGCAAATCCATGGTAAGAAGAAGCTGGGTCCACATGAGTAAAAACTTGACGTGAAAGGCTTCCTGGGTTTGCAGATCTTAATTTGCTAAATGTAGTGTCTTGGAAAGTTTCCTTCCAGTTGAAACACGGCTATCAGAAGCATTTAGTATGGATGTTCACCAACTGCATATATGCTCAGCAAAGTAGATAGTAAGTTAATTTAATACTGAAATATATTAATAAATTCAAGAAGCACCCAGAGGGCTGAATCACATTTAATAACCACACATTCACATATTTCCAGTTTCCCTCCAGAGGAGAAATTACTGCTCTCTGAATTCTCCATGTATACTGTACTCATAGCACCTTAACCAGGAGAGACTTTAAGCTTTTGAGATCTTTCAATTAGTGACACTCACAGCAGAACTGTGCAAAGCTATTGGCTTTCTTCACATGAATCTCACCAGAAAGAAAAGCAAAATGCCACGGTTCCATACTGGAGATAGTAACTCCTTATTATGAGGGACAACACTTTTCAGATTATAGTTAATTTAAATCAGGTTACAAAAAATGCAGCCAAATTGAACAGCAATTTTGCCCTTTGAAAAAGCCATTAAACTATGATTCCAACATTAATATCTTGTGAAAAGAAATGGAATTGATTTTTGCAAAGTAACTTTTTTTTTCAATTGACATTACATAGTTTCTCAGGTTGCTTCATTGAGGGGTCTGGAATGGAGAGAAACAGGAGATGTAGCATTGCACGTGAATGCCACTTGTTAGTGTGGCAAGAAGTGCTTCTCTTGAGTGTTGTGAAGCTGAGGAATTGAAAGGGAACGTGGTCTTATCCCTAATAGAGTTGCAGGCTCCAATCCAGTAAGATATATGTACATAATTAACTTTATGCACTGTGTGTTGTCACATTGAAATCAAGGGGAGCTATCACAGAGATGAAGTTAAGCACCTGAGAAACTCTTTGTAGGATTCACGATTTATATTTTTGAAGGTCTATAACTGGGTTTTAGCAGATTTAATGTAGTACTGTCCTTATTTACACCATTCTGCATACGCAAGTATCAGGAGCTAATGTTCTGTACCAGATCATAGGATGAGGACTTTTTTATTGTAGAGAAATAGTAAAAAATCTACATAATTGCATAAATATGGCTGAATGGCTGGCCTACTGAGGCAAATCAAGGGATAACTTTTGTCCCACAGGAATTAACAGAGGATGCTGATAGACTCAAAGTGATAAAAGGGGATATTTTTGGCTTACAGACTAATCTTGCTTACATTGGGTCAATGGCAAAACTTGACTTCAGAGTTCCAGCATAAGGGCCTTAAGTGAATTAAGTCAACAATGTTCTGATGGAGAAATCACCTTTGGAAGAATGGGTATGTGCATGTGAAAGTTTGAACACATCCCTAAATTGCATCATTAAATATTAAAGAAAAACAATGATTTGAAATAAAGAGGATGCATACAGCATAATTATTCCCAAACACAAGAGACATAAAAGTAAAACTACACAATCCAAATGCTCTGTGCAGAGCAGTGTTCCCATTTATATGTCTTTGTTTCAATATAGTGGCTGGATGAGAAGCTTTCTATAAAGACAAACAGTGATGAATTGGGAAACAACATTCTGAGAGTGATGTCCATATTTTATGGAACTGGGAAAGAACATCTCTATTTTAAGCTTAGTTTAAATTGTTTCATAGCTATCTCTATGGTAGATTCCAGTCTTCCTAGCCTATGCAATGTTACATTTTTTACTTTTAATTTTGTAGTCATGAAATTATATATATAGATACACATACACACACACACACACACACACACACACACACAAAACTCATTCTATGTTATCATTGCTTACCTTCTGAATTTCTTTTTTAGTTTGAAAAACGTGCACCATATATTTTGCTTTAATTCCTATGGGCTGGATATTACTCAGCCTTGGCTTGCCTGCACATGGATGTCATATAGCAGGGGTCTCAGACAGGCGGCCCGTGGGCCGCATGTGGCCTGCCAAGCCCTTCCCTGCGGCCTGCGATGATCTCCCCGCCCTCCCCACCAAGCTCCCCGCAGTTTCCCGACAAGCTCCCCACGGTTCCCTGCCAAGCTCCCCGCGGCCCCCCCCACCCCCCCAAGCTCCCCGCGGCCTCTCCGCCAAGCTCCCCACGGCTCCCCTGCCAAGCTCCCCCCGCCTCCTCCCCCCCCAGGTGCTTAGCACTTTCCAGGAGGGAGGCGGGAGGAGCCGGGAGCTGCGCACTCAGTGGAGGAGGCAGGGCAGGGGTGGGACCTCATGGAAAGGGTGGGGTGCGGGCAGGGCCGGGGGCAGGGAGGGAAGCGTGTCAGTGATGTGGCCCTCCGGCCAATGAACTAGTCCTCATGCGGCCCTCGTGGTCATTTCCGTTTGACACCCCTGTCATAGAGTAAGGCCTCCCTGTGGGCCTGTGATAGGCCTACCTAGATCGATCATTCCACATCTGCTGTTTAGTATGGCCACAGCATGGTCACTGCTACTTCCCCAGGAACAAGCAAGCGGCATGGGCTCTGTGCCAGGCCCGGGCTAACCAGTTGAAATGGCCAGGTATGATGTGTGAAAAGTAAGTTGAGCCTAGAAAATGAATGAAGTCATTTACTCACCCTTTCTCCCTTTGGAACTCCTTTGGGAAGGTTGAAGGAAGAAATCCCTGGGCTAAGAGATGCGCAGGGACTAAAGTCGTGCTTTGTAAATGCTGGGGGATATGGGATTGGTAGATGGGGCCCAATGAACTCTTTTTCTCCCAGATCTCCTTTTCACAAACATACAATCTAGCCCACGATCAGTGTTTTCTATGTCTTGTATTGCGTCATTCAAATGCCATGTTTTCATACAAGGACAACTTTTGCTGTGAATGCCCATCCCTGAGTTTTTAATGCTAAGGCTGACTAATAGTCTGATGGTTTTTTAAAGGTCTCTCATGGATTCAGTACCCAATAGTTCTCCCTGCTGGCAGAAATCCTGGTGCAGGACACTAGTGGCAGAAATGCCACAGTGAGAAAAATTTATATTGGTAAAAATCAGTTGCAGGGTCTGCCAAGGCAATGTTAAGGGACCAGAACTTTTAGAATTACAAAGTCGAAGGCCAGAATGGATCATTAGATCATCCAATCTGACCTCCTGCATAACACAAGCCATTAAATTTCACCTGGTTTATCCATGTATTGAGCCCATTCACCTGTATCTGACTAAAGCATAATGTGGTTGCCTAATTTTGGTGGCTCTTTTCTGCTCCCGCTCCAATTTTTTCAACATCTTTTTTAAAAATGCAGACACCCAAACTGAACATGGTTTGCACCAAAAATTAGACACCGCTGCAAAGGAAGGAGACATGACCAACCCAGCTGTGGGATGCAATTCTCTCAGAAGCCTCCTTCAAGACAACGCCTACTCTGGCTGTAAAGTTAAAGCCTCATAGCCTCCACAGGAAGTATGAAGAAAGAACAACCACATCCTCCTAAGAAGCATGGCATCTCACAGGGATAGATGGGTAAAATTTATAACTCTCTGTGCCCTTAGTGAGTCTGGCCACAAGTGTTATAAAACCTAGAGGTAAAATATTTAGATCTTTAAGATGATACTGAAATGTGTCTCTCCATATAATGGAACGTGTCTCAAGAGAGAAATTAAAGCTCATATTTGTAGTTGGTGGTAGATAAACAAATATTTGTGTTTGGTGTAGTATTAGTGAAGGGGTTAAAATGAGTATATTCATTAATGTATAGTTTAGACCCCTTAGTAACCTGGTCTGTCTAATGTTATTTTCCCCTGGCGTTAAATTGTAAAATGTTATTAATATGTTGTAATCAGTTCTCAGTCCCTGCTAATTCCTTCTCATCATCCTTTCCCCACAGACCTTATATCTAATTTTGTATGTGATGCAACATACGGCATAACAAAACATCAGGGAGGGGACAGATGAGGAGGGTTACTACAATAAGATCATGTATCTAATAAGTTTGAGTAGGTCAAATCATCTATTGAGGCTGATTGTATAATTATGTGGGAAGTGTTAAAAAGCTTCCTGCGTTTGTGCCACATTTGTACAGCAGTTATGATGACCAGTTTCATTCTTGACATTAAGGTTAGTTCTATTTTTAGGCATGTAGACAGAGTACTCAAGTAGATGGGACGAGTCATATATTTTTCAATGGCAGGTCATAATGTGCCCAATTCCAGGAATATTATATAATGCTGTCATCCCCAAATACATCTCAGTGAATCAGCTAGATGATAAATCTTTTAAATAAAGAGGTCTCAAGCCACCTCATCTTCATTTACTTGCATTTTTTTTGGACGTGTTTGGTGCTTTTTACTTTTCGATAGGAAGTTTTATACTTATGATCTGTCTTGTTTTTTTCCCCTGATATTAAGTGGAAAAAGAATTGGCAGCACTTTAACAGGACATAAGAGGCGTGAGTGTGAAGGAGTATACATCATTAGTGAATTAATCCTATCCCACAGCACAGATGTCTTTCCAGTTGCGCGTACTTCCTCATCCAAGTACCAAAAAGTCTGTTGTGGAAGAGTTTCATCTGAAAGTCATCAGGTAACTTCTCTTTTATTTATATTGTCAGTGGGTTGCTGAGATATTTTGCAGTTTGATTTAAAAGCCAAGTGCTCCCCATTGTAAAGCATCTAATGGATGGATAGATGCTGCGTTAGATGAAGAAATAATGGACAAAAATTAATCTGTGAGGAGACAAGGCTTTCTATCTATGTGGACTAACTGTAATCCCAAATCAACTGGCACAGAACCAAAGGGCAACAGGTTCATTCAAAAATGAATGGCATTAAACAATAGAGACAGAGGCAGCCCTTTCTCCTACTCCTATTTAAATCAAATACTTTTGTATCATTGCTAAGGGTCAGATTCTGATATGCATTCTCAGTTTGAATAGTATCTTGCACCAAGAGTGATTTCATAAATGTCAATGGCACTGTTTGTGTATTAAGGAGTTAATGTGAATAAAGGTACTGGAATCCATTCCCCTGACCTCCAAAATTAGGTCCTAAAGTGAAGACCTCCAGAATCTGGAGCATAAAGTTCACAGATCCTTAGGACTGGTATTGTGGAGACTCTGTACTGGTATTGTGGAGAACAGCGTTTGAATTGTTTGCCTGAGATAGTGAATAATATCTAGGGATCTTCTAATAGAGCAGCTCACTGCTTAATCCTAAATTAAATGAGGTCAATCCATGTGAATTATTAAAAGGAGGAGTGCAGCCAGCAAATGTGCATGAAGCTAAGGCTGTGATTTTTCTTCTCTTCTTTAAGAGAGATGTAAAACAGAAGGAAGCACCTTTTTCAATGATCCTCTCTCTTTTTACAAAAAAAAAGCTATCACTGGATTTTTTAGGGAGAGTGGAATTGTGAATGCCTATATATACACCTCAGATGAGGGACCATCAAGATGTTTAATCTTTTATGGACCTTAATGGAAAAAGTGACTTTTCTATGGCTGAGATCTTGATGGCCTTAGGACCTCTGGTTCTTGATAGTTCATGTGTACCTGCTGTTCTTTCCATGCATGTAAAGTCCTAGGTGCCTCTTGACAATTGATGATTAACCATGGAACAAACTATCAATGCAAGTGGTGGGTTCCCCATCTCTTGAAGTCTTCAGATCAAGACTGGATGTCTCTCTGGAAGGTATGCTTTAGTCAAGCAGAAATTACAGAGTCAATGCCAGACTAACAAGAGTGAAAGTCTATGGTCTGTGCTGATCTAATGATCCCACCTGGCCTTAAAATCTATGAATTTATGAAAGAGGCTGAAATCCATCAACAACCATGTCAAGTTGTATAGAGTAGCTCATGAGTCAAACACAGGGATCGCTGTCAAGGAACAGAGCACAAACCCCAAACTGGTTAAATGATCTATAATTAGATTTTTCCAACCAAGTAACAAGTATGAACTCCTAAAGAACCATAACAGCCTTAATATTGAGTCACAGACAGTTCCCTTCGGCACTCCAGTCTATCTTGCCACCCAGGCAGGCATGCAGTTGTGATGGACCAAAAATCACATCATTATTCAGGCAGGCCAGTCCTCGCCCACAGACAATCCGCCAGCCTGAAGCAGATTCTCACCAGCAACTATACACTGCACCATAGTAACTCTAACACAGGAGCCAATCCATGCAACAAACCTCAATGCCAACTCTGACCACATATCTACATCAGCGACACCATCACACGACCTAACCAGATCAGCCACACCATCACTGGTTCATTCACCTGCACATCTACCAGTATAATATATGCCATCATGTACCAGCAATGCCGCTCTGCTATGTACAATGGCCAAACTGGACAATCTCTACGTAAAACGATAAATGGACACAAATCAGATATTAGGATTGGTAATATACAAAAGCTTATAGGAAAACATACAATAGCAGATCTAAAGACAGCAATCCTGCAGGAAAAAAACTTCAAGACCAGACTTCAAAGAGAAACTGCTGAGCTCCAGTTCATCTGCAAACTTGACACTATCAGCTCAGGATTAAACAAAGACTGTGAATGGCTCACCAACTACAAAAGCAGTTTCTCCTTTCTGGATGTTCACACCTCCAGATCACCTCTGGAAGTGGGCCTCACCCTCCTTGACTGAATTTACCTTGCTATCTTGCCTGCATATTTATACATGCCTCTGGAGATTTCCACAACATTCATCTGATGAAGTGGGTCTTAGCCCACAAAAGCTTATGATCCAAAACATCTGTTAGTCTCTAAGGTGCTACAAGACTCTTTATCATTACTCAGGCTATTCTTGATCGCAAAGGACAAAACACTTACCCCAGCTCAATTGTACCTTAGATCTCTTACCAAAGACAACATTCACAGCCAGTCCTGTAATAAACGAACTAAAGATGTATTAACTAGTAAAAAGAAATTAGAGTTATTTACAAGGTTAAAGCAGGTAACCAAACACACACAAAAGAACTACAGTCTTAGGTTTCAAAGAAGTAATAGACACTGCTGTAGTAGGCAAGCTAAGCTCTATATGTCCTTTAGGGCTAAATCAAGCTAAGCAGTTTGGAGATCCCTTGCTTATGCTGAAAATTATTGCCCTCTCTAAATTCCAAGCTGCATAGTGATAACAATTTCTCCTTGACAGGGATTTTTATTTCCTTCCTGCAGCATTCAAGCAGTGATGGGACAAGGGTTTGTTCATGTCCCCTCTTCATAGGTGGGTCATGAGGGCAATTACCAAAGTCTTTTGTCCACTGACATTCCACAATGGCTCATCCGATGTCTATAGGCCTTCTTATGTTGAGCAGGAGATAATCCCTCTTGTGGTAAACTAATATTTCACACTTGGTAATGATAGTCTTCTGACTGTGGGAATTTATAGTTTTAGCAAACATTTTTATAGTTACGTTGCAAACACTTCATATTACCTTATAACATGGATACAGCTATTACAGATAAGATTAATATGGATAGCATCCTACGAGTACTTAATAAAGACTAAACTCTAAACACATTCTTATAACGCTAATATTTATTTTAACAATATTACAACATAGCTAAGCCAGAATGGTTTCCAGACTGCGTTTGTCAGTGTTCAGTGTGGCCTTGGCATGAACTGGCACCAGGTATGTCAGCATGAAATTGAAAATCCTTCAATTTTGCAGGATCAAGCCCTTGTTATATCAGTATTCACTCCAGACATGCCAAACCCATGGGAAAAATGCAGAAATTGGGCTTGGTTTTGGTTTAATTGGCTTGTGAGTTGCTTTTTTGGCTAGTTTTTGGCTTGTAGCTTGTTGCTTGTTTGGCTTGTAGCTTGTTGCATGTTGTAGCTTGCTGCTGCTGCTTTATTTTTATTTTTTTTTTGGATCAGCTCCCAGCGAGCAAGGGCAAGGGCCGGAGAGAGTTGGGGTGCACAGTCAGGGGCCCACCACATTTCCCAGACTGCACACTGTGGGGATCTAGTTACATAGAGTGTTGGGTTTCTTAGAGACTGGCTTATTTTGGTCTTGTTTCGAAATGGGATTAGCTTGATTTTTGACTTATTGTGAAAGTCGAGGTGCTTATTGACCACGTGAAAGTTAGCAACTGTGATTCACTCTTGTAGAAATGCTTATTGCTGTCACAATCAGAGGATTATGGCTTCAGAAGAATAAAGAACAGATGAACATGATAACTTAGGAACATAGTTCCTGTTTTCATTCTCATGTTCAGAGCCATAAACAGATCTGATCAAAATCTTGTATCATCATTTTTGAGGGGATGAAAAGGCAGTTTTCTCAGGAACATTTCTCTTTCCATCAATACTGTGAAATGTTTTCTTGGGAAAAAAATGGTTTAGTTTTTTTTTGTTTTGTTTTTTGACAAAAACCTGAAAACTTTCCTCAAAAATTTTATTGGAAAATAAAGTGAAAATTCCAACTAGCTGAAGTAACGGACTACTTATCAGCAATTCTCACCCTTATCAGCAATCCAGATATAAACCTTCTTTACAACAATTCTGTATAAAGGTGGAGTTTTGACTATTCAGCTACCCAGTCCAAACAGATCTTCTCCCCCATTATGTCCCAAGTACTTCCTCTTCCATTTTCTTATCACATAGTTGTGGGCTGGACCACCTGGAGGGACAATTGCCCCCTTACAGTCAGCCTGCCTTCTTCAGGCAGCTGTCTTGGCTCCCATCGATATAACTTTCCCTTAATCTGGAGTTTTATTCTGATGTTTCCATACACTGGCAACTCGTCAGCCCAGACAAGTGAGGCACAGCCGAACCAAAGGTTGCCAAAATCTACAAAATACATTTTGCACATCCTTTTTTTAGTCAACTGATAATTATATACAGATTTAAGTGCAAATTGTGATTTAATTTAAATGCCACAATGTATACTCTTACTTGTGAAGCACAATGCCAGAAAGTTAGAAGAACGTGCTTCGGTATAGGTAATATTGCCTTATTACCATGGCAATTTACCACACGTGGGAATCACTATATAAGGGCATTGCTGTGGTAACCACTTATTGGAGAGGCCATGGCAGGATTGTAGCACTTAAATCAAGGCTGCAGGAGGTTTGCAGGGGACAGATTTGGGGAGCTACACCCTATGCCTCTCAAGCACCTTTTCTCATGGTATGGGCCCTGTGTATGTACACGAAGATCTGCTGCCAAGCCCCAGGTCTGCCTCATGCTCTGCCCCTCACTCCAGCCTGGGTAGTAGCTGCATCGTAGTGGTGGCTCCAGCTCCCAAGTCTGCCTGCTTCTGCTTCACTATTAATAAGGTGAACTTTTAATAGCTATTATATTATGCCTGGGGCCGTCACTTTTTTATGATTTGTGCTTCACCTGTCAAAAACTACCACTGTTCCAATTCCAGCGTCTGTTTTCATCTGTCATTGTCTTTTCAGACCCAGTGCAGAGTACGGGAAAGTGAGAGACCCCCATATTGAAGGCCTACTGCAGCAATAGCTCTTTAAAACAAAAAGCTACGTAACTGAGAGCAAGGTGTTATACTGCCAAAAATAGAAC
Organism: Dermatemys mawii; assembly: GCA_007922305.1. Lineage (NCBI taxonomy): Eukaryota > Metazoa > Chordata > Testudines > Dermatemydidae > Dermatemys > Dermatemys mawii. The sequence continues at coordinate 12,303,522 of ML677353.1, forward strand.
ACATTTTATCTTTTGTTCCGAATGGTATTGTTAGAATTAGAAGACCTCATATTACAGCTCTGTGGGATAAATCCTTCACCCAGTTTTATTGGTGTACATCCAGAATAACTATTCTTAAATCAGTGTAATTATTCAGGGTTTAAATTGGTGCAAACAAGAACAGAATTTTGCCTATCAGGGCAAATTTTACTAAAAGTGAAATCATATTTTTCCATTTGTAGCCGAAAGGGCTTATCTCCCTTAAGGCCCCACCGACATCACTAGAGCCTCTCATTCCGAGTCCCCAAACTCCAGAGGAATGTCATTATAATGCAGCACATTGTCTGTTCAATCTATAATTGAAAGAACTTTTGGTGCACTGAAAATGAGATTCAAGTGCGTAGAGAAATCTGATGGGATATTACAGTATAGGCCCTTTAAAATGTAGAAGGATCTCTCTGCCTTCTGCACAGTATGTGACACTGCTGTAAAGCATGGATTAAGGGAAGTTGGCATTAAATGTGTCTGATAATGATGATTCATTCAGAGGAGATGTACTTGAAAGACCAAGTCCTAAAGTGGATATGGAAGTGGGATAGCGCCATTGACATCTGAATCACATAGTAAGACTTTAACCATAAAGGGTCAAAGGCAGTCCTGGTGGAATCAGGTCCAACTTCATTGTAGTTGCAACCATTTCCCCCAGAGCTGAATTTTGTCCAAAAGGTGTAATAACAGTTATAACCTGGCTTCAGGAAGATACTTAAACATGTGTCTTAAACATTAGTAGTCCGACTGAAGCCAGTAACATAATTCACCCCTTTTGTTAGGCATGTGATTAAGTACTTTGCTGAATCAGGAATACATTTTAGGAAAAAGAACACACTTTATTTACAACATCATACACCTCATTTTAGGAGATGAGAATTTTTTTTTGTTTTTTACTTTCCATTTGGTGAATCAGTCAGTGCCCATTGATTAAGGATTGATTTTATGTACAAAAACCTGTAATCCATATAAGATTTTATCAAAGGTATTGTCTGCTTTCATTGCACTATGAATGACTTTCTAAAGTGGCACGTAGATACCACTATGAAATGTGTATGGGGCGGTGAAAGGACACATTAATAAACATTTCAGGGAGTTAAAGTCACTTATGGCCAGATCCTCAGCTGCCCTAAATCACTTTAGTTTCGCTGAAGGAAATGGCACAGTGCTGCCTCTGGGCCCTGGGGCTCAAGCAGAAATGGAGGATAAATTGAGTCAGTCTGGTTCCTTGTGAAGAATGATGGTACAGTCTGGTGAATGGTGTTGGGCTTTTCAATTTTTACCCTAGTTCACTTCCCTCCCTCTGTCACTCTTTTAGACTTTATCTTTAAAACATAAAATGCATAGTGAGAAAGGATTGGCATCCTGAGTCAGAGCAATGGTCCATTTGGCCAATATCTTGTCTGTCATAGTAGCCAGAGCCAGATGCTTCAAAGGAATGTGCAACAATCTTTGTTAGTGAACAATTATGGAATAATTTGGCCACACTTTGTTTCTCCCTTTCTTTTTATTTTCTATATTTCTTTCCACTCTGTCTTTATTATTGTCTTCCTTCTCTATCTACTACAATTATTTGTTAAGTTCTCCAAAATACTTATATTAATATTACCAAAGAACATAAGAATGGGCATACAGAGTTAAACCAGTAGTTTATCTAGCCCAGTATCCTGTCTTTTGATAGTGGCCAGTGCCAGATGTTTCAGAGGGAATGAACAAAATAGGGCAATTGCAAAAATCTTTTGCTAGTTGCTCTTCGAATGCTTTTTTATCCTGCCTAATTGTACTTTTACACTTGACTTGCCAGTTTGTTCCTTGTAGGATTTTACTTCCTCATTTTAAAAGATGTCTTTTTCTCTCTAACAAAATCTTTCACGCTTTTGTTTAGCTTTGGTGGCATTTTTTGGACTTCTTTGTGTGTGTTTGTGTCTGTGTATGGTGTGTGTGTATTTTAATTTGGGGTGTACATATAATTTGTCTCTGTTATTATGTTTTAGAAAGTTTATACAACTTGCAGGCATTTCACTCTTGTGACTGTTGGAAACATTTTAGAGAATTGTATCATGGAGATCCTGGACTTTAATCTCTTACCAAGAAGCCTAAATTTGGCGACAAGGACACCTCTCCTACCTTACCCTGTATCACTGGTACTTACATGTACTATGGCCACTGGTTCGTCCCCAGCACTGCAGTAGTGGGTATGAATCAGATCTTGTGTATGCTGCCAACAATGTATATGAATACCAAGAACTGAGTTCAACATAGTGTGGAAATCTGAATTCAGGATGTTCTTTCTTTGTGATTTGAAGTTATAAACTTCCAGTGGATGCCTTTAAAATATCACCCAGATACCTGTAATATCTTCCTGTACTTGGAAGAGGACATGCTGAGTCACTGCAGTTATAAAATGATAATAATTAATACTTTCCTGGTGTCAACCATCTGAAAGGATTTTAGAACCATGAATTGAGTAAGCACCGCAACATCCCAGTGATGAAACCAGTCAGGGCTATCCCCATTTCAGTGGAGCACATGGGGTGATTTTAATCAAACCCACTTTAGATGAATTTTGAATCTCTGGGTGTGTATTTACAGCTCTGATTGCGTAGACCTACTCAAGTAATGTTCCAAGCGATGGCTAATAGGAGTGCTGCCTGAGTATGGTAGCCTTTAACATTTTATTTGCTATTTGAATGAGAGTTAAAGTGTACAGCTACAATCTGCCCTCTGTAAGGAGTGGTGCGCAGCTACTCCACTCATGGAGTAGTGCAGGAAAAGAATCATGATGCAGAGAAATCATTCCCTACTCCTGACTTTCCCCAGGGGGTAGTAACTAATATTAGCCTTCCAACCCAGGTCTCGCTGTTCATGATGGATTATTCATTGGGAGTTAGAACTAACACTCCACCCACACCTAATGCTTCCTGCTAATTTGCTCAGTGGACAGTAGTGGGTGTGCAGTTCCCAATTTCCCATCTGATCAGACCCACAGTCCTGGGAGTCTGGGTGAGATCATATGGTTGGTTTAACCCCCTCTTATGCTCCTGTATGCTTATGGAAACTGGGCCACAAGCTGACCCTAAGAATGGTACCTAATCAAATTGCACCTTCATAGCTTGAATAATGGGAAAATGCATCTATCTGAAGAGGAGAAAAATAAGTATGTGTTTGAGTGGAGCTTTAACAAACTATTATGTTAGAGATTAAAAGACTACTAAATAAGCATGTCTTGGCTCAATTACCTCCAAAAATCTCCAAAACAACCCTTAAAGAACAAAAAAAAATACACAATAGCAACAACATAATATAATGGTTTTGAGCTGAGCAGAAGAACTTTTCAGCAGCTGTCTCCTAGTTCACTAATCCTTAATCCCAATTTGACTATTCAGTTATTGCAACACACCACTATGAACTCTTCAGAAGCGCTAATTAAAGCATGACAAAGTATTGGAATATAAGTAAAAACAAACTTTTAAAATAACACTTTGTGAATGTTCCAAGGCCATGAGTAAGTTCATTTTATAGTCAAAGGGTTTCAGAATGCTACATTACTCAAAATTATAAAACACTTGAAAAGACCTGCAATTTGTGGTTTTAAATGATGCTGTGTTTTAGAGCCTACAGGAAAGATCCTCAGCTGGTGTAAATTGGTGTAGATCCATCAACTTTGATGTTCTTCAGTGTTAATATCAGCTGAGGATCTGGATGAATATTTAATTTTGCTCCTGATTAAATTTAAAATATATGAGTTAATCACAAATCACAGCATTTTCCCAAGTATTATATTTCATGGTTTTGATTAAACCCCCAGGATAACTCTGAAGGGGTGTTTTTGGTCTGTTTGTTTGTTTTTCATTTTCCAAATACTTTCATTGCTTCCTCACCAGCTGTCTTCTTGTATGTTTTCTGGTCAAATGCAATCAAATCATATTGCATTTACTCAGCCACCTCTCTCACTTTATATTAATCCATTTTCTCTTTACAAGCAGATTCATCTTTTTCTCTATATGTTAGCCTGCTTTTCATCTAATATTTCTACAGCTTCTATGACTGTCTACCTTTTTAATTCTTTTTTCTCAGGCAGATCTTCTGTTGTGCTCTTTAAAGAGTAGACTCTTGCCTTGGATCTAAGAAATATTCTTTCAGACACTTTTAAATTTCCTAAATTTACTTTTTGGTCTATTTTCCTTTCAATCACTTCTTCTATCTTTATTCTGTTTAGGCGGATCTTTTACTAAATCTTATCATGGCTATGCTTAAGTCATTTCTAATATATATGCATCTAGTTAATTTTGTAATGTATCCTATCAGCAGTTTCAAATCAAAACATTTTTGTTTTTTGTTTTTGTTTCTTTCTGATGATATTCGTTGGCATCAAATTCTGGTTCATGGTGAACATGGCAATTCACAAGATTTGTCCAGAAGAGTCCATAAGGAAGGCTAATCAACTGCCCAAATGTGGGAAAGGGAAACATGGGAAACAGAAGACAAAACTACTCTAAAGAAAACATTGTTTACAATGGCCCAGATCATCCCCCCGATACGTCAATGGGTAGTGAGATTTCAGATTTGGATGTATGAGAGAATGTGGAAGAAGGGTCTTCTCAAGAGTAATGCCAGGAATTGGATGTCAGAGTCTGGGCTCCTAGTTCCCTGTCTCTATCCACCCAAAGAGGTGCTCTCTCCTAGTTCTTCATTCTGTGGACAGCTTTGTAAGACACAAAACCTTTCATGGACTGCCTCCCCTCCAACATCCCCATTCCCACATCTTTTTGGACAAAATATCTCATTCTGGTGACCATCAGATAGGGTTCCATCGCAATAGACAAATCTGTGTCTCCAAATTAATAATTTCATTTTCCCATTAGTTCTTTGAAGGAGAGCATCATAACAACATAACTTGGTTAATGTAACATTAAACCAATGCATATTCCTCTGACAGTGAATGACTAGGGCTTGATCACTGAATGAATTGATTTACATGGATTGCGATGAACTTTGGATTAAATCCATCCTCCCCACTCACCCCATTCAAGCTGTGGGAGAATTTTCATATACTTCAACAAATAAGAGTGAGAAAAGCAAAAAACACCTTGGATTTTCTCTGCCCTTAGTCGTGAGGACAGTCTGTCTATTTTGCCTTAAAAATTAATCCTTGCAAGGTCATTATTATATACAGCTGTAATATCCATGACCGGCACTGCAGCTTTTTGATAGTTATGTAACACAGAAGATGCTCATTAGACCCCTGGGAATCTTAATTGGTTTTAATCTATAGCTTTTAGAAATGCTGTGGCGTTCTTGAACTCAAAAAGATCAGAGCAAGCATCTTTCAAATCTGTGCATTATTCTTTTCACTCCTCATTAAATTTCAGATGGTAAAATGTATTGGTCTTCCTTAATTTTTCATTGTATGGGACTCTACTACACTCATACCATATGGTGATGCATAACAGGTTAGCCACAATGGGCTTTCAGGAGTCATAACACACTGGTCTGGTATTATCTAACAGCTGTCGATTCTGTTTATGAAAGGCAAGCTCACGTTCCTTTGATCTGTTCCCTGGACTAACCCTCTCAAACAGTTCTTGTAATAGTTTTGAGATACTTGGATGATTTTCTACAAGAATCAGTTGCTGTGTAGTTGACCAGCAAGAGAGTGAGTTTGGCTGTATTTAAGGTCAAATGATAAGGCCCTTTCCCAGGTGAATCATATATTTCACTATCTGGGCATAGGAATCTTAATAGCCATTACTGTCTTGACATATTCCAAAGGGATATAAAACCTGTCCTTAGTAGATTCACCCAATGTGCAAACTAAATAGTTCCACCAATGCATTAGATTATGCTGTGCAGGTCATTTCATGATTAAAATGCCATTGATTTTAATGAACAGATTCCTGAAAAATGTAGTCTGTCATGGTGATGAATAGAATCACTTAAAAGTTATGGAGCAGCTTATGGTACTTGTAAAGTTCTGCAGGAAAACTTACTTTGAAGCAATTTTGCCCATCAGAGAGTGATAAATAGAGACACATGGCACCTCTTCTCTTCCTTTTAGCATTTGTAGACAGCCTTATTATGACTTACTGCCAGGCATTTAACTGAATCACAGACAGGTTCCAGGTGTCAATAGTCATTCAAAAAGCGAAGTTTGCTATAACTAGGTAGCAACATTAATGGCCTTGATTTTGCATATAATATACGTGTTATTACTTAGAATAACGTTATCACAAAGTTTTATGTTAGGCCTCTCATTCTAATAGCGAAATATGATTGGGTTGGCACTTTTTTTTAATATAACGTGGGCAGATCTCAGCTTCATCAGAACTTTGTGGACTGTTTCCTAAAAGAACCAGATCTTTGTCCTTTTTCAAGATATAGCTGGAGGGGGAGAAAGGAGAATAAAGGTCTGGATTCTTAAAGAAGAAATTACGTTTGCTTTAAAACTATTTATAGAGCCCTTTATTCCTTTAAAATCCACTTACAGTCATTTGGCAGCACTTATTCCAAGAGTCCCAATGCACTCATATGAAATATGCACAAATTGAACTAATTCTACCAAATAATACAAACTTACTCTATTTTCCCTGCAACCAAGAGGAGCAACTAGATATATAGTACTGATTACTATACTAGATGTTATAGACATAATACATTTAGCACTGACAATGCTCCTTTCTTTTGCACATCAAAGCACTTTGCAGATGTTCTAACTCCTTGGGGAGATAGATACTATCAGCCCCATTTTACAGCTGGACAATTTGATATACAGATCAGTAAAGTGATACAACAAACCATTTCCAGAACCAGCAAAGCTGTAGAGCAAGCCAGTGGCAGAGTGGGGAATGGAAAATAGGCATCCTGCCGGCCATCACCCATACCACAAGACACAGTTCCAAGTTGTTTCCAGGAGACTCTTTTCTAAGTTTTAGGCTGCAGTGTAGTGCTTTCCAGATACAGGTGTGACAGAAAATGCAGTCAACTCTTTCTGGCATGAAAAAGGGCACCCAGTTTGGTGTCTTATCACAATGCTCACAGATATGCCATCTCAACCGCTTTTAATATTTATACCTTCCCTCCCCTTTCTATCAGCATTTACCAACAAACCATCATATTTGTTGATATGCCTAACTAATCACCCTCGGCAACAATAAAAATCACAATGCCCTCTTCAAAATACTGAGGGGGTGCCTGGGGATTTGGATTCTATACAATATGGCATTCTTGATTTTTAAAAAAACAGATGTAATTCACTCTTAAACTCTGCAATGTTAGGCATACATGTCCCATCACACCAACAGTTTTGGTGAATCATTGCTATCTCTTCTTTTTCCCAACAGCTCTGTACTCTTGATCCCACCGGAGACCTGTACTGCTGTGACAGGATTCCCTGCCTGAAGCAATAGACTCTGACATGCCACATGCTGTACTTATAGTTACTGTCTGTCTGACAATCTTTTTCCCTGCTAGTTCCAGTGAAGGTTTTTTTTTTTGTGTGTGTGTGTGTGTAGCTATTTTCATCACTAAAATGATTTTATATGTAGTCCAGCTATAGTAGTTAAATCATTTTCAGACAGCAACTTCCCCTCCACCAAAAAGACCTACTTTGCATAAATGTCCATAAACAACCTCTTTTGTTGTGCCTCATTTGCATATCCTGCTAGAAAACGTTGCTGTAAGGTCCTAATATAATCAAGAATAGCTTCATTTATCCCCCGCCCCCATCCTCCATGGTGAAATTGGAAATGCCCTGCAATTATCAGTGGTTCAGACTGGAGGTACCTCGTTACAATTATAGTGAATTGTCACACAATTTGTCTTTTGGTCTGTCTGCTGAAGGAAGAAAGGAAGAGAAATAATTTTTTTGACAGCTCACTTACAATTGTCCATATTCAAGATATAGCTCGTTTTTAATCTTTCAGCTCTTTGTGCTTAATTATCTTGGCCAGATGCAGAACAATTACAACTTAAAAAGTTGTATTTAAGCTAATTGATTACCTCTGTTGTGTAACAGTGTGTTTCATAGATTTAGTATTTATATTTAAAGTCCATTGCCTACATTTTCATAAGTAATCCAGGTATATGGGTGTCCATCTTGAGACACCTTATACAGGTCTGAATTTCAGAATGTGCTGAAAACCCTCCCTCAGAAAATTCCTCCTTTGAGGATGCCCAAAATCACTGCTCACTTGAAAACATAAGTATTAATTAATATGACCAGCTTACTTGGATTTTAGCCTAAGTAGGACCGCTGACCATACTTGGGAGGATACTGTTTCTTTAAAATTGTTGTACGAAGCCAAGCAGAAGTGCAGCCAGGGAACATACTTTCGAACTGGAAAAAATGAGAGTGTAATTTTAGAGCTATTCTGTTTCTCTTGTTCTAATAAACGTCTTTCTTTGGTGTCAGTAGAAAATAATATTGCTATGCCATTTGTCACATGAACCAGCAAAAGTAAGAAGGTCAGAAAATACCAGTGTTCAGCCTTCAACAATCTGAAAAGTGTTCCAAAAAAGGAGTGCCACAACAGAGACTGAGGGGTGGTCTACACTACTGCTTAAGTCAAAGTAAAGCCACTCCCCTGAGCCACACAAGTTACAGCAACCCAAATGCTGTCTACACCACACTAAGCTGGCAGAAGACACCCTCCCACTGACATAGCTTCTGCCTCTCATTGAGGTGGAGTAATTATGCCAACAAGAGGGCATTCTCCCACTGGCATATCGCATCTTCACCAGATGTGCTACAGCGGCCTATGTAATGTGGTAGTGTAGGCTAGCCCTGACCCACAAAGAGCCAGCTTGCTAATTTATGAAATGGGGAGTTAAGCTAAAAAATATACCTAAATCATTTGCCTTAGCAGTGGCAGGGGAACAGGAAGCACAGTGCTATTGCTCTTTAAAAGCTGGATGGGCATTTCACTGGTATAGATGGTTGATATGTTTGGGTAGTTGTCATGGTACCAAGGCGGCCATGTGTATATCAGTTAATATTTAATTATTTCTTTACTTCCACATAACACCGCAGTCGTCATAGCCTGCTCTCAGCTCCAGCAGGCTGCTCTCTGTTCTACTTAGCATTCGCGGAGCCCAGCATTCTGGTGTGTGGTCTGTTCAGGCCGATGCGTAGGCTTGGCATAATTAATTTTTTAAAAATATGTAAGTTTGATGGATAATATTGATGGTTCTTTTTCACCTTTTTTATAGATATAATTTTTTACAGTTGCATGAATTATGGCAGATCAGACTATGTGGGGGTCAGATGCTAATTATTTAATGGCAGTAAATACTGAGATTTAAAAAGTTAAGCATTTACAACTGTTAAAACACAAATTGTCACATGTCAAAATATACAAAGTAAATATCTTTAAATCAAACTCTACTACAGCTTCAAGCAGCATTTTTCTTATTTTGCCTAGCTGTAAATTTTGGTTATCAATGGAAATATTTTTCATCAGTTTGTATGCGTACCAACATTTATCAATAAAAACTGAAGCCTTCCAAAGCCTCCTCATCCATGGGGGAGCAAATCCATAAGGTATGTGAGCCCAGGGATGCACCTCGTGTCACCATCTCCTCCAGTTATGACACCCAACAATGCCTAGAGGAACCAGTCAATGAACCAGGCTTTTAGCCATGGAACCTCACTCCAGCAGCAGTATCTGCTACACTCCACATCTGCGGCAATGCAGGGGAAAGAGAAGACAATATCCTGACCATTTTCTTTTTAGTTACATAGCTTAATGTTTTGCTTTGTCTTATGTTGAAACACATTTGAACCACGGTACGCCACATTTTTTTAGCATAAATGAATTTCATTAAAAGTAAAGATGGCATCTTTATATCTTTAATGTGAACAGAAACACTATATCTGATTTCCAGGCAGCAGTGCACCGTGCCATACAACACCACTAATCAGCCCCAGTGCTCTCCATCAAGCTTCAGCATGTGAGCGCACAAAGAGGGCAACAAAAATGAGTAGGGGGCTGAAGCGCACGACTTATGAGGAGAGGCTGAGGGAACTGGGATTGTTTAGTCTGTAGAAGAGAAGAATGAGGGGAGATTTGATAGCTGCTTTCAACTACCTGAAAGAGGGTTCCAAAGAGGATGGATCTAGACTGTTCTCAGTGATACCAGATGACAGAACAAGGAGTAACGGTCTCAATTTGTAGTGGGGGAGGTTTAGGTTGGATAGTAGGAAAAACTTTTTCACTTTCAGTAGGGCGGTGAAGCACTGGAATGAGTTACCTAGGGAGGAGGTGGAATCTCCTTCCTTAGAGGTTTTTAAGATTAGGCTTGACAAAGCCCTGGCTGGATGACTTAATTGGGGATTGGTCCTGATTTGAGCAGGGGGTTGGACTAGATGACCTTCTGAGGTCCCTTGCATCCCTGATAGTCTATGATTCTAAAGTATTCCTGCTGGCATTTGCTGTTACAGACGCTGTACCACTAATAGGTGCATTTGCTGGCAGTCTCTAAGCAGACCCCCACCAAAGCATCATTGTCAGTAATCCATTCCATCCCACAGTACTCCCACTTATCCTTATGGATGCACACAACATGCCTCAAGCACATGTCGGGCATTAAAGACACTGTCATGCAAACCGGTCAGTGAACTGCACTAGCTTGTTTTCAGTCACCCAAATGCATATTCCTCCACCATTCTGATCCTGCTCAGCTTGTAGATAAATTGCCTCTTATCTGGTCGGTGCATATTAAGATAAGCCATCATCAAGCAGAAAACAACGGGTAGGTCAGGTCACTTATACTTACAGTGGATATGAACACCTCATTGATTGTATTGGTAGGAGGCAACAAATAAACAATTTGCCCACACTGAAAGAAGCTGACTGGCATCATGCCCTTGTTACCCCAGGGGTGGGAAAACTACAGCTTGCGGGACACATCCGGCCCACAGGACCATCCTTCCCAGCTCCTGAGCTCTTAGCCAGGGATGCTACACTCCCCTCCCCATCACCTGCCCTTCTCTTACATTCCCTGCAGTCTCACCGCACCACGCTGCCAGCACTCTGGCCCGTTGCTCCTGGGCAGTGCTTCAGTGGCATGGCTGGCTCCGGCAAGGCTGCGCGCTCCTGCTGCTCTGAGAGGCTTGGTAAGAGAGCGGGGCTGTGGGCTCCTGTGGGGCAGCTAGTCTGGCTCCAGCAGGATAGGTGTGGAAGTCCCAGGGGTCTGTCAGAGGGTGGGTGTGTGGATAGGGGTGGGGGCAGTCAGGGAACAGGGAGCAGAGAGGGTTGGGTAGGGGGTGGGCAGTTAGGGTGGTGGGGGTCTTGGGAGGGTGCTGTCTGCGGACAGGAAGCAGGGAGCTTAGATAGGAGAGGAGTCTGGGGGATGTTTAGGGATGGGGGGTATCTCTGGAGGGGGCAGTCAGGGGCCAAGGAGCAGTGGGTGGATGGGTTGGAGGTTCTGAGGGGGATAGTCAAGGGGTGGGAAGTGGGTGGGGGTTGGTTAAGGGATTGGGCCAGGATGTTTGGGGAAGAACAGCATTCCCTACCTGGTCCTCCATACAATTTTGCAACCGATGTGGCCCTCAGGCCAAAATGTTTGCCCATGCCTGTGTTACTTCATAATCTGACATTTCTGTGTGTACTCCAGAATTTGATACTACTGCTGGCAGCAATTTTATATGTTCAGTCACTGTCCGCTGAAAGCCAAACATCACAGAACTAGGAAAATTGGAGGCCTTCACGAGAAGATCAGACAGCTGCATACTTGCAGTTTGTTAATCACAATGGAAGGATTGGGACAGAAAGGTAACCAATTATAAGTATGGAAGAGAGTGCGGAAATAGCGGCCTTGGTACTAAGTGCCCCGACAGGTTGTTATGACTAGAAATGTTTTGATGAGAAGAGCTAATGAATAGTTTTGCTTAAAGTAGATGAATTGGTGACCCATTAGGGGTTACTATGGTGACTCACAAGGAGACACTATAGGTACTGTGCTTTGTTTGAAGTTAGCTATAAAAGATTTGGCGAAAGAATGTGCTTGGAAGCAGGCCGAGGAAGCATTCTTTGTGCCACGATCTGACAGCTAAGTTCCCCAGCAGTTGGAAGAAAGGTGGCGCCTCCCAGAAGCTTAGCTGCCGAGTCCTCTGAACCATTACTTAACTTTGGGCAACTATTAATATTTTGAAATTCTCTAAACCCTATTAACTCGCTCTCTCTCTGTGTATGTGTGTGTGTGTGTGTGTGATCTAACAAATAAGTAGTTTTAGGTGAAAGAACTTCTGCTTGTCCCAATTATTTATCAGTCAGATGAGCTGTGCCCCCATTGCTTTATTCCTGACACCACCTGGAGAGAAACTGTTAAGATATCACCACTTTGGGTTCTGGGAAACCCCAGATAATGGCACCCTGCCAGGGCATCCAATGTAGATGTCCATGAATATTCCATAGGATCATACATAATGAGACAATAACATCCTTTCCTGTTAATGTATTTGCTCGTTTGAAATGGCGGGAATAGGTTGGGTATATACATGACATCAAGCACACCTGCACAGAATGGGGAAGCCCATCCATTCTTCAAAATAATTATTAAAAATAAGCCCCAAAATTATTGCAGGACTAGTTCCAATGTTTACAACACTGGGGGACAGGACAGCATTCTTTGCCTTGCAAGCCTCCATGATTTGCCTGTCCCAAACTGATTACTAAGAGATATGTAATGGCATAGGAGGACCATTTCCATAGGGGAATAGCTACATGCTTCTGGGTCATTATTGGTGCTCTCATTGGGCCATTGTACTACTTAAGTACTGGGGCAAACTCCTTAGATAGCTTCAGGAATGTGGCTTTCTTCATGTGAAAGTTCTGGACCCACTACTTGTCATCCCAAATGTCCTTCACAATGTAGTACCACTGCTCTGTGCTTCGGTCTTGGTCTTGCCATGAGAAATAATACCAGTTTGGCCTACGCTTTGTAGGTAGGCCTGGCCTGATGTCAATAATTAAATACATGTGAGGGTGGCCTCATTCCTTAGAAGATAGGATTAGGGAGATAAATAAATCACCACGTAGAAAATGGAATACTTGTGCTAACTAACATAGCTAAATATGTTAGTAATCTAAAAGACAGAATATCTGAGCTAGCTATGATATGAGGGAGAATACTAAACCAAGGGAAACATTAAAAATGAACAAGAAAACAATGGACAAGATAAGTTAGCAATGTAGAGATGATATAAAGAGTAGGCTGAACATGAACAATGCATGGATAGAGCATGCTGCAGAGGGATTGGTTCCTACAAGGTAACCAAGCCAACCCAAAAATGTGTGTTGCAATGTATAGTAAATCCAATGAAATGTGTAAATGCATATCAAGGGAGAAGGTTTCTGTGTAATGCTTAGTTTCTAAAAAAATGTGTTATGATTTTATTTGTATCCTGATGCTTATTGGTAAACAGAGATATTCTGTTCCTCTAGCAATAGCAAATCTGTGCTTTCTATGAGTGTCCAGTGGAATAGGGGTGGGATGCTCCAGGGGGAAGCCTGGAGTCGGGGATTAGAGAGTGCCTTTTCCTTACCTGCAGAGGGACAACAGGGCCCTTGTAGGGTGAGAGGGAAGTGCTATCCCCAAAGTGCGCAGACAAGTTGTCCCACAACACCGTGTAAATGCAAGCATAGCGTGACACAGGCGATGGTGCTGTGATAACTGTATAGCCCAGATAGCTGTATTGCTTGTCATTGTCACATACAACACCAGTGTGGACATGGTGCATGGCAGCAGCATTCAACAACATGATTGCACCATAGTGGGTTAGGCTATGGTGCAATAACAAACCCATGGGCGCATAACAAGTGGTCAGCATTCAGTGAAGACAGGCCCTACAGGCAGAGGGCTCAGTCTTCCAAGGTAATGCAGAGCACCCTGACCTGCCATGAAAACAATGGGCTTTTACTATAACTTGTGCTACAATGTGTCTGTCTCAATCAGCATGTTATTTCTGTGCCTTCCTTCCTTGCTCCCTATAGTGTCTGCTTAATCGTTAATAACATTCCCTGGCAGCAGTAATGCCTAAGCGCACACAGCATGCTATCTGTGCTCATAGGAAGGATAATGTTAGAAGATTCCTTTTGAAATCACTAATTACTCCATACAATCGACGTATGCTTACTTCATTGTCTACTATGCCACACCTCAGGATGGGTTTGTCAGGACTATAGCTGTGAGAATAGCATAAGATATTGTCCATGAATATGATGTTGCATTTATAAATCAGTTCATTTCGACTATGTGGCATTTTTGAGTGATTTTTCATTTGCAAAACAAATTTGCACAATGCAAACTTCCAAATCACTCTCATGAGTACATGCAGAAACTGTGTTTTAAAGGCACAAAATACAAGTGACTTCACTGGGATTGCTTGCATTCTTTTCCCATAAGGGACAGAAACCATGCGTGACTTATCTGACTAATCAGAGATAAGCAAATTTCAAAATATTCCTATTGACTAACAGAGAAAAAAACTGAAAATATATTGAACAAATAAATTAAAGGACCCATGCAGGCTCTTCAACATTGCGTGAGCAGAAAAAGAAGCATTGCATTTATTAGATAGCTTATTTGTTGAATATGTTTCACTCAGCTCCAATAAGCCGTTAATAAGTTGACAGTCACCAATAGCTACATACAGAGAATGTTACAAATATGTAGAGTTGTAAAATTTATAAAGAACACTGATAGGAAAAGGGAGATTTTATTAATGTTCACTTGCTGTTATAATAATTATTTTCTTCTTTAGGAGTTTATTTCCCTGCTCTATATGCCTCTAGAATGTAGAGAGATTTTTAAAATAAGTGACTTATGACATACGTGGCTTTAATCAATTTTACTCTGACCCATCTCCCAAATTAATTAAGATAGGCTAGTTCTGAGATTGCAGTAAAAAGAATGTACTTGCCAATGTTTATGGTAGGCCATCTGCTCCGCCTCCAGATTGTAATATATTTCATTAAGTAGCAAAATTAAAATGAGCCAATTCCTTAAATTATTTAGTCAGGAAAAAATCCCATTGAAGCAAGTGTATTGGGGTGCTTGTCTGAATAAAAACTGAGTTCCTCTAACTTTTCAGAACTATTTAGTACACAGAATTCCCAATTACAGGCAACAATAGAGATGGTCACTCAAACCAGTGACAAGTCTGAGGTACTTATATTACCATAGAAACTGAGCATCTTACGTTCTTTAATGCATCTATTCTCATAACAGCCTTGTGAGGTAGGTTAGTGCTATTATCTCCATTTAGTCAATGGAGAAGTGAGGCAAAGATAAACCAAGGTCCACAACTTCAAAAGTATTTAAGCACCTAACTCTTGTTGATTTCAGTAGGAGTTAGGCACCTATACACCTTTGAGTCTCTGGGACCAAGTAACTTATCCAAAGCCAAAATCATTACTGGTAGAGCAGGGCATTGAGCATCATAATCACTGGACTGTTTTTTCTGTGAAAGGCCTAAGCCACTAAGGCCTGCAAAATGATGATGTATGAACCTGACAAGATGCCGAGGTTCTGTTTAATGTAGGGGTGCCCATAGAGGTTTAGAACCTTATAGATATTTTGGTTGGCAAATTCATATAGACAAGACTTTGTATAAGATTTATTGGACTTTTCAGAGTAAATCAGATTGAAGTCAATGAAGCTACTCGTGGAGTAAGGTGCTAACCAAAGTGAGCAAGAATATTCATGTCTGTGCCATTGAAATAAAGATATTACTCAACAGGCTCAACTGTAATTTTACAATTGGTCCTTAATGAGAGGTAGCTCATAGCTACAGCACCCTGGTAGCGACCCAGAAAACAAATTGGGATTGAGGGAGTTGCAATTCCTCCCTTGAGTCCCCCATGCTCTGGGGGGAGAGTTAGGCCACGCTTTTTCACCCTTTGCAGCAGTTTTCTTTCTCCTGTGCACTTGACCAGCTATTTGGTTGGTCAGTGAAGGGAGTGGAACCAGAGCATCTCCCAGGGGTCTTTTTCTCATCCACTTGCTCACTGCGGAGTGTATCAGATAAGTAGCTCCTGCTCTTGCTCAGGGACAAAGGGATGGGCCCATTCTCCTGCGTATTCCCCTGAGTCTAGGCTGTGGCAGTGTATGCAATGTGAGTAAGGATGGCAGAATCAGGTTCTAATGGCCATAGTGTCAGCCTTGAGTCATGGTCATTGGTTTGAACAAGGGATTCATAGTCTGATCTTAAATCAGTAAAGTGATGGCCTTATAGCAGTGTAAATCAGGAGCAATTCCACGGATATCAGTGAAGTGTGAAAACCAGAATAAGTGAGGTGTCTGGTCCTATGCCTTCACCTCTTGTCATCCATTGACAGTGTGCGGCATACAGAGGTCTTTTCTTTAAAAGTAACCCCTCCCCCATTTGTTTTCCAAGGTCAAATCAGACATGCTATCAAAATGTAAAATGAACTAATTCAGCCTTTGCAAAAAAACTGTCTCTCAAAACAAAAGATGAACTTTGTCTATCTCATCTAATTTATGCTATTATGTTTCCATCCTTGACTACACTCAGAAAACTACTTTACTCATCCTCCTCATTTATTTAAATCTTATAAACTGTAATAATCAAAACAAAAACAAATAAACATTACTAATTGCTTGACAGAATATTTTAAATGAGTGAAAGAATAAAGAAAACAATACTAATTCCCAAGTGTTTATAACTTCTGGACTGCTTCTGAATAGGCATTTTAACATGGCCAAATATACAGGATGGGTTACTCGATCCTGGGAAGTGGTAACTCTGAAAAACTTAAGGAACTCAAACTGTTTAGCTTAACTAAAAGAAGGTTAAGGGATGATTTGATTTCAATGTGTAAGAACCTACACAGAAAGCAGAAATGTGATACTAGTGAGCTCTTCAATCGCAGCAAAATGTATAACAAAGTCCAGGGGCCGGATGTTGGAGATAGATAAATGCAGACGAGAAATAGGGTGTACATTTTTTAGCAGTGAAAAATAAGGTGTAAATTTTTAACTGCGAGGGAACTAACAGTGGTGGTAATTAACCACTGGAACAGTTTACCAAGAGTTGTGGTGGATTCTCCATTATTGACAATTTTGTAATCATGACTGATGTTTTGTTTTTTTTTCTAAAAGATATACTCTAGTTCAAACAGAAATTAATTTAGGGATTTCCTGTGGCCTGTGTTATAGAGGACACCAGATGGGATAAACACAGTGGTCCCTTCCAGCTTTACAATCTGTGAATCTATGACTTTTCCTTTGGGATGCATTTGAAAGCATGAAGTGGCAGTCAAATGTGCATTTCTGAGTACAGAATTTGTCCTTTTCTATACTACAGGCAAACTTTGTTCTTATAAAAGGGTATCCAGAATCTTTGCACAATCAAGATTTAGTTTAAATGGATTTGGGTTTGGGTGCTAATGATAGCTACATGACCAGATAGAAATTTCAGATAATGGAGTCTTAAAGTTTGCAACTCAGAATAATTAACTAATGCAGGCATCTCTTCCTCTTGTGTCTCAATTTTCAGAGCATTTTTCCTCCCTCTGGGCTTGTCAAGCAATTTTTTCATTATCCCCACTGACCCACTGCTACAAATATATGCTCCATTGAGGTGAATTGTCCTTAAATTAGCAAGAAAAAAGAAAATACAGAAGGTTTCTTTCTTTGTAATTATAGCTGAAACCATTTTTGTGAAGTTGCTTATTTTATCACAGCAACATTATAATATATACTTCAACCCCCCTCCACCACCCCCGAAGTCTAGTTAGTCCTTAGTGACTATTCAAAGGGCTTGTCTAAACTTACATTTTATAGCACTCTAATTTGCTGGCTCTGGGGTGTGAAAAATCATCCCCCTGAACATAGCAAGTCTGAGCACTTCAAAGTGTGAGTGTAGACAGACTCCCAGCGCTGGGAACCGTGCTCCCAGTGCTCGGAGCTAATCCCCTTGTGGAGATAGATTACCACAAGTGCAGGGAGAGCTCTCTCCTAACGCTCGCACACAACCACACACACACTTCAATGCACTGCCACGGGAGCGTTCCCGCAGCAGCGCTTTGAAGTTTCAAGGGTAGCCATGCCTTGAGACTGCCAACAGAAGCTTAAAATGAAAATTTACACACCATGAACAAGCCTGATACCATCAGACTATTTAGCATTGACCTCCGAACAGCCATTAAATAGAAAACCAACATCCATATGCCACTATTTTCACTATACTAGAGGCCATTCCTGTCACTGAAAAGCAGGAGGAGAGGGGGGGTCATCAGTTTAGTAAGAAGTGTTTATTGACATTTCACATATAGAGGAATTTTCTTGTGATTCAGATGCAGTGAATCTAAAATGTTGCTCATTGCTGTCTTTCTGAAGCATAATGACATCTCTCTGATTTTTAATGCCTTTAATCCAAGATCCATTTCTCATTTTCGCACCTGTGATATGCTTCTATTTTTACTAGCCTATTGGTTTTACTGGTGGGCTTGTGTTTAGTCTGAAAGGCTATGGATGATCAAAGTCTCCTTTCTATATGCAATAACTCTCCTGAAATTTCTTTTTTCTTCCTTATTTGCCCCAGGAAAACATGTGTCTAAAGTCAGAAATTGACCAGTATCTTTTTTGCTTTCCTGCGAAAAATACGAGTTACGTCCTTATCTGTGAGGATTGTGTCTGCGCTCAGGGATAGCAAATGCCTCAACTCTGACTCACCCCTGAGTAAAAATGAGAAACAGTGCACACAGCAGTTATATTTTCTCATTGTCTTCACTAATTAGGCATCCTTGTTTTGTCAATGAAATTGGGATTGCTTCTTTCTTGTGAAATCGCAGAAAGCAACTCCAGTGTATGTATATTCCAACTGTAAGGATCTTTTAACCACCTCATCCCACTAGTATGAGCACAGAGGAGCATTAGCTCAAAATGGCTGTTGTTGAAGAGGGAGTTGCACATCAAAATGCTCTTTCATGGAGCTTATGGGTGGGATTTTTTAAAAATGCTGCACAGCTGACCTCACTGCTCCCATTGAAATCCAAGCAGCCTGTTAAGATCTGACCACTATAAGCCATTTGCAGTGCACAACATCCAGCTTCTGTCACTGTTTGAATGCTGCTTGTTTAACCCACATGCCCCCCTGGGTGTGGTGCTCTGTCCCCCCATAATGTTACAAGTGGGGGCTTGTCTGGGCTATCAACTGGGAAGTCTCTGAAGCTCAGGATGCACTTCCTTAGCTAGGGGAAGTATGTGATACACGCACATATCCTGGGTATGGTTCTCTGTCCGATCTAGTGGCACCAAGACCACTTAGAGATTAATGAGATTAATGAGATCAAACCATTTCGAGATTAATGATCTTAATCCCCACGACCAAGGTCTCTTGGTGTTACACTCGCAGCCTAGGTAGATGAACTCATCAATGCTCTCCACAATACGTGACCCTCCACCTGCACTGGAAGACAAAAAGCCTGAATTAATTTTTTAAAAAAGGATCTACTGATACCACACAAAGATTGTGTTAAGACTATGACTGGGGGAATAGAGGAGCAGAAATCAGTGACCCCAAATTGGTGTGTTGTAAATTAAGCCTAATAGGTGGCCAAGATAATGCCATAGCCTTTTTGAGGTCATTAAAACAGCGATTTGGGGGGCGGGGGGGGGGATAAAAATAATTTACCATCACTGCAGCTGCAGTGGAAGGACTCTTGCTGTGACACCAGATCTTGATACTACAGTGGACATGCTTTGACCATCGTCATTGTTCCAGCAAGGATCCCAACCCAGTACATGTGAGATCCTGCTCTTTCTTCTCCTCCTTCATGAGTTCCCATCTTTCTCCTGTCCTATCTCTCGCCAACTTTCACCTGATTCTGAAATCAACGGTACAGCACGATGAGATGGCCCATCGAGCCCTACTTAGCCCAAGAAAGAGCAGGGAAGGAGCTGGACCAGACCAGACAGATGATGTCCCTGTCTGGGGAAGTGAGCTATGGTCCAGAGCAACAGCTGTAGTGGCCAATCAGCAAACCCCAAAGCATCTGTGTGTGACTGAGCAATTGTCCTGTGTCTTGCGAACATAAAAAAGTCATTCCCCTGCGCCCACAACATTACTATTCTATCTTTGCTCTCACCTCTGTATCTGTCTGTTTTGTCTAAAGCAAGGGCATGACTTTCATTCCCAGTTCAGAATGAAGAGCACTAACTCTTTCTTCACACCAAGAAGGAAAGTGTTGCCGAATAAGAGATGTGAGCCAATATTCACTGTCTCCAGAAAGGGACTTTGATAGGTTTTGATTTTGTTTTGCAAAACAATACATTTCAGTTTCAATGCTCTGTACCTCATTGTGGTTCTTTTTCTTTTGTGTTTCACTCAATACATTTCAAGCCTTTGGCATGAATTTTACAGTGAGTTTGCTTTAGTGCTGAGCAGGCTGAGGTCTCTGTTTACTAAAACCTGGACTTTGTTGAAAATTGTTTAATGTTCAACAGTGATTGGATTATGTTATTACTGTTACCCCATCTAGTCCATCTAAATTAACACCCCACCCCACCATCTCTCAACTTCAAATTTTTGAAGAAAAAGACTAGCTTTCCAGAATATCCCAGAGTATGTTGATCCTGTGGCGAAGGCACTAACCTGGAACTTTGGAAATGGAGACCCGGAATCAAGTCCCTGTTTCTCCCACGCTTTCTGTGTGCCCTTGTTTAAATCACTTAGTCCTTCTGTTCCCCATCTATAAAATGGGAATAATAATTCCTACCTCCCAGGGAGCTGTGAGGATTGATGCACTACAGATTGTATGGTGGATTGTGGGGCAATGGTTGCCGTATAAATAGTGATATTTAAAAATAAGCTTGTCTGATGTTGGCCATTTCAGACCAACAAGGGGGAAATTATTGCAGAACTGCATCCACCCACACCCCACAAAGAACACCCTAATAGTAACTGATTCTTGCTTATGTACCAGCAGGGTGTTGCGCACTGCTAATTAATGGCATCTTTTGAAAAGCAAAAATCCTGGCACTCTTCCCAACACAAGGCAAGTCCACACCCCCTCCCCCCCGCTCCTCACTTCAACAGACATCCATAATATCTAGAGAGAGAACACATAAAGATAAGATTGATATCATACATTGCTCATCCTTGTGTGATTCAAACCCTTGCTCACAAATGCACGTTGTACTCTCGCAAACGGGTTGGCAGATAGGTGCTGTAATTTCAACAGTTTTATCACTTAAACTACAAATGTGGGAACACTGCAGCATCTTTAGCTGGACACAGAAAGTGTTAACATTAGCTATCCCAGTATATTGTGATAATAATTCAGATCTTTAGACCCACAGAAGAAAATCCCAGCAAATTAAATTATTTTTCTGGCACCTGGCAACACCATAAAAAAAAACCCAGCCAGGCCAGTCAACTATCCACCATGTGGTAACCATAATGTCACATCCTATTTCCATATGTACACTATGTGTCTAGTTTACTTTGGCATGTAATACAAAAGGATGCTTTAAAGGCCACTTTAAAGTCTGTGCTTTAATAATGTATTTGCCTCACTTTACCTCATAATAGATAAGTGCTATTCAGTAATGGGACTTAAAAACATCAAGACTTCACTCTAATAATGTTTTAACACAGTGTAACAGGATGGTGGAAGATTCAGCTTGAAACATGCTTCAGTGCTTTTTCACTTTATTTTTTATGGAATGGGGAAACATTTCCAGTTATTTAATGTTATATTAACTTTCAGTTTGTCTCATCTAGTTTTGATTTATTGTATGACTCCTTGCCAGAGCTGCCGATTCTCTATAAATCATACCATGCAAATCAATAAAATGAAATTAAACAAATCAAGGTACTAAACAATAATTCATTACCTAAATTTTTACTGTTGCATATCAACCTAATTAAAATCTGAGTGCAATTAAATTTAGTTATTTCTACTACACCATACACAATGACTAATGTGCAGCTTTTTTTTCCTATCCAGCCTGTTTCATTTTTTTTAATACAACATTGTATACAACTGGTGCTAGTTAAAGCAACCTTATGTCTTCCCAGAACTGCCAGAGGCCACACTGGTAGCCAGGGATCTCTGAGGAGGTAGGGATAGCGCAAGCACAGATGTCAGGCCATGTCCTCTGCGTCATTTGCAGAGAAGGAGTCTCACAAGCATCAAGTGCCAGCTCTATACAACCTGCAGATTTCACGAGACAGAGGGAAACCTCATGTCATTGTATAAGTGAGCTTCATGTTTGCCTTGTGTCAGACCCCCCTGGAGGCCATAACTTTACATTATTGCTCAAGAAAAGGTATGCAGTATACAGAGCCTGATTTATAAAGGCCCAGTCTTTTGCACATCTAAAACTTGAGTACCGGTTTAACTCCCACACAACCCCCATTGATATAAAAGGAAATACATGGGTGTAACTGAAGGGAGATTTTAAGTTTACTACCGTTGTATTTGTTTCCCCAAGTAGGGATTTGCATGTGCAACTAGGGTAACTGCAGAGCTAAACAAACTGCATAATGAGACAAATAATAGTAACTAAAGTCAATTGCTAGTGCATTACACTAGAGTTCACACACATTTATTAGCATTTAGAGGACTAAATTAAATTTACTAACATGCCCAAATACAGTAAATGTACAATGAGCTGGAAAGATTTCTGCTATTTGGGAATATCAGTGGATTACTTGAATACTGCATCAAAATGTTAGTATAAGTTATTATTAGAGATTACAGGCATTTGTTTGAGACATTTAGGATGAAATGTCTCTGTGTTGAGGAAGACAAAAAAAAAAAAAAGATGAGGGAGGGATATGAGTCCAATTTACAGACATACTGACTATACTAAAAGAACGCGGAGTACTTGTGGCACCTTAGAGACTAACAAATTTATTTGGGCATAAACTTTTGTGGGCTAAAACCCATTTCATCAGATGTATAGAGTGGAACACACACACACACACACCATGAAAAGACGGGGGTTGCCATACCAACGCTAAAAGGCTAAGTAAGTAAGGTGAGCTACTACCAGCAGGATCAAAAAAACTTTTTGTGGTGATAATCAGGATGGTCAAACAGTTGACAAGAGGTGTGAGTAACAGTAGGGGAAAATTAACATGGGGAAATAGATTTCAATGTGTGTAATGACCCAGCCACTCCCAGTCTTTATTCAAGCCTAATTTAATGGTATCCCCATTGCAAATTAATTCCAGTTCAGCAGTTTCTCACTGGAGTCTGTTTTTGAAGATTTTTTTTTTTGTTAAAGAGTAGCCACTTTTAAGTGGCAGAGAGTAGCCAAAGAGGTTGAAGTGTTCTCCTACTGGGTTTTGAATCTTATGATTCCTGAGGTCAGATTTGTATCCATTTATTCTTTTGCGTAGAGACTGTCCAGTTTGGCCAATGTACATGGCAGAGGGGTATTGCTGACACATGATGACATATATCACATTGGTAGATGTGCAGGTGAACGAGCCCCACATGTGGCTGATGTGATTAGGTCCTATGATGGTGTCACTTGAATAGATATGTGGACAGAGTTGGCACTGAGCTTCGTTGCAAGGATAGGTTCCTAGGTTAGTGTTTTTGTTATGTGGTTTCTGGTATTTGCTTCAAGTTGGGGGACTGTCTGTAAGCGAGGACTGGTCTGTCTCCCAAGATCTGTGAGAGTGAGGGATCATCCTTCAGGATAGGTTGTAGATCTTTGATGATGTGCTGGAGAGGTTTTAGTTGGGGGCTGAAGGTGACGGCTAGTTGCTTTCTGTTACTTTCTTTGTTGGGCCTGTCCTGTAGGAGATGACCCAGAAGTCACTCCTGATTCTTTTTGCAGATACAGACTAACATGGCTACCACTCTGCTGTTCATTGTGTGAAGTGTTGATATAGCCATATTGGTCCAAGGATATTAAAGAGTCAAGATGGGTACAGTATTAGTTTTTATTGAACCAATTTCTATTGGTGATAGAGACAAGCTGTGGAGCTTACACAGAGCTCTTCTTCATGTCTGGGTAATGTGTTCAGAGTATCATAGCTAAATATTACCCAGAATGGATAGTTTAGCATAAGTAGTTAACACATAGTTCAAGGGACTTCAAGTTAAAGTGGTTCATTAACACGCCTCTGGTCAGAGGGTGGGAAAAAAAAGTGGGGGAGTAATTGGGATGGGGATTGTTAGTAGGCTATAAATTGTTGTAATAAGCCAAAAATCCAGTGTCTCTATTCAGCCCGATGATTTACAGTGGCTATCAAAGTTATGAATTTAAACTCCCAGGCTCATCTCTCGAAAATATTGTGCAGGTTTCCTTTGAGGATGAGAACTACTAGATCAGCTGTAAAGTGATCACTTTGTGAAAAGCATTCACCCACAGGTGTTATGGTGTTTTTTTGTCTTTTATCATTTTCCTGTGTGAGTTCATTCGAGAGTGTAAGGATTGTCTGGTTTCACTGACATAGTTGTTATTTAATGCATTAGATCACATCACATATGTGTAGGACCCATGGATCTTGAAAGGTGTGTTGTGGGGAATGTTGATTATTGTAGCAGTGGATGTACTTCTGCAGGTTTTGCATCTGTTGTTCTGGCAGGGTCTGGTGCTGCTTTGAATTGATGTGTCCTGATCTGTGAGGAGCTTGTTTCTGATGATGAGCCTGGAGAGTTTGGGGGGGGGGGGTGTCTGAATGGGAGAAGTAGGGGAATCAGGAAAGATTTATTTCAGGATGGGGTCCCCATCAAGTATATGTTGTAGTTGTTTGATAATACTCCATATGGGTTCCCTCGTTGGGTCATAGCTGACAACTAGGGGAGAGGGGTGTTGTCAGAGGGATTTTTATCATCAAACAGCTCTAATCCATACTCAACAGGGACCACATCTTGAAAGATACCTTTCTTGTGAATCAGACCCTGTATGTCTGAAAAGACAACCCGAAACAAGATCAGTTGGATGTATACTACTTTTATCTCTCTCTGAAAACTTCTTTGTTGCACTGTGATTTTGGAAATACAAAACTTAAAAAGCGATAGAGCACTTTGGTTGCAGGATGTCTGAGAAATCACAAGCTTACAAATTAATGATCTGAACAAAAAGGAATTCAGTTGACCCCTTTTGCCACCTTCTTGCCCTAGCCTCTTTCTTACACAAACAAACCTACTGAATTTTAGGGGAATAATCATATGAGTAATCCTTACTAATGTGAATAAACGGTTGGCCATAGTCATTAAAATAATGTTAGAGAATTGTTGGTCAGAACTTGGACTGTAGTTGAACTGAAGAGAGTAAAGGTCAGAATGTGGGTACAGAGGTTTGCTAAAGCTACCCAGTTCTTGTTGCTGCCCTGTGCAAAGCCAGTCTCTGTTCTCTGTGTTAGACCAGCTATGGGACAGCTCTAAATTATGCCAGGTGGAAAGAATAGTAGGGGTTGACAATGTGGCAAGCATTCAGTGTGACACAGGACCTTTCCCTGTTACACGATCAGTAAGGTAATGGGTAGTTTGCTCAGAACCCCCATGTTGGCTTTGTAACCACTGCAAAATCAGTCTTACACTCAGGTGATCTTCCTTGGTCTGGTTAAAATGGCTTTAGGGAGCCAAAGTGCAAAGTGGCCATGCTGCCCAGGAAATCTGGCTCATGGTCTGTTGCTGTAGGCATTGTAAATTATTAAGCAGTTGGCTTGAAGTTTAGATTGCCCACCAAATCAATGGGATGAGTTTTGGCATAGCTTTTTAGGTTTCATCAGGATAATAGATTCAAAATATTACAGAAGTATGTTTCGTCAGACCTTTTTTTTGCAGTTTAGCAGTGCAGATAACAAAACAAAAAGCAGTCATTTGGGGGAAGGGACCCAAAAAACAACAACATGTGATGCCTACCAAAGACAGAGCAAGGATGACACTGACAAGCTTATGGATGAGCAGTTCTTAAAAGTTTACCTGTTTCCTGATACCCATGATCCCACTATATGAAAGAAAGATCTTCAAAAGTTTTGTAATTCCTTAACTAGATGGCCTTTCCCATTTAAACACTTAAACAAAGGGAAGTTTTTTAGGAGCTTCGGGCTGTCACAATGAGGTTGAATATACACAGCATTTAACATTTCTGGAACAGATTCTTGGGTAATGTAAACTGGCATAGATCCACTGACTTCAGTAAAGCCCTGACAATATACACTGGTTGGAGATCTGGCTGTTATGTTCTTGTACTATACATTTATGATCCTATGTTAACTTCCTTAAGTAAGGAGACCACGTTTGAATATAACGACCAGTAAAATTAAAAGCAGAAAACATTGGCTCCTTTTGAAGACCCTGTTATTTTTTCTACTTATTCTGAAAAGATCCCATTAGACATATTAGTTAGTTAAAGCTTCGGGGACCTGAATTAAATTTCATACAATCTGCAGTAATTAGTTGCTCAGTCGCTGCCCCTTGTATGTGAACCCTTATTAGATTGCGGTTGCTATTATTTAGTAGCTCAGCTACTGTCAGTTCTTGAATTAGCTCATGCGTGTTACTTAGGACTAAGTCAAGCATAGCCTCTGTTCTTATGTGCTCTGGAAGTAGCAGTTCCAAAACCCAGTCGCTTAAAGTGTTGAGAATTTTTTCCTCTAAACTTGGCCCTATTGTGCCTCTCGCCCAGGTTCTATGTGGGTAGTTAAAGTCCACCATTATCATAACATTATTACATGTTGATGCCTTTTGGAAGACTTTCAGTGTTGTGCACTCAGTTTCCCTTTCTTGAGCTGGAGGTCTGTAGTATGGTCCTACTAATGTATTTACATTCTTATGGCTTGAGACTTGCATCAATCTATTTTGGCCTAGTCTGTTCTTCTGCACAGTTTGTCAGTAGATGATACAAAACTCCATTGGCTCTGTAATGCCTCTCATAGGCGCCGACTCCATGGCTTTCTCAGGACTGGAGCACCCATGGGAAAAAAAACAGTGGGTGATGAGCACAGCAGTCTCTCAAATGAGCTCCTTCCCCTAACTCCCACTCACTCCTCCTGCCCACCCGCACATCTTGCCAATCAGCTCTTCCATCTCCCTCCCAGCTTCTCCTGTCCACCACAATCAGCTATTTAGTGACATGCAGGAGGTGCTAGGGAGAGGGGGAAGGCTGGAGGCAGGAAGAGGCAGGGGGAGGGGATGAAACGGGGTGGGAAAGGGTAGAGTGGGGGGGTCCGAGCACTCCCCCAGGAACTTGGGAATTTAGTGCTTCTGCCTAGTATATCAAGGTCTTTATCCATCGCAAGACATTCTAGCTTATGACTTTTGCTTTTAAACTTTTGTATAGCCATGTATAGATTTCTTTCTTAAGCAGGTTACTCTTTTTATTGAGCTCTTTACTCTGACATCATGATGAAGCACCTAAGATCAGGTCATCGTGCTGACAACCTGCATCAACACTAGCTATCAATGCAGGCTCAAAAAAGGAGCACAGCCTTCATAGAGTGCCGGGCTCAACGGGTAGTGATCAACGACTTGACTTCTAGTTGGCAGCCGATATCAAGCAGAGTGCCTCAAGGGTTGGTCCTGAGGCCGGTTTTGTTTAACATGTTTATTAATGATCTGGATGATGGGATGGATTGCCCCTTAGTAAGTTTGCAGATAACGCTAAGCTGGAGGAAGAGGTAGTTATGCTGGGGTTAGGGTAGAGATAGAGACCTAGACAAACTGGAGGATTAGGTCAAAAGAAATCTGATGAAGTTCAACAAGTACACATGCAGAGTCCTGCATTTGGGAAGGAAGAATCCCCTGCACCGCTACAGGCTGGGGCCTGACTGGCTAGGCAGTAGTTCTGCAGAAAAGAACCTGGGGATTACTGAGGATGAGAAGCTGGATATGATGCAGCTGTGTGCCCTCATTGCCAAGAAGGCTAAGGGCATAGTGGGCTCCACTGGTAGGAGCAGTGCCAGCAGATTGAGGGAAGCAATTAGTCGCCCCCCCATTCAGCACTGGTGAGGTCACATCTGGTGTATTGCATCCAGTTGTGGGCTCCCCCCATCCCCACTACAGAAAGGATGTGGACAAATTGGAGAGAGTACAGCAGAGGACAGCAAAAATGATCACTGGGCTGGGGCACATGACTTACAAGGAGAGACTGAGAGAACTGAGCTTGTTTAGTCTGCAGAAGAGACGAGTAAGGCGGCGGCAGGGGGACGTGATAGGAGCCTTAAACTATCTGAAGTGAGGTTCCAAAGAGGATGGAGCTCAGCTGTTTTCAAAGGTGGCAGACGACATAACAAGGAACAATGGTCTCAAGTTGCACTGGCAGAGATCTAGGTTGGCTATTACGAAACAGTATTTCACGAGTAAGGTGGGGAAGCACTGGAATGGGTTACCTAGGGAGGTGGTGGAATTTCCATCCTTAGAGGTTTTTAAGGTCAGGCTTGCCAAAGCCCTGGCTGGGATGATTTAGTTGGGGATTGGTCCTGCTTTGAGCAAGGGGTTGGACTAGATGACCTCCTGAGGTCTCTTCCAACCCTGATATTCTATTATTCTAAGTAGTACGCTTATAGTTTAAGGCCAGATAGGGCTGGCGGATCATTTCTCTGACCACCTGTATATCACAGGCCACAGAGAACACACACAAAACCTCCTCTCCCCCCTGCACCTCCACCAACCCCACCCCACCCCCGCCGCCCCCGGACCTCCAGATTTGAAAGTATCTTTTTTCCCCATTGGTCCTGTGGGTCAGGTGCTAACTAGGTTATTTGAGCTTCTAAGCTCCTTACAGTTAAATGATTCTGTACCTCTGGCCAGGAGGGATTTTATGTTACTGCATACATAAAGGTTGTTACCATTCCCTTTATATTGATGATAGACTCCCTGAGCTGTTCTGATTCTCCCCTCAGCTGCTAAACTCAAAGCTGACCACTGAAAGGAAAACTAGTTTCTTTCTCTCTCTCTCTGAGTCAGGCATTGTCCCTTCCCATTGAGGGGCCGAGCGACTCTTCCTCATCACAAGCCCAGTACACTGCCTAACCATATCACCCCATTGGCCTAGCAGTGGTTTCTAGCGCAGTCTGTCCTTACACTGACTCTATGCACACTGGGAAATGGTCTCAGAGGGCTTTGGTAGCCATTATTGTTGCAGTTTATAGGGTAGGAACCCCTAGAGGTTCAGTCCAGCATCCCAAACTCCAAGTGAGGGTTATAAGTCTAATAAACTTAAACACTTTCATTGCACCATGTTTTCAACCATATCAGAAGATGCTGAAATTTCCTCTGCTGAAAGTGTACATAGATGTGGAAGCATTTCAGATGTGTTAATTTGTCATGGCTTAAAATAATTAATTGGACTCAATGAACGCAGTAATTGGAATAACAAATTTAGAGGTGAAAACCTGGTCCCATTGAAGTCTATGGCAAAAATCCCATTCACTTCAGTGGGGAGGTGGGAGGCTTTACTGCAGATGTCCTAAAAGTTTGCTATAAGGATAATTTAAAACATGCAAGCGCAGCAGGAGGTTGATGCTTGCAGAGAACTTTCTATGAAGCATAAACCCCATGACAACCCTCTACTCTTCTTCTCACTGCCACACCGATGAAAGTGTCCAAGAATGAAAGGGGAAGGACTGTACTAAGACCATGCACAGGGTGGTTAGCTGTAAAATACATGCACTGAAGATTTTTCTTTTTTAATCTTTGTTAAGCATGGTGACAACTGCCAAGAAAGATAAAGTTCCTCCAGAGCTGGGGTCAGGCTAAGATGAGAGGAAAACCAAGAGCAAAGCTATAACCTTCAGCCTTTAATGTCCAACCTTACTATTTCCTTTTTGTCATCAGGACTACAGTTCAGGCACTGAGGCATAATATTTCTGTACCAAAAGCAGCAATCACTAGTTTTATGTTTAATGAGTCTTAGTTTTACCTTAGATGTTTGGGACTGGGCCTCAACTGGTGTAACTTATTTTAGCTTCATTGACAGCAGCTGAGTTACACGTATTTACATCAGCTGAGGATCTGGCTCTTTTGCAGAGGCCTGCTAATGGTGGCTAAGGATCTTGGTCTTGGTTTTGTAAACTACCAGATAAATTCTGCACACTATTATGTTTAGATACTGTAGAAATTACAGAGTCACAGGACACTGCGGTTGGGGTGAATGCAAGACTGTCTTGGTTCCTGTTCTTATCTGTCCTTCCTATATGCCCACTAGTGGCTCACCTTGAGTAGTAGCCGTAAATGTTGACAGGTAACACCGTTACTCATAGGCCGGGGTGGGCAAACTACGGCCCACGGGACGCAGCAAGCCTGCAGGATCAGCCTGTCTCACCCACCTGAGCTCCCTGCTGGGGAGGCAAGCCCCAGCCTCTCCCACAACTGCCCCCCGATGCTCCGCCCCATCCAACGTCCCTTGGTTCCTATTCCCTGTCTGCCCACCCCCTCCCCCGCCCCAACCTCCTGCCCCTTATCCAAGCCTACCCTGCCCAGAGCCAGTCACGTTGCTGCAATGTTCCCCTAGCAATATGTGAGTCTGCAACAGGTGTAGACACCCCCCTCAGTCATGACTCATGTCTAACAAGTTAACTAATGAACAAATTACAAAGGAGAAATGTATTTTGGGGGGGCGCTGAAGCTGTCTTTCTACTGATTATTCAGAGGGTCACATTTTTGTCAGCAAGCACTGGCCTTGCATGCCTTCTGGAAATTGTAGAGAGACCAAACATATCTTCTTGTGCTTGAAACTCTGAGTCCCAGAGCACAGCCTATCCTGTGTGCCCACTCAGGGAAGTACAGGTGTCTAAAGAGTCTCCTTATTCCTGTACAGTAGCTTTAGTATGATGATATTATCCCATACTCTGTGGGCAGGGAGTGATTGAGAAGTGCGTGGAGACAGACTGCGAGGGAGCATTGTCTTGGTCTCTCAACCACATACCAAACTAACTCTCTGAGTTACAGTCTACTTCCCTGCCTGCTCCGCAGACATATGACATCATGCTGACTGGGCACAGTGCCTTTGTGTACTAACTGAGATATGGGGCTCTGCCAAAACTGTGCCTGAGCTCTGAAGTAGGTAGTTGCCCTCTTTGGCTCTGGCCTTTTATACCTCAGCTCAAGTGAATATAATTTATATAGTGGGAGACTTTGGGTAATCATAATAATTCACAGCACTTGACAAAGTTGCATTTTGTAAAGGAAACTACATCACTTTCCTTAGCAGTGGTTTACAATGCTGTGAGCATATTGCCTTGTTTCACACATTATAATATAAGCAAATGGAAGGCGTAGTGGTTAGCTGCTCTTTTTACTGTGTTATAATCTAAAATGACAAAACCAAATGCTCAGATATACTTAGAACTTTACAATGTGATAATGATAAATGCTTAGACCCTAAATTCTGCCTAGCTGAATTCTCTCTGTAATTTCATTGGACATAGTGGCTCAGCTCCTCCAGTCTGGTTGAGCCATGCTAGGTGTAAGAGTAGCAACTTGGGGTAAAAATTGTCTTTAAACTAATGTTATGTGCCACCGAGGACAGCTGAGACATGGGCAATCAACAGCAAAAGTCAGAGCAGCTTCAGCGCGCTCTGATGTACTGGGCCAGATCTTCACCACCTAGCGCACATGGCTTTAATGGGGCTGAAAAAATTAAGAAAAATAGAATTCCATCCACTCTGTGTAAATTGTACTCTGGTTTATGCTGCACAATTTCTATATGGGCAGAAAAATCATGTGTGATAAGTGTTGTAGATGGGGAAAAAATGTGTCTCCAAGTCTTAGTGACAATAAGCTTCCCAACAAATTATTGTCTCTCGTATAAAACATCTTCTGCCTTTTAGTTCAGCAAGTGAACTATCACATTATCTATCAACTCTCCAAAGTCCCTTCAGAATTTTTACTGTATTTGTCAGCATGCAATTCACTGAAATCCCAAAGCTTCTGTCTGTTCTCCTCTAGCATTCTTTGAGTAGGAGAGTACACTGGGCAAATGCCATGACGTGATTTCCGTTCCTTCACAGGGAAGAACTAGAGTCTTTCTCCGTTAGTTTGAAAAAGAGGACACCACATTACTTTTGTACAGTTGAAGTGTTGTTACTGTACTTTCCATATAAGATTTAGTGTGAGAGTTTCAGAGAACTTTAAGCCTCATTCAAAGCCCACTGAAATCAATGGAAAGGTTCCCACTGACTTCAGTGGGCTTTGAATTTGATAATCACTGTGACTTTTTATTTTGAAACTAACTTTTAAGATTACTTACGATAAGAAATGGGTCTGGGTTTGCAACTGAACTTAAAGTCTGGCATAGGCTTTTTGTTGTGTCAGGGCCTTAGTTTAAGTCAATGGCACTAAGCATGTATTTAATTTGGCATATGTTTATATATCTTGCTGAATCATAACCTGTTAGAGGCAACTCACAGAAATCCTTGGGTGTTCTTCCCCAAATCTGACATAACTGGAGTTTTTCGAAGTGATACGGTCTATATAACCTCAGTGAGTTTTAAGAGTAAATATACTGAAAACAGTTAATCATAAAGGTCAACATTTTTTTACACTAATAGCTTGCTAGAAATTAATCACCTCCTTTCAGGCATAGTCTTTCACCCATAGGGATTCCTAATATATTTTCTTTGCCTTGTAAAATAATGAGTTGATATCTAGGTGACAGGTCATACTGGAAATTTCTGTTTTATCCCTTCAAAACATCTATTTCAATGCTCATGCTATGAATATTTTCCATATTAGTCACCATATTTAATCCTATAACTGACGTTTTCATTATTTATGGTCTCTAACAGAACTTCTTTGCAATTTCATGCTGTAAGCATTTTTAAATTATTCCACATTGTAAATGTCACTTCATTCACGTGAAAAGAGTCACATAAATTAGATGGACTAGTTCTTGTTCAGTACTTGGTGAAAATAACATTTTCACCTCTGCAGAGGAGAGCTGAATTTCTGAGACATGTTGCTGACACCTTTCAAAACTTCATAATTTTGGAAAGAAAAATGTAAAGGATTGGTGCATGCAGTGCAGAAACAACAGATGTCGAGACACAAACTAATCAGAGCCAAGAAGATTATTGTAGTGAATAATTATTTCTATTAGGGTAGTGGCTAAAAGCCCCAACTGAGACTGAAACCCATTTGTGCAAAACACTGTATAACCAAGTAGCAAAAGACATATGCCCTTGCAATCTAAATGGACAAGACAAAAAGGGGGAAGAAAGGTGGGATATTATCCCATTTTAGAGCTAGGGAACCAAAGCACAGAGCCTCAACAGTTAGATGCCAAGTACCTTGGAGGAGCTGGACCAGAGAGATTAAGTGACATTCACACAGGAGCTTTGTGGTAGAACTGAAACCAGCGCTCTGGGTCCCTGTTCAATTCCTGAACCACAAGACCATATTTCAGCCCATAAGGCTGCAAAGCTAATATTAGTCTCTTGCCACTGAACCAAGTGTTGGTCAAGTTTTATTGTACTTTTAAAAATTAAATAGTACATTTGATAGCCTATGTTGAAGCAGCTGTAATACTATAGGGCTGACATGAATGCAATTACTCTGGCAAAAAGATGGAGTGACACATTGGTGACTTGGGCCACTGCTATTACTTTTCCTATGGAACTAAGTGCGAGTGTCGCTTGAAATGGAGGATCTGATTCTCCTGCCACTTGCCCCATTGTAAGCCAGAAGTAGCTCCACTGAAGTCACTGGGGTAATATAGGGGTGACATTGGTGTTAAGAGAATCAGACCCACAGTCTGTAATGTCGAGGCTCACAATAGCACCTTTTTTGAAAGAGACACACAATAGTTGCTGCTACCCAGTCTTCTAGTAAAGATTTCAACAAGAGATGGCATAACGTTGTTGGGAACTCAGCCACATCAGTCTCAAGTTTCTACAGAACTCTTGGATGTCAACCAGTTGATCCTGAGGATAGATTGCTCTTTAATTTATAAATGTGAAGTTTCAAACGAATGGATGCTGTGACCATCTCTGACCGAACCGTATCTCTACTGTCTGAAAAGAGTAGGTCTGGGACTGGGCTGTGACTTGAGAATATGGCCATACGTCTTCATCATCGTCATAAGTTTAGGATTTTTGTTGATTTCTTTTTTTGTTAAATGGATTTACTTTACTGTAGTCCACTACCAACTAACTGAGCCGTCTACTGCCCTTTTAGGGCCAAAACCTGCTTTCAGTCCAAACACCCCTTGTGCTCATTCTGCTTGGAGCCTCTCTCCTTTTCAGACAGAAATACCATGACCGGATTCCATGTACAAGTTAGTGCTCAGTTCTTTGGATGCATATTACATAAATTAGCCATTCTCTGACTCTTTCCCCTTCTCAGCTAGCCATGGTTCCATTGCAGGCAGAGCTGAGCTCACACAGAGGGTTTTGCAGAGGAGCTGCAGTAGTGACAATGCTGTTGCGATTTTTTCCATCTTCCCCAAGTTCCGTGCTGTTATGCATGTTGGCAAGGCAAAGGAAAGAAGAGCATGTGTACCCAAATACATTTTAATGCCCCTTTCTGAATGTGCTACATCTTTAAATATCTGATTATATGGCCCTCTCCCCATACATGAGCACCTTCTGTTCATTAATGAATTTGTCTTCACAATTTCTCTGTGAGATGGGGAAACATTATTAGCCTCATTAACGGATGAAGACCTTGGAGAAGGATCTGCTCTAACTCCCCCTAAGTCTACAGGAGGCATTCCATTGACTTCACTGGGCTTTGAAGTCAAACAGTAAGTTTGTGTCAGAGCTGGGAACTGATTTTAAATCTCTAGAGTC
Organism: Dermatemys mawii; assembly: GCA_007922305.1. Lineage (NCBI taxonomy): Eukaryota > Metazoa > Chordata > Testudines > Dermatemydidae > Dermatemys > Dermatemys mawii. The sequence goes on from ML677353.1 coordinate 12,338,272, forward strand.
CCAATCCATTACCTTTACCATGGGACCATGCTTCTGTCTTGCACTATATCCTGTTATTCTGTCTTTATAGATTAATAGCTTGTGAATGACTGTTGTTATCCTTTTCTTAATTAAAAAATACCCATTTTTCGTTTTTCAGATATCCATCATTGCCTTGAAGAGTTTTCTCATGCAGCAAGAACAGTGGATACAACACGGCATTCATTTTGGCATAACATCAGCGGCACATCTATCATATTCTATACTGGTGGTACCAGAGTCGTCTTTTACCTCAGCAGAGGTTATTGTGATGTGATATGCAGCTCTTTAATAGTCATGTGTGTCAGCTAATACATTGCAGCATATAGTCTTAGACATTTAAATGGGACACTGGTAATTTGGACAATCAATTTAGTTGGACAACCTCAGCGAAATCATTTTTACTCCCATTAAATTGAATGCTTTCTTTTGCTTTAATGGAACAATTGTAATTGCTCAAGCACTTTGTTGGGATATTTTTTTAGCCTTAATTACCCTGTCATTTACAATTAGGGATGTTAATATGGCTGTTAAATGTCACAGATAGCTTACAGCTTTTGCTCTCTGCCTGGCTCTCACTAGAGCAACCAGGAATTGTCCAGCTATATGTTGTTTCTTAAATTTTCTGATAGGTTTTGAACTATGTTCAATGGCACATTAATCAATTTTATGCTATAATAAAGGGCACATAAAACATGACCAAGGTGCAGTTGAATGAACTAAGCTTCGGTGGTCATGCATGGTAACATTTGTACAGACTTCATTTAGATAAGGTGGTAGGTTAAATGGAACAAACCTGAACCCAGCATCCCTAATAAGTCATATTTTCTAGACCTGGAAGCTGTAAATAAATCTAAAAACCTAGTCCCTCTCCTCAATATTTGTAGACATGCACTCAACAACTGATATTCAAGAGTAGCAAATACCTCTACCTAGCACAGACATTTCATATGTTACACACATCTTTTTGTACTGTAATGAATTCTTTTTCTCCCTTTCAGTGGAATGACCAGTTGCAGATCTAAACTTTGATCTATTTTATTATGACACCAGAGGGCAGCACTAATAGGGTGAACTAAGTGAGGGCATTGCCTACACACTAAGTTCAAAGTAAATACACTTCTGTAATTGCTGGACTCATGCTCACCTTATGTGGGGTTTCAACTATGTGAACTGGAACATGGTTCAAAGGATAAAAATCAGTGTTTTTGTGGCAATGGAGCATGGTGTATGATACCATTTAATTGTCTCCAGGCAATTCTTAATAATCCAAAAGGGTCAGAGATGGACTGAAAACATCAAAAAGCTCTCACAAAAACCCTTCCTTAGAGCAAAACCTAAAACCTAAAAATCGAGTCATTCTGTTAGCTCCGATAACTTTTAGGCATTTAGCTGTAGAAAGTATCAGCCAGTACCCCTATAAAGTTACTCTTAAAGATGACCCTTATAATATACGTTGAATTGCTTTCTTTATTTCTTGGTAGGTATATTTTTATAATGCAGTTTTATACTTTAGTAATTTGTAATACATCTTCCGTATCTTCCCAGGGATCCATTCTCACACTCTGACAGACACAAAGAAACTAAGTATGACATGTTGAACAGCTATCAATTAATTCGCTTTTGTTTAAGTTAGCTATTCAAGTGGGTTAAACTTTAAGATTTATATTCCAAGATCATAGTTCACATTAAAAACATGTTTATCACTCAATTTATTTAGTTTGAAGTCTTCCACACCTCTATTATTTGTAAAAACACAACTCTAAATTGAGTTACCAGGAGAGGGTTGGGTTTTTTTAACCTCTCTTTATGGAGCAAAGGGGTCTGTTACCATATCGTCTTAATCCATCAGTTCTTTTGCACAGCAAGTGTGGTGCACAGGGATTTTTCTGTCTCTCACATAGCAGAAAATTGACAAACACAGACACTTATTGACAGGATACTAAGACTCTTTACTCTAGGACACACGTTAAAAAGCTCTCATGTATTTCACCCTGTTAGAGGTGAAAACCTAACTGTCTAGGGGGCTTGGAGCCCTACGGCCATCCATGTATGGATATCCAATTTGCCCTCTCGAAAGGTACCGAAGCCAATCATAGTATAAGGAGTATTATGCAGTTCCTCAGTGGAGTCAGAGTTAGAATAGAAAGAATAATGGACCAGACTTTGCTTGCAATTACACCCACAGCAACTCTACAGACTTCAGCTGAATTACTCTGGATAGCATTATTTGCACTTCAGTACTGCTCAGGGGCCCCAGTCTGATTCACTTACACACATGAGTCCATGTCACAAAGAGTTTATGGTCTAATTTAAGACAAAACTGCACCAGGTTGGTGTGGAAAAGGAAGAGGAGGACAATATTGCCAGGAAGGCTAGGTTATATGCACTGGTTACATGCACTTTTTGCAAGTTTGAGAGACGTCTCTTTCACCCCTTATCGTCATTGGGAAATGGGGTGGAAGAAGAGATTTGTGCCCCCTGCACATGAGGGTGGGTGATTGGGGACCCCAGGTCTGGCTGATCGCCTAGGTTACCATTCAGGGCTTTATGAATGGCAGAGGCAGTAAAAATTCCAGAATGCTTTAAGGCTGCCTCCCTGGGCCACTTCCTATCACCTATTTGCTCCATCAAGTTCCTGCCGAGAAGCAGGAACTGGAACTTTTTTCACTCTGTGCGGCTCCAACATTCCGGGGCAACCAGGGGACTCTGCACACTTTCCCTGCCCCAAGCGCTGCCTCTGCAGCTCCCATTGGCTGGGAATGGCAGACAGTGGGAGCTGCGGGGCGGTGCCTGAGGCCAGGGCAGTGGGTAGGAGCCAAAGGGCCGGGGACATGCATTGCTTCTGGGAACTGCTTGAGGTAAGCACCGCCCAGAGGTTGTAACCCTGACCCCCATCCACACTCCGAGCCCCTCTGCCCCAAACCATAGCACCCTCATGCACCCCAACTCCTTATTTCCAGTCCCATTGTAATCCAGAGCCTGCACCCCCAGCTGGCGCCCTCATCCTCCCCAGCACCCCAACTCCCTGCTCCAGCCCAGAGCCCCTTCCCACACCCCGAATTCCTCATTTCTGGCCACACCATTGTCTGCCCTGCCCCTCAACTGGAGCCCGTACGCCCAATCCCCAATTTCATAAGCATTCATGACCTGCCATACAATTTTCATACCCACATATGGCCTGCAGAGCCAAAAAGTTTGCCAACCCCTGATTTAGCCCAAATATGGGGCTGCTGCTGCAGCCATCAGTTTTTAATAAGGTTCAACACAAAACAAATAAATAGTAATAATGGCATCCCATTCATCACATGCTCGCCACATACCTATTATTGTCCATCAGCAATGACCATCTTGCTTGGAACTTTTTTTTATTTTTTTAAGTTTAACTGTTCACACATCTGTTTTTAGCACATTGCACAGCATACTCATTGCTATATGTAGGATGCATCTATGCAACTCTTTTGTATTTGATGAAGACAGATAGTGGTAGTTGTGGTGGCAGCTGGTTTTCTCTTCTGGCTCTTCAGTCCCTTCTTCGGCAGTAGGTTGGCAATTGGATGGGGTTAAAGCGCTGGGCCAGCCGTGAGTGCCTGAATTGCCTTTTATTCATAAGCATGTAGATACTGCAGAAACAGAAAATAGTCCTTCAATCCTTAACATGCAAGGGTACATCAAAGAAGAGCTTGAGACCATTGAAAGGATGGTCCACAATGGTATTTTGGACATCCCTTGGAATTCTTGACAGTTGCAGCCGAGCGGCACAGCAGATGACAATCCTTTCAGCCATAAAGCAAGCTGTCTTGTCAGTTGCATCCAAGGCAAGTTGTAATGCCGTCCTTGCAAGTAACCGACCCACTACAATACTCGCCTGAAAATGCTTTGAGGTAGATGGTCAATAACAAGCAACCGACTTCCCCGTGCAGCTGGTGTGGTTACATGGTATCAGGGCGTGCTTGCTCATTGTTCTAAACTGCAAGAACCTAGATGAGCAGTTTTTGCGACCAAAGAGATCCAGAATTTTTTTTGATCTTTGAGGTCACTTTAAATGGTGTCACTCATTCACAACACTCTTGAACAAGCTGCTGGTTGAGCAAAGAAGATACTCTGAACCTGTAGCAGGAACAGTGTTTTTTTATGATGGTTTTTTACAAGGTGGAGGTCTGGTGGGTAGAGTTTGCTGGCTTGTTTTGGCAGGGGGAGAGTGTTCAAAGAAAGCCTATGAGCAAGGCTACCAGCCCAAAGTTGCAGTATGGGGAATGTCCAAAAATTCATGGTGGGTATTATGGACCAACTTCAATGGAACTTAGAGGGAGTCAGAGGCCCTCCTCATAAACGCCCGAAACAGTTAACTGCAGTGCTTGAAAGAACCTATCACCTTCCTTATGGGTGAGCACAGTGGCAGGCCTCTTGTTTACAGATACTAGCTTGGACTTCTTGAGGTCTGGTGCCTCTAGTGCATTCCCAGTGAAAGTTGCTTGCCTCAAATTCACACTACCAGTCTGGTGGGGTTTGGCTTTGCTGACCATCATGACACGTTGCCAGGTGCCTTTCTTCACCAAAGCAGTTGCTTAATACTATGTCAAAAGTGAAAATGTGGGGGGGGAGGGGGGGTGCAGAGTTTCTGACGAATGGGTGTGGCTGAAAAAGTGGATGATAGATGTTTGCTCTTGTTCTAGGCAGTACATTTGTATTGCTGTTAGGTATGTAAATCTAGCCACATGCTGCAGAGGTGCGCACATTAATCACTGTATAAATATACCACTTTGGATGTGTGTGTTTTTTATAAATCCATAATGCATGAAATGATTAAACCAATCCGCTTCCTAAATATTATTTAACCCCCAAGTAAACTGAAAATGTGTATACAATTCTGATGTGCTTAGGAGTAAGCTCAGGGACAAACTGAATTGTACAAAATATAAATACAATATACAGCTTCTCGGAGTGTTTCATAAGTTAACAACTATGAACATTACCATTATTTACCTTTTCCAATCCTCTTTAACATAGAAAGTAGCAACAAATCCAAAAAGGAACAGTGCAGCCTCAGTCTGAATAAACTGTATATTTAATTACATTTTCTCTATTAAACCTGTTAAAAGGATAGTTAGATTGCAAAGCCAAGACTCAGATAACTTGCTCACATGCATTATGTTTTAGTTTTAATTACATGATCATAGGCTGAACTGAACCCTCAACTAGTGTAAATTTGTGTAGCTCCACTGACTTTAATGAAAGTATTACAGCAGCTGGGACGTTATGCATTTCACTCCCATTCTGAATGTAGCTGACTATATTTTCCATAGGGACCCTGCCTTATAAATTGCCCAAGTTGGTTAGGGGAAAGTGAGTGAAAGAACTTTTCAGTGTTTCTATTTCATTCTGTGAAATGTATTGTATTTCATGTTAAATCTGTAGTGCCCCATTGCATCAACTCTATAATATCCAGTATTGCAGTGAATGACTAAAGAGCCTTCTGCATTCCTGCATTGATCCTACATAAACCCTTCTTCATTCTTCAACCCTAAGAATCGTAATAAACAACACGGGGATGAGCGAAAAATAGTAGTATGGTGAGCATGTAAATAGAGACCACTGGAAGGCATGCTAATCAGTGGCATAGTTAAGGTTGTACAGGTATTGCCTAATTTTAGCATTTTTTAATTCATTGTGTGTGACTCATTCTGTAACCCTTTGTAGTCTTTGAATATTCTTTTTAAAATATGGAAGTTCTGAGCTTTCTTAAAAGAAGAAAAGACAAATTAATGATAAAAGAAGTAATTCCATTACAGGGAGCCGTTTACTAGAAGGAAGCAGAATGTTGTGGTATTTACTCAACGAATGAAGAACTCTTGTGGGAGTCCATCTCACAATTTTGAGCCCTGCCCCATTCAGTGACTAGATATAACTATATAACATAGAATGCAACCTTCTCATTTCACTCTCACTGTAATGCATTGAAGTAGGTAATACACCCTCCACCTAATGCTGTTTCTACAAATACAGGGTGAGATTCCAATATCCTTACTCCTATTGAATAGCATCTTACTCTACATATAGTCCCATAAGTGGAGAAGGCTGTGTGTTCACGAAGTATGGTGCTACCCATTATTAACAACAGATTCTAGTTCATATACAGTTACGTGATATACCTGTGTAACTGTGCTCTTGGTTCATGTTTCATGCTTCACAGTTCTTTTGTAAGGTAAGTGTAAGAATAGCTAAGAATTTTCTCTCAGTGAGATTCCTTCGGAAAAGCTTTCTGATCAAATAGCCCTGATGGCTGTTTTACTTCTTCCTTTAATAATGCTTCTCCCAGCTTGATTCCAGAGCCATGTGCTTGAACCATATATTTGGCTGCTAAATCCAGTCCCTGCAGTGCAGCATGGGCACAAATACTCATTTTTAATGCCTGGAAAGCCTCGCCAAATGTGTTCATCCATTCCACATTTTTTCATTTATTCTGCTTTGATGAATTCATGCTGCTAGTGTTCAAACGTGTAGCATAAACCTCCCCCGTCACCTTATAACACCCAAGAAGCAGCTCGTTTGTTTCTTCATTCATTGAGCATTTTCTATGTGAGGTGTCAAAGACCTCGTTCTGGTATGTATCTCCAGTATTTATCCTCTTTGTGCAGCCCTAAACCTTCCTTTGGGCACACTTTTAGCCTCACTCCTTGGAACCTTGGACTACTTTCTCTAATTGCTCAAGATGTTCAGCCCAGGTGGGACTATAAATGACTATGCTGTTCAAATGGGCTGCTGCCTACAATTTGCAGGCCATCAAAAATATCCATTAACCTCTGGAACATAGCCAGCACTCAATGTAGTCAAAAAAGAAGGTCAGTGAACTGGTGGAAATAATTAGTAATTTTAAATGCAATGTATTCCTTTTACTACTGTGACAATGGCACTTGCCAGTACCCTTTGCCTAAGTCACTTATATCAAGGGTTGAGTTTATGTAAGTTGCTATTTTTTAATCACTTTATCCATTTAAAGTATGGTAGTCAGATCAAATGTTAATACTGGATTGGAAACCTATACAGAATTATATTGCTCTTTCCATCCCTGGTACCAAAGCTATTGGACTAGTCCAACTATTTTGAAGGTTTATTTTCTCCCATATTAAGCATTGCTTACACTTCCTCTTGTAAGACTACCATCACATTCTGTAGTACACAATTACACTGCTTATTAATTTAAGTGAGGTCTTTTGAAGTGATAGTATTGCATTAACATGGTTCTCCTTTCTCTCACCACAAACAATGGTACATACTCTCACAAGATTTACCCTATGGATCTTTTCCCTTCGATTCTGTAATTTCCAGGAAAAAGCTGCACTATCCCCTCTCTGAACTACACTAGTCCATTTCTGTATCATCCCATCTTCTAGCAGGCACAGCCATCACATCTGTCTTCTTTAAATATTCAGAAGGGCTCTGCCATTTTACCAAAAGTTTGCACCCTTGAATATTAACAGGAGCAAAACATATTGCCATGGTATAAATTTTCTCTCTTGCTTTGGGGTTATATTTGGCCTTTCGATTTCTCTGGACCATTTTGCAGTTTGTGGGCCAATAATTTCATTTCTGCCAGCTGGTCTTTCATCTGGAGTACATAGCTAGCCACTGACCTCAATGGTTTGATCAAATACCTTAGATTTTTCTTGGGATAGATCAACAAGGATTTCTGGAGGGCCATCTCTGTGTGGGTAAAAGGTGTTATTTTTAGCCTTCTTATACACAGTTCCTGCTGTAGGCATTGCATAAACTGAATGTAAAATGAATCTCCTTTTAACCTCCTCAACTACTTGAGAGGACAGTTGCACTAAGTGAGTTAGTACCTGGTGTTTTTTTATGCTTCTGGGGGACAAATCCTTGGATATAGGGTAACCTAGATATTTACTGACCAAATTCATTCTAAGAGAATCTTGAAGTCTGGCTGTTCAAGAAAATAGTATTCAGTTTCTGGATAAGCTAATACGGATCCATAGCTTATCTTTATTGGATACTTATAGTGGCCTTATAACCATGGTATTTATGAACCTCACAATGTTTAATGTTTAATCCTCGCAACTCCCCTTGAAGATAGAGAAGTGCTGTTGCCCCAGTCTTACAGATGAAGAACAACCTACATCCGCAAAGGTATTTAGCCATTTAACTTCCATTGAATACCTTTATGAATCGAGGCTTAAGTGACTTGCCCAATGTTATACAGGAAGTCTTGTGCCACTGTTATACAGGAAGTCTGTGAAGAGTTAACCCCAGGTCTCTGAAGACTTAGGGACATTGTCCACAGATGGCACCTTACGCTTTTTGGACATGTCACAAGGATGCCACAAGATGTTCCAGCAAACACCATTCTCCGGTTGACTTGTAACGTCAGGGATAAAATTCCACCAACCGAGGTAGACCAGAGGCAGACCCCCTATTACATGTGTTCATCAAGTCTGTTCCGATGTTGGACTCTCAGGCTGTCAAACCTTCACGGTTGTGCAGGAAGAGACCAAATGGTCACTATGGCCGACTGTCTGGCTAAGTGTTAAAGAAGAAAAGTAATGCTCAGAATAAATTTATGCTGTGGGCAACTGCTGATACATGCAAGACCAATAACATACTGTAGCTAAATTGTTCATTTGATTTCTTCACTAGACTCTCTGTGTGACTTCAAACAAGTCATTTAAATGTCTGTTTGAAACTGTTCCCAAGCTGTAAAATGGGGATAATAAAACTTTTTTACTACTTTTTGTCACTCTTGTTTAATTGTAAGCTATTTGGAATGTGAACTGTATATTACTAAGAGTTGTAAGCAAAACTTTGACCAGAATAGACCAAAATCTTAGTTAAGGCCTCTAGCCACTAATGTAATACAAATTATAAATAAGAACAAGGAGGCATTCAATACAATTGAAAGATAGCAAATTATGTATGATTAATCCATGAAACTCATTACCACAAGATGTTATTGAGTATAAGAGATTAGAAGTGTTCAAAAATTATTGGACATGCAGACAACAAAACTATAAAGTTACAATGGTAAAGATTAAATTTGTCAAAAACAACAGTACACAAAAACCTACAGAAAAGCTCCTCAGCTACTATAAATTTGCATAGCTCTGCTGACTCCATTGGGGACTTTATCTTAAGTGTTTTAGAAGAGAGATAAGCTCACACTTCAGGACATGATAACCTCTTAGCAACGGGGGTAAAGAAAATATATTCCTTGAAGGTAGGGAATTCCTAAAGTTTTAACAGCAGAGTTTTATCTGTAACTTCTTATAAACAAGATTCCAGTTTGATATACTATAACAGTGGTTTTAAACCCGTGGTTTGCAGACCCCTGCGGGTCTCTAGACTATGTCTAAGATTTTCAGAGGGATCCACACATCCATTCAAAATTATTTAGGGGTCTGCAATGAAAAAAAGATTGTAAACCATTAACCTATAGCCTCTCTTAGGTTTCTAAGCATTCCTCTTCACTAATTGTGATCCATCTTATGAAAGTGGAGTTTTTGCTTGTTTGAATATGTTGTTTTATCATTACATATTGCACTGGGACTTCAGCACTGGTAGCATCACAATTAAAATAGGAACTGCATATTCCATTTATGTCCTTAAGGGCTACAACAATAATTGGATCAAGTCTGGTTAATTCAAACTTATATAAAAGGCAGAAATTTGTATTTCTAAACTATTTCCACAGGCAAAAAGTCTTGCCCCTATTGAGACAGTGGGTCAGATACTCAGGTGGTAAAAAGTAGTGCAGTTCCATTGATTTCTGTGGAGCTATGCTGATGTATACCACCTAAGGATCTGGCCTAACAAATTTAATAGCATTGTAGTTTTCAGGTATACGTCTTCTCCAATAACATAGGCACTTAACTCAATCACCAAAAACAGTCTTGATTTAGGATTCTGATAGCTTGTCAGTAGAAGCCAAAGTGGAACACCTGAAGGAATCAGGTCGATACTTATACTTTACTACCTTGGAAATGAGGAGTGTTGCTATGTGTATAGAAGGATTTTCTATGGAAGTAGCTCCAGTTATCAAAGTGCTCTCTTCCCCAGAAGTGAGTGGCAGTCAGCAGGAGTTACTCAAAGCAGACATAAAATGAACAGTGCTTCTAGCTGTCTAAAAGAGACTGGCAGAGGGAATACAGGGTTGTTTCTATCTAGTATTTTCTTTCAGCCGTTATTCTAGGTTTCAGGGACTTTCAGTATGCCTAATAAATCTGAGGCAAAGGATATTCAGTTAAATATCAAGAGCCTTTGGCATTTGATTACTTCTGCCAGATCAAAATCAACACTCCCAAATCCCCTTTTTGGGAGTCTTTGAATCAGATAAAAGCTCTTCTCTGTGAGAAGCCACAGACACTAGACTAAATGAATCTATAGGATTATATTTGCAAACTGAGTAACCCTCATCTCTCAGACCTATGAGTAGGACTACAGATGTCTGCAATATACTAACTCAGGGATTCTTGACTCTAAAAGAAAACAATTGTCATCATAAGACCACACTGCAGATAGCATACACTGATCAGGTTTCTCCTAAACAATCCATTTGTCTGACTGCATTAAGATTAAAGACTATATTTCAATCAATGAATAAAACAAAAACAAAACAGACCAGATTCTGATTTCTGTTAGGCAGTATGATTCAGGAAAAACTTCCCTGATATAAACAGTATTGCTCCAATTCCATTGTATAATTGAGATTACAATCTGACCCACGATTCTTATGGGTCTTGCAAGCACCAGTATTATAGCTAGGAGAGAGAAGATCAGGAACGAGTTTTGAAGGTTAAGCTATATAAACTGTTGGGGAGTAAATGAATAGATTCTGATTTTATAGCCCTTTCCAAAAAAGCATGTGTAGTCTAAAAAAACGGTCATGTTTTAAGAAGCTGAATCTAGTAGTAGTTTTTCTGGCCTTAAAATATTTCCATGGTGGTTAGAAGTGGATGGGGTACTCTGGCTGCAAGCTCTTTGGACCATTCATGTATACAGTAGCTAGCACAACTGGGTTACAGTTCCTTAAGGTGCTCCTTAAATACAAATAACTAATAATAATGTGTTAGTTACCTACAGGTTTCTATTTACATAACAATAGCCAGTTGTGCCAATAGAGCAAGTGAAAGGAACCGAACAATGTACAACATGAATAATTCTGAAGACGTTCATAAAATTTAAAACTCAATCTGCATGATCAAAGATAGCTGCTGACAAAAAAAAAAAGGTTATTTTTCAATTTAGGTAGATTCAGAGACTGGATCTGTAATCAGTAATGCAAAACCAAAATTGACCTGGTGGATAATAATTTCATTTCTAAAACCTTCTCCCACAGTCTGATGCTCATCCTGTATCTGAATGTTAGACTGTTGTAAAGAAAAGTCAGTGGAAATGTATTTTTTGTGGCTTAATAAGAGAAATATTGAATATATTAAAAATGATAATCAGAATGCATGCCTGCTGTCTCAAAGATAAAAAGGAGGCACATGTTCAGTGTGCATGAGTATACAGGACTGCCGGCAGCTTTTTTGCCACCCTAGGCGTCAAACCAAAAAAAAATTCCCTAGCGCCAGTGGTAAAAAAGATTGTCTAGCGCCAAGAAGCTGCCACTGAATTGCCGCAAGTGGCAAAATTGGCGAGTAGTAGTCGCCACTGAAATGCCACCAGTGGCGGAAGAGGCATTGAGCCAGCGCTGAAACGTCACCGAACCCACTAATACGCCTCCTCTCAATTCCTGCTGCCCTAGGCAACCGCCTAGGTCGCGTAATGGGTAGCGCCGGCCCTGTGAGTATATGCAGATGGCATATGCAGACTGATGTCATGTGAAGGCATAGTGGGGCCCCCAGTCACGAGTGCATACACTGAGTGCACTTGTTTGTACACTCAGATGCAGGTCTTATATCTGCACTTATTATGCGGAAGTGTCTTCAGTGGGGCCAGGATTTCACCCATTGTGTTCAACTAGGAAAATTTGGTTCATGGTAGCTTATCAGAGGAAAATGATGAAGGACATAACGTGGGTAAATTTACAAGAACAAATCCCAACTGTTTAATAAGTTGAAGTGCTGATCCTGTAGCACAAGTAGAGTTGGTAGGTCTCTGTTTGATTTCTTCCTTGTTGCTACTGAAGAAACTGATTTTCTCTAATTTGTCATGACATCTTTTCTAGTACATAGATTGTTTCCATATTCTCCATTGCAGACATACTCAGACTGGGACCCAGACAAGATTAATACACTTTTAATGCACATTAAAAGTGTATTAAACGAATTGAAAATACATAAAAATTGCTAGTAAAACAAAGTAAATACTAAACACTAATAGACAAATACTTTTAAGTGCTCCATAAAACCATATCTTTCAGACAACTTAATTATTTGCATCATAAAAAACTCTAGCAGTTGAAGAAAATATTCCAGAAGAAAATATTGATTAAAAAGCTTCAGATGAATTTCAATGTACCTTAAAAACAATTTTAATTCTTCATAAAATATGCAAAACTTTGCATTTTAAATAGAATGTTACTTTCCAAAAATTATGTTGATTACTTTAATTTTAATCTTGCAAGAAATGAAATCCTAATCACGTAGAAAAGCATTAATAAATAATACCTAGAGAAAAAATTACATATGTATTTATGTGAGTTGCACAGCATTTGTCAAGAGCCTTCAGATACCTTCTGGAACATACCTAATATTAAATCAACATAATGTTTGACTTCAATCGTTGATGTTAATATTCTGATGACCTATGTTGACTGGTTTGTTTATTTCACAGTGCCAATTTCTAGTACTGTAATTCACATTGACAAATAAATGGATGCATTTTGGTATCTCCATTTGAATAAAATAACTAAATTTCATTTGTCAGGGGCTTCCTTGGCCATGGATGAAAAATACTTCATTTCTTCGTAACGCTGTTGAATGTAAATCCTTCTTAATAAGCAGGTGTGGAATACCAAATAAAAACTGACAGACTGTTCCAGTTACCTGCTACTTCCACAGAAATTAGAATGGAATCTGAACAAAGATTTCTTTGTTAGGGTAAAATATTACTCAATGGCATTGCATTGTTAATAAAATTTCTTTATCTGAAACTATAATTTAATATTTATGTATCTAATTTACATCTGACAAAGTAGCATATTCTAAAATTAGAGTGTAACCAGCAAACTATTAACTACTATAAACAATACCAAAACACAACCCAAACATTTCTTATGGAAATGATACATTTTGGATTGGGGAAGTATTTCAATTGCAGACATTGTTAGAACACAGCTGTTAATTATGGCTTGAAAAATTATTCAAGCATACAAAGATTTTCTGCTTAGGAAGTCTTTTGTATAGACGTAAAGACCAAAAATGCACTCCCCAAAATGCCCTTGCTAGTTACTAATAGGTACAATAACAATAATAAATGTCTGCAATTAAAACAAACAAAAAAATAAAATAAAATCAGTTTCTGTACTTATGTCATATGACCCACTGGACAATATTTTCCCTTTAAACAGAAACTATAGAAAATAACACATCCTTTATTAACTCAATGCTTTCTTATGCGTAATAGACAGGAAAGGAATTGCACTTATTGTAATGTTACAGTAAAGTATTAGTTTGCAACTCACCTTTTAAAATATAAGTGGCCTTAATATTTTTGATTGGTAGAGCATAATGCAAAAATGGATAAAGATGTGCATTTAAATTAAAAACAGAGCAACTACTTACAGAACAAACAGTGATGCTTAACATAATAAACATGCACTAACTCTACACTTATGCAAAACTAAGTTTGTCCAGGAAACTGTAACCAACCATTGTCCTTCCACAAAGGTATAGGTTTTGACCTCGGTAATATGTTTGGACTTTGTATTCAAATTCCAGTTTATTAGCTCAGTGTCTCTAAATGTGCTGTTCCACTTTTATATCCTTTAGCTGCCCTTGAGCTTCTGCAGAATCTGCAATCTTACAGTCGCTTTTATTTAAGGTTTTATTGAGCCTCAAAGTAAGTCTCCCTTCAGTACTCTACAAACAGGCTTCCTTATTCATCCTCTTCAGGTTCCTGTGGTAAAACTGGGGCTTCCTCCTTTAAACAAGCACTAAAAAACCCAAGGATTGTGCTGTAAAGGTGATATTTGCTTTTCTCAGATGCAATGTTATGACCTTCATCTGGGTAAATCTAGCAGAGGAAAAGGAGAAAGTAAACAGTCTTAAAAATCAGTTCAGATATTTAGAGCTCTAATTTTTTCAGTCTGATTTTCAAAGCTTTTTAGTTGACTACAGGATGACTTCGTTAAATAGTTTTATGGTATCATCAAAAGTAATAAACCGCAAAGCAAAATTTGTTTGATTGGGATTCAAAGCCATCACTAAATGACTGCATCATGATCTTTAGCCCTCAAAGCCTATATTCAGATATCATGTTCAGGAAAGCATTTCTGGTTGGGATTTTCAGTGCAGCCAAAGGAAGCATTCAATGGAAGACCTTTTCATGTGTGTTACTGTTTCTATACCTCATCCAAAGCCCAGCACCCTCCCTCATGGCGAACATAAATAATCATCAAGAATCAGAGAGGTAGCCATGTTAGTCTGGAATTGCAGACGTGACAAAGAGTCCTGCGGCACCTTAAAGACTAACTAAAGTATTGAAGCATAAGCTTTTGTGGGCTAATACCCACTTCGTCAGGCATCCAACGAAGTGAGTATTAGCCCACGAAAGCTTATGCTTCAATACTTTAGTCTTTAAGGTGCCACAGGACTCTTTGTCACATAAATAATCATCATCGTCTCCTCAGCCGCCAAATAATGGGCACTTTTCCCGTGCAAGGACAGAGAAGGGACTTCAGGATTTGAGAGGGAAATCCAGGCCACAGAGCTCAGCCTGAGTAACCATGGGTGAGTTGCTACGGAGATGCGCAGTGACATGAAGGACAGAAATTTCTGCCCCACTCCCCACTTCCTCAGAACACTGTGGCCACTGCTTCATCTCAATCCTTGGAGTATTATATGCAGGGTCTTTACCTGTGGATGGAATGGAGAAATAAAACCATGTATTGTTTCTATAATAAGCCACAATGTGCTAGGTCCTGAATAAAAACAGAGCACAATCTAGGTTCCCAAAATTCCCTGCCCACTCCCTTTCCCCTCTGTTTCTGCAGAGGGGTCTGCACATGGACACCTTTCCTCTTAGGGCGGCAGAGCTGACTGGTGCCTTTGTACAGGGCCCTCGGCAGCCATGGAGGAGGGGATTAGATCCTTGGTGAAGAAAATGAATGCTCTAGATCAGAAGTTCTGGAACACTTCCATTATATGAACTCCATCTTAACAGACAGTGTTTCATGAATACTTCCCATCCCTGCCATTTGTAGTCCATTTGCATACTACCACCTCCTCAGTGATGATCATGTGGATTGTCTCCTGTGCTATTTGCATTCCCACAGACCTTCCCATCTGGGAACCCTGGCACCACTTTCCCTTTGCCATTCACAACTGGGAGGCCCACCTCTCCTCATCCTCCCATTTGTGATTCTATACATCCCTGTGGCAATTACAGCATTCTCCTAGGTGGACCAGTAACACTAGGGTTTGTGATGTATCACAGCATCAGGGATATTCAAAGAACAAGCCAAGAACACATTGAAAAGCCAACAGAGTTTAATGCAGCCAGAGCATTGAACAGCAGCACCTGTATCCTCTAGAGCTGGTGACCAGCAGATCCACCCCAGAAAATAACACTTTGCTCCACTTTCCATTCTGCCAGCTGCTCTCTCAAACTACACCCACCTGCATCCCACACAGCGCAGGAGAGGAAGTCTATTACAGTATTTTTAGCTGCTTTTAATGTAATTTTTAGCAGCTGAAAATAAGGAGGAAAATCAGTACTTTGTGACCAGCCAGTGCCTCATAGATCATCAGTGACCACAAACCCCAGTTTGGAACCCTCTGCATTGGGTGGAATATATTGGGATTTTAATAAAGCATTTTCTATGAGACAAAGTGGGTTGGATCCACTCTGTTATGAACTGTAATCCAGTCAAAGGACAGAGGCCACAGATAAGTGGTCATGTATTGACTTGGGAGAAGGAGCCTTCTGGCAGTGTCACAGGGATCTCTCCTTGGTGTCTTTACTAATTATCGGGTGTTAGGTGGCATTCTAACTGCAGTCACTGATGATTCTTCTGTATGCTGGGGGGCACACAAGTTATCCAAAGACCGCCTGCATAGATAAGTGTAGGTGAGAAAAAGCAAAATGAGATTAAACACTGAACAATGCACTTGTGAGACATCTGAGCATTACATACCTGCATAGTGTAATTAACTCCAGCTTTTATTAGATGTTTAATTAGTTCTGCTGAGTGTTGGAAATGGACTTTAGCTACAAGACAATAACATCTACATATTAATGAACAACATTATTATAATACTTATTTATTAATTGTATTTATTTATTTTCCTTTTGAGATAAAGAAACTTTTTGGTTGAAGTTATATGGCCAACTGCTACCAAATTTTCAACTGATTAAGGTCTGTCGACACTGCAATCAGAAGTGTGACTGCAGCACATATAGACACTCCCAAGCTAGATTTACCCAGCTAGAATGAAAATTGCTGCAGCATGGTGTGGCTGATCGAGTACATACTCAGGGTCCTGTCCCGGGTAGGCTTGTACAGCCCATCCTATTGCCTGTATCATCGTGGATTCACTGCTATTGTTATTTGAGCCACTTAGAGCAAAACTACCTCAAGTATGTCTACACGTGCTGCAGTCACACCAATGATTGCATTGTAGACATACCTTATTTGACTGCACCCGCAATAATTACCATAGCAAATAACAACAGTGCTGCAGTGACGGACAGCAGTATAATACAATACACTTTCTGGCACTAAATAGGAATTTTTTTTTTCATTCACAGTTTAGCAAGGATTGAAATAGTTTGAATAGTTGAGTAGCATTGGTGTGTTCAAATGCAATTAATGTTTGTCAGTGTATTAAATGAAAGCAGGTCAGATTTTCTATTGTTTGCATAGGATTGTAAGAGACTGTGTTCATTTAGGAAATGAGCCTTTTGTAATGTTATTTCAATAATCTAAACTTCACGTGGCACAAACTTGCAGCTCTGTGATGATACTTGTGTTTGCTTCATTTAGCGCAGGCCTGCACAACTGAGAAAGCAGCGAGGGCCATATTACTGCAAAAAACCCAGCTGCGGGCCGAAAAGCCCCGCCCTCACCCTGCCCCCATCCACTCCCCCCCCCACCCCACCGCTTCGCTTGCCCCGTCCCTACTCACCCCCCACAGGCCGCACAGTGAGCCTGTGCGGGCCGCATGTGGCCCCCGGGCCGCATGTTGTGCAGGCCTGATTTAGCGCAAACTGGGGTTCAGTAAGTACTGATGGGCTAGACTGTATTACTAGGCACAGTCCTGAAGAGGCGGGTACACAAACTACTCGAACCTAGGAGTAGTCTCTGGAAGGTACTATGCTGCTCATACACCTCTTTCAGACACTATTCCCTTCCTAATTCCTCTTTGGTCTGGGAAACGGAGGGGTAGTACTTTGCTGCAGTCCAATACCAGCAGCAAATTCCGAGTCTCCCATGCCGATTTTGCTGGGTCGACCAGCACATTGGCTCTGTTCATTTCAATTCCTCCCACTCATCTGTTCTGAGAGGAGCAGAACAAACATGTATGTGATCTAGGTAGATGGGCTTGGAATCCAAGTCTCTATTTACCCCTTTATCATGAACAGCAGAAAACACGAAAAGAAAACTGCTTATCAGCTAGTACAGGCCAAATTCTTTGCTGCTGGACACCCATGGATTTCTATTGCAGGTGCTGTGTCTGGTTCTGGTTTCACTTATACACACATTACACTGGTGTTAACTCCTTCAAACATGCACAAGAACAAATTACAGTCTAGCCCGAAATAGCGTAAGGATTCCCCATTGTTACATTTTAATTAATTAGTCACAGGGTTAATTTACTGAAAGATATTGTTTATCACTGACTATGCTGACATTTATTATGCTTTCAATTGCGAAATCAGGATTAATTTAAAAGACCATTAAAAATGTATGTCACCTGATTAATAATTGATACAGTGTCTTTCACTAGCAACATCATGCTTCACAAGATTTAAACAAATTAGACCATACAGCAGCTAAGAGTTACAAATAGGTAGCAAAGGAAAATGCCATCCATTTAGATTTACAATTGGCAACTGAAACTGACAATCAGGTCTCTTTGGATGGACAAGTCCACTAGACGGGAGACAAAGATGAACAGTATAAAAATGTGTATGCTTGTTATGTGCATAATCTTTCTTTGAGCATCCGTGTGTTACAAGCTGTAACTGCAAATTTAATTGCATTTATAAATACTTACTATCGGCTGTCCCATGAACTATTAGCAAATTCTCTTCTTTTAAACCATGAATATTGTGAAATACACTGGATGCCTGTTAAAAATGAACACATACAACATAATTGCAGTATATTTTAAAAGCCAAACCATTACTTTTAGTTACTTGTTAAACTAACTTACCTGATAAGCATTTTCCTCTTTAGATGGAATGCCAAGGTATCTTTCTGAAAAAGCCGAAGCTACACAGGGAAAAAGGAAATTCAGAGTTAATCAAGATAAATTCAATTTTAAAAAATATTTATTTCTGGTTGAAAGCTAAGAGAAGCTTGTTAAGCCATAAAGATGGCAGATATCTCCATCTTGAAAAGAGATGAATAGACTTGAAGGCCAAAGGAAGCATTATAATCTAGTCTGACCACTGCATAATGCAGGCCTTTACCCAACAGTTCCTGCACTGAGCCCAGTATCTTGTGATTGAACTAAAGCATGGTGAAAGCCTGGGCCTCCTGAAGTCAATTAGAACTCTGACATTGACTTAAATGGGGCCAGGATTTCACCTCATATCTGTTAGAAAGGCATCCATTATTCATTTAGGTTGGGATTTTTAAAGGGGCCTAAGGGATTTAAGTACCCAACTTCCTCTGATTTATGGATAATTTGACACCTAATCCCTTAGTGTCTTTTGAAACATCTTAAAGATCTCTAAGTGACTCCACATCCTGTGCTTAGTTGCTCCAGTCATTAATTAACCTCATTTTAAAATTGGAACCATATGTTCAATTTGCCTAGCTTTAACACAGTTCCACTGCACTACCTGACCTTAAGTTAACCTGTTACAGATTTCCTGTATAGATATTTTAAGCAAATCATTTAATAAAAGGGCAGTATGGGAAATACTCACCATACAACTTCATGTCTGTGATTGGTGCAATAACAGCTCCACATTTAAAAAGTCTTTCATTGGATTTCAGGATCATTGATGCAATGTATCCGCCATATCCCTATTAAACCAGATAACATGATCTGCTGTTTGTTTGTTCTTGTTCATTTTTCCTTAGTACAGATGAAGTTAAAGAGTATCATGCTACTTTTGTCATTTCATTCCACAGTATTTACACCTGCAACTATTGCTTTAGCGGGAATTAAAAACCTATGAATGAAGAGTGAAAAAAGGTGTGGTAGTTCTGTCTTGCTATGAAGCCCGAGGTTTTAAATATGTGTCATAATTTATAATTTGTTTAAAAAGAATAAGAAGAGGTATATTTTAATTTAAGATACCATCATCTCATTGTGCAGACTAGCCCCCAGCTTGCAGAAAAATTAGCGAGTGATCCAGATAGAAAAATTGAAGGGAAGGGTGTCAGAGACAGTGCTTAGCTGGAAGATGTTTACATTAATATATTTTGTGAAGATTTTTTGCTTATTTCTGGGTAAACACTGAGGCTATCGATTGAGACTAAGGAAGAAGGGAGAGCCGTCGCCTGTCCTCTCTCTAAACTTCAGTCTTTACAGATGGATTCCCATTGCCTTCAAGAGGATTTCTCCCTGAAACATCGTCCCATTCCCCTTAGAGAAAGTCAGATTCTCTGGTACACTTTGCCCTATAGAAACTAACTATAGTGCTGCCTTAAATGGAGCAGAGATCACCCATGTGTGTGGGAGACTCTCTGGTGATATATCCTGCCATACACATTCTGCTGCCCTTGCCAAAAGGATATGTGGCTAGAAGAAAGGTGGCCAGTAAGCTCAATGCTCTGTATTTCTGTGGCTATAGTAGCACATGTTCAAGCAGCCCCCAGGCTGCTGCACTCCAGGGCAGGGGGAACAGCCAGCACAGAGCAGCAGCAAGATCAGAGGAGTGCAAAGATGAGGTTCAAGCCACCCCTTCACATCTCACCACCTTGAAAAGCACGTTGTGCGGTGTCTGAAATCCATCCTCCACTGGTAAGATAGGGTGGTATGCAGAAGAAAAGTGTGACCATGAGTCCTCTTATTTGAGACTGTCCACCAGGGTTTTGTTTCCAGTGAATTTGACAATTTATGTGAAATACTTTAGTTTAACTCCAGAGTCTTAAAAGATAGAGTTCAAGGTCCTGCAGTCCAGGTGCAATGCTTTTACCATATTCACTCTGTTTCTGTTAGAAGGGTTCTTGTCTTTTCTCTCTTGTTTATTGCTAGAAAATTGCCCTTTTGATGGTGGATGGGTTTTTTGTTTGGATGACAATTCTCTGCAAAAAATAATCCAGCAGAAGTGCACTGAACGACGAAAAAGTAATGAACGCTGTTGGTCAGTGGTCATCTATGCCTTACTGAGCTGATTTTCTGTATCCTTTTCTTCAGCTCTAAAATAGTTCATGAAAAAGTTCATCTTTCTGGAATTCTCGGAGCATTTTCAAAACTTTGTCAAAATTTAGTTAAGGAAAAAGGTATAAATCGAAAAGTGTACTGTTGGGCTCAGCACTATGTCAATGCTAACTGGGTGCAGAGAAGAAAATATAGAATAAGACTGGGATTTTCAAAGAAGCCTAAGATAATTAGGTGCCCAATTCTCATAGAAATGCTAGCCTAAATTGCTAAAGACAACACAAAATTGCTCACACATAGTAAAAGATTTTAGCTCAGAGAGAATGTTGATGTGGGTGCCAGTAACTTGTAAAATTCAAAGAGCTGAAGAAAACAGTAACTTTTTTCTGCCTCCAGGATCTCTTTTTCTTGGCCGTTTAATATTCTGCTTGTACATTTTGCAGTAGTTTCATAGCACAATTTTAATGCTAGATAGGTATTGCCAACTTATTCACAATTTATACCATGTCTTCATTAAGAACTGACTTTAGCTCTGTTGGGAATATTTTTTCTTTCGGGTTGTGCCTTTGCTTCCAGCCAGGATTCCCCAGATATACATATAACATGTATAGTTTCCCTCAATGGTTATACAATATTGAGTTGGTATTTTATGATTTAAGAATCTGGATTTCCTGTTCTTAGTTAAATTCCTGTGGCTTCACCTTTACTACCAAATTTTCCACAAGTGGGTTTAGCTACACAGTCATACTTTCAAGCTTATTTTCAATTTCCATGATGGAAAGTTGTAAACTATATATCACCACAGTTTGATATGTAACAATTAAAAGAGACTCTTCTGATATACTTAATCGGTAGGATATGTAACTTTCCTGCAAGCGAGCAAAATAGTTTTGGTGAGCTGCCTAATAGACAGAGGTGTGTGTTTTTCACACTTTGCCCTCTTGATATTTCAACTGTTTTTGTTATTACTGCTTGTAGTTTATATTGCAGAATTTGTCAAGACTTTGTTCTGAGTAGCTCAAAAGCATGTTATAACATTCAAGGATGCTGGAGAGCTTCAGGACAATACGTGTGCTCCCAGCTGGGTTGAGATCAGCAAAGGTAATCCACACAATCCTCTTACTCTTTCAGCAAAGGGCATCTTCTATTCACTTCCTTAGTCAGATCATCAAAAATGTAGTGCATATAAAGGAAAAAAAGATGTTCTTAGTCAATAATGTTTCATATGGCTGAAGGCAAAATAAGCCTATAGAAAGATATTCAATTGGCTCGAAAAGAAATATAGTGGAGTCAAACATGATTAGTAATATTTAGCAGTTTTTCTATATCTAAATGGCTATTTGGGGAATTTTAATATTTTTATTAGCAATGGGTGAACCTCAAAACTTTGAAGTTTGTAAATTAAACTGAGTGAGAGTAAACACTTCCAAATTCAAAACTGCTTTGAAGTTTATCTAATTTGCCAATATTTCC
The DNA here is from genome assembly GCA_007922305.1 of Dermatemys mawii. Taxonomy (NCBI): domain Eukaryota; kingdom Metazoa; phylum Chordata; order Testudines; family Dermatemydidae; genus Dermatemys; species Dermatemys mawii. Next base: position 12,360,441 of record ML677353.1, read on the forward strand.
TTTTTATTGTTCCACCTTCCAAATCTTCACTTTGCACCACTATTCTTTTGGCCAGTACATGCATAAACTCATCCAGCAACAATGTTTTTTGAAGGGACATCACAGTTGTTCTTCAGTGAAAAGAAACACACAGCCCCAACAGTATTCATGGCCCTATGTAGACATGTAAAAGCCCGCTCAAATCTATGCTATTTTGTAGTTCTCTTATCATTCCATTGTTGATTTGGAAAGATGATACTTATGTCTTCTACTTCTCTTCTTACTGAAGTGGTAAAGGCCCATGGTGAGTTTTTGAGCAATATCAAATAAAGATTTAAGGAATATAAATGAAATATATGACTTAAACCAGAAGCGACTTCATTAGTTGACTATTATGCATGGTGTTTGTGTGACTGCATTAGAAGACAGAATCTGGCCCACTTGGAGCGAGGTGTGTGTGTATATGTGATGAAAGATATAGTGTTATATGCCTGTGTGCATGTTCAAAATGGCCAAGAGAGATGTACACCCCTAGTGGATGGAATAAGTCATGCTTACATTTCATTAGTTGGAAATAGAGCTGGTCAACACTGTTGGAAATTGCAAAATGTCAGAAAAGGTGTTGGCTTTTTCTTTCATTTCATAACAAAAGCTAGAAAATTTCCTCCCAAAAGGAAATAAAAAAAATTAGGAAAAAAAACCCCAAACCAATTCAGTTTGTGTTTTTCCTGAAACAAAATGGAGCAGCTAATTGCCCTGATTCTTACAGAATCATGAGGCTGGCCCCGTCTTTAAAATGTGCTATGAAACATTTCAATTTGATGAATCTGCATTTTCTTACTAAACATCTTGTGGGAAAATCCCCAGCCAGCTCTGGCTGAAAATGTTTTCCTTTTTGTGACTAATTCCCACAGTGCTAGCTCTGAGGAAGTAAGTATTATCATTCCCATCTGACAGCCAAAGTGAGACACAGAGGGTAAATGGCTTGCCTAGGCCACACAGCAAGACAGTAGCAGAGTGGCGATTAGAATTTAGGGCAGGGGTCTCCAAGCTATGGCCGGGGGGCCGGATCTGGCCCACAGCTTCAGTTTGTCCGGCCCCCGAGCTGAGCAGGCAGGTGGAGAAGCTGCTGCTGCCCCGCCACACAAGCTGCTACCAGTGGCCCCATATGTGGAGGGGTGAGTGCCCCCCACAGCAGTGGCTGAAGGAGCAAAGGTGGGGGGCAGCGGCATAGCTGGAGGAGCGTGGTGGGGGGGTGTAACGGCAGCAGCTGGAGGAGCAAAGGGTTAAATTTTAACCACAGCACTGAACCAAACAGTCCCAACCAACAATGGGAACCTGGGGCTTCTCTTACCAAAGTACAGCCAAACTTTTGAATATGTGTATATGTATGATACATATTTGTGAGTTTTTAGAAATAAATAAAATAAAAAAAAAGTGAAATGATTTTTAATGATTTGACAAATATTTTGTGGGATTTCACAGTACCTGCATTGATTATACAGCTACTTTTATACCTGATTTAGAATTTAATGAAACACTGACACAGTAGAGTAGTGTTGGGTTTTTAAACGATTTTGCATATATTTGCATATATTTAATTTTTTCCACAGTTGCTTCGGCCCGCGAAGCCCCTTCAAAAATCTAATATGGCCCTTGTCTCATAAAGTTTGGAGATCCCTGATTTAGGGGTTTCATAGTGAATGCATACTGTTTCAATAATTGATGACCATGGTGCCTGTATATGTGAGCAGTTATGGTTTGTTTGTTTTCACTGTGAGATTTTTAAGTATTAAAGACACAAAATATTGACATTTTCAAGGTAACATTTTAAAACTAAATATCACAAAGGAACAAATGTCAGTTTCCAAAAGATACAACTTGTCTTGTGTTAAACATCCAAAAGCTCATTTCAAGCAAGATAATTAAGATTCTCTTTAACTTTTTGGTAAAGGTTAAACCTTTGCCTGGGTCTGCATGATGCCAGAGGCAACAGCATATAATATATCTAAAAAGCTAACAAAACAGCAAAGGGCAGACTTCTAAGAGATGGCACAAAAAAGGATGCTACTCAACACTCTAGGATCTTATCTCAAATAACTCAAAAATCTAACAATGTCTGCATATAAATTGTGTATTAAAGGGTCAACTTAAATATGGACTAGAATTTAAATTGCACAAGAAATGAGCTTTTACAGAAACTAAGATCAAAAGAAATGTTTCCACACATTTCTTTTAAAAAGTTCCAATGAAAAAACAGGTTTTTTTTCCGTCAACAATTAACATTTTCCCTTGAAATGTCTGAGGGGCAAATTTTGCAACAGTAAGAACTGAAAGTGACCATAAACAAAAGTGAAACTGAATTGTTAGCTGCTAATTGTTCAATATGAGAAAAAAATCGAATCAATATTAAATAATGACAAATGTGAGTTTCATTGTTAGTAACAAAAATGGTTATTTGAAAAAATATGTAAAGAAATCTGTTGCTATTTTTGCAAGTTACCTTTCCAAATATGCTCAGTCGGTTAGGATCTATGAATGGCTGTTTCAGTAATGATCTGTAAGAAAACAGGAAATGTTACATTCTGGAGAATCATATGAGTGGAGTGGGTTATTTGTAGACAAAAGAATTGTGATAAACTATGTGAGAAATAGATTTTTAAGAGTTCATATAAGAACAATAAAAGGTGTTATTTTAGTGAAATCTTGCAGTTTGTTTTCAGATCCCTACACTAAATGATAGAGGCCTTGTGTTTTGGCAACGATCAAAATTATGAATCCTCCCACAGGGGTAATTCATCAACTATGCTTCCAGTAGGATAATATATAGAAGAGAGACAAAAAATTTCAGGAAAACTGCTATCTGTTTATTAATAGCATCCAGAAAGAATGAACTCTCAGGGCCACCTGCATAGCCTCCTGCTTAGTGGTACACCCGCATAGAAACCAGATAAAACACAGAGTAATGACTCTGAATTCATAAACACAGAACTCTGATTTATAATAACTCTTGGAATTAAGATGTGGCGCCAGTTAGAATGCTTATTAGAGCTACATGTCCCAAAAGAGGCCTCATCCAGTTGGGAATGTGCCCCTGGTCCCTCCCCCTCTCTGCAAATCTGCCAGTGTGTGGCAGCAAAGGAAGGGGGCTAGGGAGGCAGGAAGAAGCATGCTGCTCCTTTCAACTGTCTGTGAAGCATTTTGTGAAGCTTTCTGTCTTCAGTAATGATCTGAAGGAGGACAGAGTCCTTCCACTCAGCCTCAACATATTTGCAACTCCACTAACATTTCAGAGATGCAAAGCCATTTGACCTGTATGCAGTTAATGTTTTCATTGTCTTCAGGGATTACAGATGACTGTCAGAAATATAAAACATGTCATTCTAAAATTGTTCAAACATACATGAGCATATTTAGTACATGAATGTAGGTAATAATCCATCCATCTCTAAAATACCATGCAATCAATGAGTGGAGTGATCCCCTTAATAAAAAGTGTTATCACTTTTTTACATATAAATATACAGCAGGGGCCTGATTCTCTTACTTAAATTGGAATAAATCTGCAGTAACTCTGTTGCAAGCAATGGAGTTTCCCATGCTAAGACTGATGATGCAAGTGGGAGGATAATAAACCCTTTGGCCAAATTCTGCTCGCATTTACATTATTGCAATTCCGGTGATTTAGTGTAGTCACTCCAGATCTACAGTGATTCAAGTGAGAGCAGAATCTGACCCTATATGTCTAAGGCATTATATTTCACTTGTAATGAAGCACTGTATATCATACCATGAGTCATTTTTCTAAGGAAGCCAGAAAAATATGTAAACTAGATTAGATTACATATTTAGATTAGGCCCGGAAGGACAACTTTACCAAAAAGGAACATCAATCCAAAACATTTTCCCTTTGATTTTTTATTCATTGAATCACACTTTGCAATGAAAAGCCTAATGTTTCGAAACGTGCTACTGCGCTAAAGATAAGCATTTAACATATTTCATTCTGCAAAGGGAGATCAGTAATAGCTGGAAATTTGCAGTTAAATATGTCTATTCATCAAGGTAAAAATGGATTAAAATAGAAGAAAAGTTTCAACATACGTACTCTACAGCTGCTATTTGGTCCTTCACTTCCACTGAACCTAAGCAACGATGAACTTCCTGTAGAATTTTAAGGCCTTGAAATCCACTCCCTCTGCCATCAAATCGAGCTACGATGACATTATCAGAGTTGACAAGCACCGAATCCCAATCAACGTGAAACTTATCTGTAACCAACTGGCTGCCTGGAGCTTCATCACTGTAAATACCAACACACCAGACACAAACATAGACTACTGACAATGTGATACACTTTGCAGTTCTTCAATATTTTATTTAACCCAGACAGCAGAGTTCAGTTAGTTTGTGCAACCCAGTTGAATTATTGTCAGCTTAATCTATACCATCACGTTAACCAGGGCTGTTATCCTTCGTGGCAGCAGTAAGCAAAATAATTTGTTGAACAGCATAAAGCAAACCCACTATGACTCTAATGCCATGCAGTAATTGGGATACTTGGATAATTTTTGCAGAAAAGAGACAGGAAAATGTACCACGTGCTTTTCATAGAGTGATTCTGCAATTAACATTATGCTTTCTGGTTATTTGAATTCTGGAAATTCCATTTTAGAATTTGTTAAGATGCTATAGAGTGACAGCAGGGAAAAATCATTATATCGGCCTCATAACTAAGCAAGAAATAAAATACTCCTTAGAATGATGTTTTCCTAGAAAACAAAAATACCTGCATTATCATATCCTAGAATGGATTTTTATGAAGTAGACTGTGGAGGAGAATTAAGTACATTATGGGGGAAATTATTTTTTACTGTCAATGTGTCTAGTAACAAAAGGATGCAGGCATGAATGGTACATTGTTTTTGTTGTTGTTGTTGTTTAGTCATAAAATAAAGATTTTACAGCAGAAAAGATAGAAAGGAATAGGAGGAAAGAGGTTTCTAGGGGGACGATAAGCGTTTTCCATTGAAGGTAAGTTTACTTTTTTCATTCCAATGAAAACAAAATGTCTGTTTTAAAAAGGAGCCTTGTCAATTTTTTCCCCAAAGATAAACACAGAATAAGAAAGCAGGCTACCATGAAGTTGTAAAAAAATGCAAAATGCCTCTGTGCAGACTGCATCTGCCAGATGAATGCAAATTAAAATGTAAAAGTGTCTGTGCAGGCTGTATGGAAATTAGATTGGACAGTGTCTATGGGAATATTCTAGGGTGAAAGAAGGCTGGAGGCAGAAATTATTATTTTGCTGAAGAAATCTAAGCTTGAAAGAGTTATAGAAATAGGAAAAAAACACACAACCCTTTCAATCTCCGTTGTGTCATAGGCTCTGCTGGCTGATTATTCAGTTTTATTTTTGCTATGGTAACAGACAGTTCAGCTGCAAGGTACTCTTTCAGATAACTTGTTAATTAGCATGTATATGTTACATAAATCTGTTTTCAAATTTACATAGGACCTACTATATTTATGTAACTATAATTTCAGAAACTAAGTTTGTGATAAATTATTTTTAAATGTCATGTCAATAGGTTACCTTTGGTTTTTCATTCTTGTGCGTCTTGAGTAAACAATTTAATTTATAAAAGAAAACTACAGGATATTTTTAAAAATGGAGTGAATATAGGATACCGCTAACCCTGAAACAATAAATATGAAACCCCGCTTAATGTCATATGAGCTGGGTGGGAAAATACCACTGTCTTGGCAGGATTTCAGTTTCTTCATTAATTGAAATACAAAAGCAACAGGCACTGAGCAGCTCTTCCTATTTATATTTAACATTTAGAATGGGCTTTCCAAAAGCGTTCAGTGTAGATTTAACTGCTCCCATGATATAACTGACTTCAGTAGAGCCAGATTTAGAGCAATGGTGAGCTTTTAAGGAAAACATTACCCTAAATGTTCTTAATCAGATAATTTTCCATAAAAGCATTTGTCTAGCTAATTATGACTCTACATTCAGTTCTTCATTACTTTTGACTATTTCAGAACTTCACACCCAAACTTTCAAAAATCATATCTCAAGCCCCCCAAAAATCATGACCTCAAAACCATGAGATTAAAGAAATGGATTCTTGGTTTTTTGAGTTTTTAGATGCACAATGTCACAGTTAAAATCTTTTCTCTGCCACCAAAAAACCTGAGATTCTTATATAATCATGTCTGTCAGAAGCTAGGGCTTTAAGTGAAAAAATATATTGTGAGATTCATTATAAAACTGTGAGTTGGTAAAACTTCTCTTTTTTTCCCTCTGAGGTTTGTTTTTTAGTAGAAAATGGCCGAGTTTTCTTAGCATCAAACTTTAAATCCCACATGTCTTGCAGTGCAGTTGTAGATGGATTGCTTTGACATGTTAGTGTTGGTGCTTATTTCCCAGTTATTAATTTATTTCAAATATGTCTATATAGATAGTTTGTGATGGACACTTAGAGCCACTCCCAATAAGGCATGAGGCCAGCAGAATCCATTTCTTACCAGTACAGCCCACTCTCCATGGGGAGACATGTGGTCTCCTCCCTGCCCCGCCCCCAGGCCGGGGTCCCCACACTGTCCTCATCCAATCCACACGATCCACGCCCCCTTACCTGGGAAGCTTCCGCTGCACTGGAGATTTTGGAACTGTAGCGGCGAAACGAGCAGAATATGGGGCCACTGGGCGACCCCATATCCATAGCTCCGCCAGTACAGCTGTACTGCTCCCAGGGCCGGCTCCAGGCACCAGCATAGCAAGCAGGTGCCTGGGGCGGCACTCTGTAAGGGGCGGTATTCCAGTCATGCCACCCCGCTTCACTCCTCTGGCCATGCTGCGGCTGCACCCTCCCCTTACTGCTCCCCGCCCCCTTTTTTTTTTTTTGCTTGGGGTGGCAAAAACATTAGACCCGGTTCTGAGCACCTCCAGCCCTTCCACACAAGGTCTCCTCTATCTGTACAGCAGCCCACCGGACGAGCTGCTCGCATAGAGCCACCCGGTGGCCCCATGTACTTCTCCTTTCCCCACTGCAGTTCCTGGGAGAGCCCTGTGGCTCCTCCAGGCACTTCCTCCAGTGGCTGCACTGCCCCCTGCCCCATCTGACACAGCCCTGTCCTCTGGTGGGGCTACTGCTGTATAAGGCTGTGGAAGGGTGGGGCTGGGGGTTCTTCCCCTTTCCCTGCTGTGATTCTGGGAGAACCCTGGACCATAGGACTCTCCCGGGAACCTCAGCAGGGAAAGGTGCAGAATCTGGGGCCACCGGTCGGCCCCACGCTGGCAGCTCCTCTGGCAGGGCTGCTGTACAGATGGAGAAGACCCTGTATGGAACGGCTGGGGGCGGTACAGCTGCGCCGGAGGACGTGCTGCTCCTCCTCTTTCTGGTATGCTGTACCAACTATAAATATCTTGCTGGTGTAGCGGACCGGACTGGACTGCTGTACTTGCTCTGCTGGATGTGGCAAAACTCCCAATGGCATCAGTAGTGTCAGACAAGGGCTTTGGAGTCTCAAACTGCTACTAACACAAATGACATTAATCATTTGGGCTCTAATTCACCCCTCTGCAGAGGGACAGGACATATCCCATGAATCATTTAAGTCCCACTTGTGCCCTTCAAATAGGACTTAAGTGGTGTGCCAGATCTTCACACAGGGGTGAATGACACTACTGGAGCACAAGAATGAAATTTTTTTTTGCGTCCCTCTTCAAATCTTTTGCTATCAAATGTCTCTAGTTTTGACATGGATGGACTGTATCAAACCCCCAAAGGGGATGGTATGAAAAAGAAGTCTGCATCAGAGTCATTAACATGGACACACAATCTATTTCAATACAATGGGGAATGCAATGTACATCGCCTCTCTTGCCACACTGTTTCCTGAATTCGTGGACTTTTCTATCCATTGTAGCCACTCACATGCTGAAGTATATATACAAGGACTACGGTAGATAGAAACTGCACCTAGCCATGACTGCAGTATGGACTTCCACACTTCACAATTAGAGGTGAGCTTGAGCTGCAAAATTTGCATTGCAATCCATTCCAATCTTTCCCAAAGTGCAGAGCATTTGGACCAGGATCTTGATTTATACCCACCTCTGCATACAATCAGCTTCTGTTCATTGTTAACCTGCTCACATGCAGCATGCCAATAATACTGCAGAAGTGGAGCACTATAGAAACACTCAGTATCTTCCACTGCTACACCTTTTTACAGGATGCAGTGTCTCCCTTCTATGATCCCCAGTGGCTGATATGGAAAGGAGTAGGGACCAAAAACCCACGGTCTTGAGTGCAAGCCTCCTTGCACCCCCACCCTCACCTGAGCACGGGTAGGCACAAGTGAATTCCTAATAAGCAGAGCATTACACTTATTTCAGAGCCAACAAAATCAAAAACACACACACACACAGAAAGGCCATATCCAACTATGTGCCTTTCTCTCTGTCTTCTAGGAACTTCATTTTGCAGCAGCATTACTGTCTTTTCAACAACAAAACAGGTGCAGTGGGATTCAAGTGAAGGAGTTATCTAATAATTCTTAACTTTATTTTTTGTACTTGTACTAGAGCAGCATCTTATGAGTCTGCAGTGATAGCAAAGCTGAGAATGATTCAGAAACCCTGCTGAAGTTCACCATTGAGGTGCCATTTAAATAGACAGAAGCTATCAATAATATACCAATATCATTGACCTTAGCGAGTAATTTGTATGCCTCTTGCAATTCAGTCACATACACCTCAGACTGTCTGGAGAAAGAGCAGCTCATCATCTGTTTGGTATATTACTGAAAGGAGAAGAATCTTTTTATCTGAGAGCTAAGGCTTCAGCTCTCGTTAGAGCTTGGAGGGAAATATGTAGTTCTTATCACAGTGGCTATTATTATTATTTATTAATATTATCACAGTGCTTACTCAAAGACTTCTGCAACACAGTACAAACTCCCTCCCAATACAAGCCCATCAACCTAGCGCAGAATATGAAAAAGTATCATAATAGCATATATGAATTAGTGAGGGAAACTACAGCTCAGAAGATAAATTCTATCTATGGAATGCAAAATTAAATCACTGGCAAAACAGCCTGTTTTGCAAATGGCAAAAATCCACTGAAGGAAAAAAGAACATTTTTCAAAACTAACATGAAGAAAATACACCACTCATTCCCTTTTTTGTGGGAAACTTCTCACATGGCCCTGCTACTAACTGCACCCTTCATCAACAGTATGAAATCAGATACCTATAACAATCCCAAGCAATGGTGTCACAGAATGCCAAGCACTCCCCCACTGAGCATGGGTAGACACAAGTGAATTCCTAATCAGCAGAGCATTACACATATTTCAGAGCCAGCAAGATCAAAACACACACACAGAAAGGCCATATCCAACTATCCCCCCACTATCCCCATTCATATTCCCTGCTAGAGCCTATCGTAGCTAAAAAGCAGACAATACATTTGCAACCATGCATTTACCACTGGGGGAAAAACACCCCCAGAAAAGATCACAGTATCAGAATGGAATCATGGGATAGACTAAAATGAAATACAGACGGTACTGCAAAGGCAAAATGAATATTCTTTAAACAGCCATCAAAAATACTAAAGTCCAGATTGTGGCTTTTAAGCTAAAACTCTGAGTATTGGAGATGCAGAACTGTATCTGAGAAATGGAAAGAAGGTTGTGGTTCCATACTGTGCTGCTCCTAGCACTCATGCAGGGAGGGAAATATCCACACCATTGCTTCCCTTGCCGTGCCATCCGTATTCGGGAGGTTTAGAGAAGGATTGAGCCATGCTCCATCTTCTCCCCATCCCATTTTTGGAGTCCTGGTCCCTGAAAAGGAGTAGGCTTTGCACTCCCCATAGCACAGGACTGCTGTTGTCAGTGAAACAGCTGGGGAAAGTGTCTTACTTGTTTCTCAACTCCTATATGGCCTATGTTGGGCAGTGGGAACTTACAAAATGTTTAGAAAAAAAGGGGAAACTCCCAGAAGACTAAAACAAGCTAGGTTTTCAGAAGACTTCCACAAAACAACAACACAAAAAATGCAGAGAATCGTTTTCATTCCAAAGGGGAAAGAATGAAAAAATTAATTTGCAGGAGCGCATGCAAAACATGTAAGAGTTATGTAGATGGTTCATTTATAAATGATTCCCACAAAATTGACCTTCAGAATAACTTCAAATGTAAGCAGATGAAAAGGAGTTCTGGGATGTCCTGCTTCTGAAAAGGGTGTAATAGAACAGTGCATTGCCACAGGGCGCAGTATAAAAATATATGGTAGATTCCACCTTATTTATCACTTGCAACAGACACTGATTACCACTATAACATCCTCTGCAACAAATGAAAATTCCAGAAGAGAACCATTAATGCAAGAATGCTATCATGCTGAAGGTCTTAGAGAAATATCAATAGTTACATTTTACCTCCGTAAATTCCTGCTACTGTTTACATGTGTTATGGCATTCTTCTTCATCATCGTACCTGCCCTGTTAAAAACAAAATTGCCACTTTCCACCTTATGGTCTGGGATGCTGGTATCAGATCCATGTGATACATAAACGGTGCTCACTTGGCTTGAGTGAGGCCTACCTCTGGCACCATTTCCTCTACATTACGGAGGTATAAGTAGATGTATAAAATATGCAACACTTCTAGGAGAGTTAAGATATTTGATGTCTACTTAGGAATATGCAGTCTGATAATTTTTTTTCTCTGAGTTTAGAAGAATCTCTCTACTGGTTCAGTTTCGCTATATCCACTTACAGTTTGTACAGTTTTAAATGACATTAAATAATGAATGCTGACATTTAAGATGCATTATCTACAGATTTTGAAAGAATAAGGTTAATTATGTTCAAGAAGAAATAAAAAATGATTATCACCTCTCATTTTATTACCCACATTAAATGCTTAGTCTTTACTCCACTTAATCATTTCCTGTGTATTATGAAGGACTGGATCATCCAACTTTAATGAGTAAAATGAACCATAATGAAAAAAAATCAAAAATATGAAATTTAAACTTTGATCCTAATTATATAGGAAAGAGATGATAACCACACTTTAAGGCAATTATTGTACACCTCTCTAATCTATAGGCTACAGTGTATATTTGAAAGCAACTGAGTGTGAAATGTATTAGTAGTTAGGAGGAACAAATGGAAAAGTGGACAGTGTTAAATCTATTTGGTATTTTATGGCCAATGCATCACAATTCACAAGAGAGAAATAGGGCTAGCCAGAGGCAAACAGCTACTGTGTGAGGCCTGCAAATCTACTAGGTAGCCTGGTGTTCTGACCCAATATAAATTTGAACAGTGCTTTGCACTTCTGTCTAATCTTAATATGCTTTACAGCCATTATGGAATTAAGCTTTGCATCGCCCTTAGGATGAAGGCGGGTCTTACTGTAAGGAAATTTAGGCCCTGATCCTGGAACAGACTCTTTGAGGCTGGGCTCTGTGATGTGCGGAATTTAACTGAATTCAGAGGAATTCTGTGAAGGTTCAGGGGTTTGCCAGCACAGAGTCAGTTGCAGGACCAGGGCCTTAAACATTAAAGCCAAAAGTTTCAAACCTGGGTGCCTCCGTTTAGAAGTCTTATTTTAGGCACCCAAGTTTGGTTAGAGAAATTGAGTGATTTGACCAACGTTGGACTGGAAGCCTGTGTCAGCAGATCTTATTATTTCCAGTTGATTTACTACTTGAGCTATGGTTTTGAAATAGGGGTTTTACTGAGCCATCTACAGTACAAACACAGCACAAAAGATGGTCCCTACCCACAAAAGTTTATAATCTACTTCAGAGCCTCAGTCCAACATATTTTTTTTTCTGAGCCAGGAATGAAAGTCACTAATACCAAGAATAGCTGGATCAGGTACTGGCCATATGCATGACATGCAGAGCTATAATCCCCCTGCAAAAACTACAGAGCTGCTTTGTAGAGACTGTTACAGCCCAATGGCTGAAGTAAAGTTCAGGGGTGGGGGGCTTACATGCCACACACACTCCGCCCAAGTAGTAAGACTGTAAAGCATCAGCATCCTGTGTGCACCTCATTGTTCATCTAAACTTGCTGAAACCCTGGCCCTAGAGACACAATAAATTAGCCAACTCTTGCCTTCCCTCTCAACTGCTCCTTTCCCCATCCTTTCTTTCCTCCCTCTTTTCCTAAATTCACTGGTATCCTGCAATCCTGTTGATATAAACATTTTAAACCAATACACATCTACAGAGAAAATATAATTCTGACGACATCTCAGTCATTCAAACTGGATCAGGACCATAGAGGTCACATGCTTTGAAGAGAAACAGACAGAAAGAGAGAACACTAACCATTGTTATTAAGGACTACAGTGAACATTCCTTTTCCCCTTTCAGTTCCTAGCTGGCTTGATAGCTACATCACCCTTTGAGACCATGAGCAAGGAAAAAAGTGTGGCTGTTCAGCAGTATTCATGGTTCCTCTGGTGATCTACCACTAACATAACTATTGTATGGACACTCCTAATATGTATGTAGAAGGGACAAAGTGACCCTAAGTCAAGCTACAGAAGTACCACTTTCAGAAGGTAGAATGTCTGGGAAGACATCACACAATCAGCCAATCAGTGTTACCTGAAACAGCCTGATGTCCTTCCTGGAAGTACAGTACTGCTTTTTGGAGGTGGTACTTCTGGTAATGAAAAGAAGCAAGATGTCAATTTTGAGGTTGTTTGGATGGAAAAAATACCTAGCTTGTACACAGGCTTCCAACCATACCTTGTCTCAGAGACTGGAGCTATCCAAAGTCTACATGAAACCCCTGGGCTTAGTCCTGCAATGGTCTAATAGACAGAATCTACATTGACTTCAGCTGAAGTTCTGCACTCTCAGGTTCCATTTTGGGTCATCTTTAATTCTAAAAAGAGATTAATTTGGCCACCTCAGCATAGAGTTTGAAGCAAACTTGGATGAGAGATGTCACCTCTTTCTCTTCAGGTGGTGGGAAAGGTGAGCCACATTAAATGAGCTAAAGAAGGTCTTTCCTGTTAGATTTTCAGTATTGATTTTTTCATTATCATGTAAAGGGATTTCTAAAACTAACTTCTGTTCACACTAACTCTGAAAATTCAGCATTGGAAAAGATGGGTTTCACTGAAGAGAAGCAGAAATTCAACATTCCAGAGGCAGAAAGACCAAAATTTTTTATTTGTCGCTAAGATCCTTTCCCTCCCATTTGCAAACACCACAAAATAATCACTTTATAGGCATAACTATCTGGTCACATTAAGGTATCACTGACAGCCTGTTCACTGGAGACCTACAGATCTCTAATCCTGGATACTATGCAAATCTAGGATTCAAACTCTGCCTCAGTACCACTCTTGAGTCTGAAACATCTCCCAAAAAAAACATTTTAAAACTCGATCCATACATCTGTCTTTATATGTGTGAATAATGCCCAGTCATAGCTTCTCTTTTGCCTTCCTCAAATTTGTATTAACTTGTAGTGCAAGAATTGAATATATGTTGAAGTATATTTATTTACTTAGCTTTTTTAAAGTCATTTTTTAAGCAGTTACATGCAAGTCCCTGGCTTCCCTTATTTACAGAAAAACAAGTGGCATATGGTACCAATTGTGCTGGTGTCAAATGAGTTTACTCCTTGATTTTCAAGAACTGCCTATACTATGAATGTGCTCAATCACACACACACACACACACACACACTCTCTCTATATATATATGTCAATGCTCTCCTCTCTGAAGAGGTCACATTTTACATCAGCCATTAAAAAAAGAGATGCATCCACTAGTTTAATTGAAAGATAGTCCAAGAGCCCAGTTTTCAAATGTAGGCACTTAAATGGAATGTCCAAATGACATATTGGGCATTGAAATTAGCACTTACTGCCTGTGTACCTACTAATGCTTAAGAACCAATCTGAATGCTCAAGTGCAGGAATTCTGGACAACTTATTTAGAGGCTCATGCTTGCAAATTAGGCCTTGTGTGTATAACTATAAGCATCTTTGGGGATTTTCATTAAGCAGAAGACACTGTTTTAATGTATCCTGTCCTACTGTTCATCGGGGATTACATTTTCAATATGCTGCATAGGGATTTAGGAGTCACATTGTTAATTCCCTACACAGAGTACTGATGGAAAATCTAGCCCAAGCCTGCAAATGATACAAGGCTGCAAATGCTGTATGGAAGTGGTATAATATAGGCATTAGACACATGGCTTCCATGTTTGTTAACCAGAATCTGAAACCAGTCTGTGGGTGCCAAGGGGGAATATATACCTGGGGTACTGAAAACATCAGAATGGATCCCAGAGTCGGAGTGTGCTAACGTGATTCCCTTTTACCAATGATAAATTAGTTAGTAATCACCGAGATGTGAGAAAAACAAAGATGGCTCATTAAAAATACAGGGATAAATTATGTCTGTTCCAGTGTGGGAATATGGAGAGAGGAGACTGTGTGTACTGAGAACCCCTACCTTAGCTCTCCTGCATATAACACTACAGCCTTAATGCAATAGCCCTCACTCCCTGGGCAAAAATGGAAGGTGGCTAAAGATGACAGAGGTATTGATAACTGCTGACATATCAGGGTGGGTTGGAGGTATGATCATGGCCCCACGTCCCTCCCCATGCGCACACATCCTGTGCATGGGTAAGCAGAAAGAGGTTGGCTCTGAAAGAAACATAGCGATGTTATTTCTATAGGCATAGCATGGGCTGCCAGTGAGTGCATCTGTCCTCCCATAGTCTTTCCACTGACTTCGGTGGGCAGTGGATCAAGCCCATAATGTCTCCAGCCACCGGTGCGCCAGTATTTTTTCTTCTCTCTGCTGATGCAAACAGGTGTGACTCAATGGAAGCCAGGGGAGCTACTTGAGATTACATCAGGTGAAGATCTAGCCTCTCACATATAGCTATCAATAACTTGAACCATGTTTATACTGACAAGCTCACAAAACAGGGTTTTTATTAGACAAGACAGAAAACAGCATCTTCCTGATAACAAAGTTTTTAGTTTACCAACTCAAAATCTGTATTATAAGGAAAGTGATATTTTCCCTACATTCACTCCCCCTGACATATATTTTATAACTGAAAATACAGAAATAAATCTCTCTTTATACCTCCATTTACCTACTTTTATTATTTTTAGTGACCCTAAATAGATACTTACATTATTAACAGAACAGCATACTGGTTTCGATCTGTGAAATCCTTTGGAAATGACAACTGTAAAGGAAGTTCTTTTAAGAAAAGAGCAAACCATTAAAGGTGGGTAGTTACACAGATGCAAAATCATAAGATTTGAAGAAAGTTTTGTGTGTGTTAAAGGAACATTTTGCTAAAATTACCATAATCCTCAATGTGAAGCATTTTAATTTCTGTCCGGAAAATCTTTTTCTTTAAAATAGTTTCTTTCAACACAGCATTATTTTCCAATATGTAAAATTCTGTAGGAAACAAACAGGAGGAATCAGGGTGGAAAAGATACAATGAATCACTGTACAACAGAGAAATCAAGATACCAATAATTAAAGAAAAAGAGACAAATATACAATGTTAAACCTTTTTATAGTTTCTTTCTTTAAACAAGTTTTATAGTGCACCTACATTGGAACTCAAATGCCAAACTACCAGCTTAATTCACAATATGCAAGGGAGTATTAATGATTTTTTATTCTCTGTTCTGGCTTCAATAAGTTTTGTCTTCATTAAAAATCAAGGGCTAAATTTTGCCTCGTGGTGCATGGCAGGATGAAAGAGCAACACACAGTCTCTTACCCTCACTACCCACTCCATTTAGGACCCAGACACAATGCAGATATTAGCATACCTGACACACAGTGGGAACGTGGATGGTCATACAGGAGATGCTACTATGCTGACCAATGCTCTGTGTTTACAGGAAGGCAGGCATATAGTCCCTGCCAAAATGGATGCCTGACAGTAAGCAGTGGGATAGGACTGAGAGAGCACATGATGCACCTATCACCAGCAGGAGTAAGGAGTTTGCTATTCTTAGTACCTATCTGTCCAGTGCAAGAAAATGACTCAGAACATCTTTATGTGGTCACTACCTTTCTGTATTCCTCCCTCTCCCACACTTCAGTGAGGAGCCAGGGCACAATTTGACTTAAAAGCCAAAGCCAGATTTGATACAACTCTTTTACATTTGGATGAAAGATCCTATTGTTCGTTTTTATCCTCCAATCTCATTCCCTTAATGTGGATTTTTAAAATCATATATCCTCATTTAGGGCAACAGGGGATAATCTAACTAGAATGTTAATTCTGGGCAGTCAACCAAAATGTTATAATTATAGTGTTAGGATATAATAATTTGAAGTGATATTTAATCACACTCTTGTTCTTTTATTAATAGAGGGGGATTATCTAATCCTGCACTGAAACATTACAAATAAATTGTGTCTCCTTATTGGGATTTTTTGTTGTTGTTGTTGTTAATGGTAAGCACTCTCTCTCTAGACCTACTGCCTTGTCTTCTTTTCATAATGTTCTACATAAATCCCACTCACATTTATGCTTTGTTTCCTCACAAATGGGAATTTCAGAAACAAATCATTTAGAGCCAAATTCTACTCTCATAAATACTGAGCAGCTCCTCTGAAGTTAATGAATTTACACTGAGTGATGTACTTTGCTCCTTGATCACTTTTAGGGTTGCTACCGTAGAGAGGTTGACAACTACAATACACAGTAAAATTGAAAATATGAAGGAGAAAGGGCAATTGTTAGCTGTTCCTTAATTAAGTGGATTAGTATAGTTATCAACATGTTGTACCTCAATTATGTATTTGAAAGGTCTGATCAGTATGACATTTTGAAGACGTAGGGCCAGAACCTCTGTTGTGGATGAGCTGTGCTTGGCCCAGACTAGACGAGGGTGGATAACGAATGGCTTCATGCCATCTTTGTAGCCCTGGGCTCTTGGAAATAATGTGCACCGGCCTGGACCTCCAGCACAAGTTTAGAACATCTTGAGACTGGTTTAACTAATGCCAGGTGCCTGTGTTGTAGATTGCCAGAGTGGAGGAATGCTGGGTGGGACTGTGGGCAATAACTGATGCTACGGTGGTCCTACAATACCAGATGTTTGTGGCTGGTTTGCATTGTCAGAGCAGCAAAGCTGCCAGGGAGCAGCAAAGGTACATAGCAGACAGCATAATTAGCAACATCTGAAATGTAGAGGTAATGGATGTGATCCCACAAAACTCAATTCTTGGAATTCCTATTTAAAACACCAGTGAAGGCTCTCTGGATTTGCGCCAGCATACCAGGAGCAGTACTTGGTTCACTGTATGCAAGTTAAATCAGCCCTGGGAGATCTGCACTTTAATCCAGAATAATTGGATTATAACTTTAAAAACATAAGTCTACCGAAGATGTGCCATAACAGAAACATAATTTACACAGTGAGTGAAAGCGATGAAGAACTCCTGCCACCTAATTAACCCAAGTGTAAATAGTAGATGAAAGATATGCGTCTAGCCTAACATGTATCTGAGAAATCCTGGGAAAGTTCTAGTCACTTGATTAATTTTTTTTCTTATCACTTCGAGCCATGTTTATTGCTAAAATGTAATTAAGACAGGTTTATGAAAATGAATTGCATATTTTTTTCTTTTACTTGTGTTAAAACAAAGATTACAATAAGGAATTCCTGTGGAATGGTGCTTACTTACTTCCAGGGTTACTTGTATCGTGCACGCTAACAACTGGAACGCCAGGCCCTATTTTTGTAGAGGGAGAAATGTACAAAAAATAATTAAAGTAGAAACAGTTTATGAGTTGCTCTGAACTTCAACAAATAGCAAAGATAGCAGTATTTGAAGGAAGATGAACACAGAGATTACAAAAATCACTTTGTGATGTAAATCTACAAAAATGCAGTAAAAATATAATATAGTTCCAAAGAGTTCCATAATTAAGAAACTCTTTTCTTACTCTACCCTACTTTCTAGGTATCACAGTTAAATGTAGGTTTAACATATTAAAGTATTATTTACTATATTGCAGTAGTGCCCAAGGTCAGAAAGTACCAGAACGAGTACTCCATTTTAGTAGATGCTGTATAAACACAGGAAGACATGGAGCCAAATTGCCAAATTCTGCAGTCAATTAGTTTGGTGTAGAACTCAAACAGCTTCACTGACTTAAATTACTCATGATCTCGAGTGGTGTAATTGACAGCAGAATCTGATCTGCAGTCCCTTCTCTGAAGACTATACAGACTAAAAAGACAGAGATAGAAAGGGTGAAAAAGGAACAATGGTTTTAACCACTGCACATGGCATATTTGTCTAAAAGATACATTCTGAAACAAGAAAGAGACAAAAAAGAAGGTAAGAAGGTCTTGTGCTAAGGAATGGAACTCAGGAGACCTAGATTCTTTTCTTGGATTTGCTAATAACTTCCTGTGTGACTCTGGGCAATTTGCTAATCCCCCTCTCCCGCCCCAAAAGAACCCCCCACAACCAACCAACAATTCAGAAAAGAATCTAAATGTTTCGTACTGATGTTTTTAAAATAAAGCATTTTGATTTTTTCATTTGAAACAACTTTTAGTTTCAAAATTTATTTAAATTTTATTTTAAAATTGAGAAATCTTTTAAAGAGCTCAAAAACCATGATGTTTTGTTTGACCTGATCTTTTTTATTTCTTTTTTTACTTTTCAGTTTTCCAAAAATTAGAAACAGTTTCACTTTGGATTTCCCTAAATGATTATTTCTCTCTTTTCTTCTGCTACTGCAAGTAAACAAAAAATCAGTTTTTCATCACTTGGCAAGGAGCACCACAGGAAAGCTTATAAACAAATAAAGACAAGGAAAGTCTGACAGGATACTAGCTCAACACTAGTTCTAGCAAACTGGGAATTAATTCTTCACTCAAGTCTCTGGAGGTGCTCATGAGATGAAAAGGGATGGGATAATGAGACAATGCTACTGACGGAGGGCAAACAGGAAGTAGAAGTTAGGCTATAAAAAGTGCTCATAGGTGAACAGAAGGTGAAAGAACTGAAGCTTGTGCTTGTAAGTATCAAGCTAACCAGCAGCCTCCGAAGAGTTTAGCAGAGATGTGTTTTTGTTGCAGCTTTAGTAGGGCCCTTTGTTTGTTTTAAAATGTATGTGTTGGGAGTGGGGGGGAGGGCGCCGGTATTTGTCTGTTCAAGTTGGTTTACGTCAAACTCTTGTAAGTAAACAAGAAAAAAGTTTCTGTTGCTGGACTGTGCTGCTGACTCTGACATCTTAGAAATGTTGTGCTCTCAACAGTCATTTTGTACTACCCTAGTGACCCCATGGGGCCAAACTGCTGCCATAAGTAGGCTGCTGGAAATTCCCAGGTAGAGTATATAGGACTGTACTCCATCTTCACATAGGGATTATGCTGGGGATATACTATATGTGTGACCCCAAGCTGGCAGCTCCAATTTATATTGAGGATAGGGAAAAACAAAGGTGGTGAATCCCCAAAGCCGCCTTGGGGCTTGCGCCATGTGCAGGGTCATACTCAAGATTTGGGCTCATGATATTCAGATACGCTAAGCATCCATAGATCCGATCAGCTTCCAGTGGAGATATGGGATCTCTCTACCTCTAAAAGTCAGACCCCTAATGACCAGTCCTATTGCTAGCATAGTGAATGTCAAAACTGGGAGTAGAATTAAGGTCATTCTCATTTCAAACGTACAAATAAATCATTCAGCTTTAAATACGTTTTACTAAAACATAATATGAACAAAAGCGACAAAGCCCAGCACCTCCTTGCACCTTGCTGGGGCAGTGGTTCAGCAGTGACTCAGAAGTTAAGAAACCCCTTGCTGACTGCCCTATACCACTTTCTGCAGCACCCAGGGATTGCCTAGGTCATCTCTCAATCAAGAACTAATCAGGAAGAACCCTGCTTAAACCAGATGTTCTCTCTGTAATTCTTTTATCTTAAAAATAAAATAGGCTTTCATAAAAAGAACTGGCTGGTAACTTGTAACTGTTGACAATTATTCTAGTATCGGTTTCTGAGGAGAAAGGAACCAAGTATGCTTGGGCACCCTTTCTCTGTAGAGAAGAACACAGTAAGATTTCTGTGCATCCTAGAAATACCCTAGCCAGAGGGAGTAAGACATGGGTCTCCATCCAAGAAAGGCAGTGGGTGGAGAGCTGGAAATGTGAGAGTGAATGTTCTTGTTAGACCACTGAGACACAAGTGCAATTGCCCTGAACGATGACCATGTGTGTTGTTTATTTACAGGGGTCTTTATGAAAATACCCCTTATTTTAGTCACTATATATTTGTTTCTATTTGTATTAATATATTCTATTTGTGTGCAGGAAGGGGCTCTGGGCTGGGACAGGAAGTTGCGGGGGGCGGGAGTGGGTGAGGCGTGCAGGGTCTGGTGGCACAGCAGGGCTAAGGCAGGCTCCCTACCTGTCTTGGCCCCGTGTCACTCCTGGAAGTGACCGGCACATCCTTGTGGTCCATGAGGGAAGCCAGAGGGCTTTGTGCACCACCGTCACCTTGAATGCTGACTCTGCGGCTCCCATCAGCAAGGAACTGCAGCCAATAGGAGCTATGGGGGCGGTGTCTGCAGGCAAGGGCAGCATGCAGAGCCCCTTGCCTCCCCAAAGGGCGACAGGGACATGCTGGCCGCTTCCAGAAGGGGTGCAGAGCCAGGGTGGGTAGGGAGCCTGAAATCTCCCAGTTTGGCTTCAGTAGCTTCTGGGAGATAGAGCCCAATTACGGGAGACTCCCAGAGAAACCAGGAGGTTTGGCAACCCTAGTCCCAAGCTGCCATTAATTAAATGAGTGTGGGCCTACCAGTCCCTGTCACCAGCTTATAAGAACACACGTTGTTTATCTCATCTCCTTTCCATGACCCTTTCCTACTGCTTTTTTACATCCTTTCAAGTCTTTCACATTCCACTGATAAAAAGAGTTGTTTACGTGGGTTGAACCAGAACATACTTTTGGTAAATACATTCATGTTTACATGGATATTAATGAATTGATGTTTATATAAAGCAAGTTTTCAGTTATGCTCTAGAATTAATTGCACAGGATCAATCCAAACATCTATGTATAATGCAAACAGTAATTTATGTGTCAAGTAACGACTGTTAGGAATTACAATAGTGTCACTTTAAAATTCCACATTTCCAGCACAGACTCTGCCCTGTAGTGTGAATTAATAACCTCAAAATAAAATTATTATTAATAATAATAATTAATAAATAATAAACAACCCATTGCTTCCTAAAAGGATACAAAGAGTTTTGAAAGGCCAGGAGTGTAGGCACTACTAATTACACATTTCAACAACAATGATCGTAGGCTCAATACCTCCAATGTGCTCTGCCTATTGCCTGCATAGACCTAGCAATTGAGCTTGTTGCTAGATTAAGGTCTAAATAATTACCCAGAAGAAGATATTAATATATGATATACACAAATACAGTACTACTTTAAACCATTTTTATTGTGAACACTATATTTCACTTACCTTTACAATGTAGTAAAAAATGGCTGCTCAGAGGACTAAACTTTGCACTGAAGTATGTGCACTGATCTTTCATGAAGTTGCATGAAAGACATTGGCGGTTCAGTAATCCAACAGTTGATACACTGAGAACAAAATTAGATACAAACATCATAAAAGTTTTATTTGATATAACAAACTCATTAAGTGATGCCAAAGGCCCACCAGACAATAGGTTTTTCTTTCTGATCTCCTCTTCTTTTGCTAATCTTTTTTTTTTTTTTTTTTTTTTTTTTTTTTGCTAGTTTTGCACCGAAGAGGACAAGTTGCTGGTTGCTCCATTAAGCTACAACTCTGCAAGCTGCTCAGTGAGGGAGGTCTTCTAAACCTGCATGAATCAGCTTACAGGACTGAGACCTTAGTTATTAAAGGTACCCTTGAGTGAGAATAAAAGTAAAAAATAATGAGAATTAGAGAATTGTAGCTTTTAGAACTGGGGCTTCTGCATGGGTGAGGCAGTCGGCCCACAAATTTTAGACTGAAGGATTGGGGCTTTGTATATATAATTTTAGCTACATTGAGAATACAGTATTTCGATACATTTCTATACAGTATAACAGTCTGAAGAACACCACTGCATTACGCCACTGCATTTAGAGTTTATCTCATTTTTAATTTTATATTATATTCACGTAAATATGATTGGCAATTTTTGAGCATAGAGTAAATTCTCTTTAGCAATGAGCAAGCTATTCCACACTCCTTGCACTTTTTGCAATCATTTTTATCTGTGCCAAAGTGAGTGTGAAATGTTATCACTGATATCACTTTACTTTGGTAGTAAAAATCATCAAAAAGAAGGAGCAATACTCCTGGGGAATTTTTTTTTCAAATCCCATCATTCTTCATTTTTTCCTCAAAACCTGAATTTTTTGAATAATTGCATTTTTGAAATGGCAAAAATTTAAACCACCTCTCTGGTTATTTTGAAAAAAAGTTAAATATTTTAAAATATTGTTACATTTTTGTTAATATTTTTCCTGTGTGGTATTTATAGTTCAAATTTAATAAAAAAAATGTGTATTTTGAAAAAATCTAATTTTGCTTGGCAGCATTTTACACCTACATTGTACTCATTTTGCTCAAGTGCAGATGACTAAACACACTGTGAGACAGCAAGAGGTCTGGCACACAGAACCTCTTCCTAGTTTATAGTACTTGTGTTAGGGCTCTTGTGAAGTTTCCTCTGAGTATTACTTACCTATGTAGCTGTCTTCCTCTTGGGGAATCTTCAGTGCTTAAAAAATAACTGCCCAGGAAAGACAAATAAAATTAAACTCACTTCTGAAAACTCTCTGATCCATGTAACTTTAGGAAGAACATTCAGCATGAAGCCCAAATCCATGCAAAGTCCCTTATACAACAAACAGAGCTGGGTGAAATTTTATGCACTTTTTTTGTGCGAAATGTTTCGCAAAGTCATGTTGGTTCTGCTGAATTGTTTTTTGGGTTTTTTTTTTCTGAAAAAGTCAAAACATTTCAATTTTTCAGTTCAAAATGACTTTGTATCAAATTGTCCTTTGATTTTATTTGAAAATAATTTAAAAGGTTTAAAAAATGCTGGAAATAAAAATGACTCATTTCAATTCAGATCAAACAAAAGGTTTCCCCCTGATCTTTTCACATCACTGAACATTTCAAAAAATGTTTTCACTTTGAACCAAAGTATTTTGGGTTTTCTAAATTTCCAGTGAGCCCCAAAAAATCCATTATTCACCCAGCTCAAATTACAAATGCGCAGAAAGCTTTACATACCCAGGCTGATGTAAGTTTTCATATCAAAACAATGTCGAACTCTCGAGGGCACATTATGGCTTCCTCTGTGTGGCATCTATGCCCTGAACAGCATCTAAAGAAAGCTTCTTTTCTTTTCTTTTCAAAACTCATAGCTGGATCTATCTGTAACTGCATCTCCCAGTAACCTTGGAGGCAAAGGTACTGTTTCTAATCTCACACAGGCTCCACCGCTGCAGCTGAAATTCTTTTGACTTCAGTGGAGATCAGAGTCAAGCACATTATGTTTATTTCTGCCTTACACAGATATAAATAAGGCCTGTTCCAAAGCCCACTGTAGTCAGCTAGACTCATTCCATTGACTTCCATGTGTTTTGTATCAAGCCCATACTGTTTCCTGGCACTGCCATTCAGTCAGTGCACTTTCTTCCTTATTTAGGAAGCTAAATACTGTCCCTGATTTGATTTTGACCAGGTTTCATTAACAAATTGATTGAAACTCAGTGATTTTGGCTTGAGTTCCTCTCTATTTTCTGATTTGAGTTTTTGTATCTGTTTGAACAAAGAACATCAATGTGAAGCTTGGAAAGCTGGAATGCCCACATATTAAAACCAAAGAAAAGGTATAAAACCCCTGTGAACTAAAATCTCTGAATTTTATCAAGTCTGATAATATTGCCATTTTTTTCCCTTGGATTCCAGAGGGAGGCGGGGGGAAGGGGTCTGGGAAGATTATCATCTCCATGCTGTAGTTTAATTCCTTTTATTTAATCAACAGAGTATGTCAGTAGATGTGACAGCATATTTCCATTAGTTATTTGAAAAATATATTTGCATTACACCTTCGCAGATCAAATGTATGAAACTGCTCTTTTATTATGGTTATAATTTATGGCAGTGATTTGCAAATTAAAAAAAAATATTGTTACTTAATTGTTTATATACTATTTCAAGTTAAATGGATTCTATCTCAATAATTCACAGATATTTTCCCTGCGAACAAAGAACACTAATACTCACATCTTTTGAGTATTTTCATCATATGCTAGGATTTTGATAACTTCCCAGTTTCCTGATGTCAGATGTCTCACATTGATTTGTTCAGTTTTAGCCTGCAGAGGAATGGTAAGTATTGACTTTCATCTTGCTGCTTATGTTTTTCTTTAACTAACATGATTGTCAGCATGCATCATTACTGATTTACAGTTTTTTAATCTTTTAATGTACAACATAACTCACTTAAATCATAAAACCCACATGCGCTGAAAGGCATTCTTTCTCCCTCAATATATTAATGTTTCCAAAGGTAGTACAATCATGTCAGCTTCCATTGCAATTTTTTTCAACTGCTCATACACAATATCGACAATAGAGGTTCTATATTTTATCTAGGTTGGCATATCTTTAGTTTTGGTGGAAGTTTGATTTCATCTAGATGCTATCAGAATACATGCTGAAATGTTCACTATATTAAAAAAAACCCTTTAAACTAACAAATAAGTTAGTCAGAAATGAGAATAAAGGTGCAAAAGATCAAAGCCAGATTTTAAGTGCAGCAATTCACAGCAGCTGAGGATTTGACCCCCAAAGCTGCAAAGATCTAAACATAAATAAATATCACCTGTGTTTCTTGAAGATTTTCTTGTCCTTTATTTGCTGGAGTGGCACAAAGAGGCTTAGCTGTACAAACATTAGCCAGTTACTGCTTAAAATTTACTGTATGCTTGTACAGAGCAGAGCACAATGGGACCCTGACCTGGTCTAAACCTTCAGACATTAACACAATACAAATAAACACCACCAACACTACCACTGAGGTATGCATATAAGTGTTTTACTCCCCTTTGTTGCTAACCTGGTAGGAGTCAAGGCAGAGCCGAACTTGGTCCCTAGAATCCACTTGTGATATTTGCCATTTAAACTATCAGAACCTAAACTTCCAGCCCTTAGAATTAGTGTCTTGACTATTGAGAAAATAATTTTGAAAAGCTGCTTGGGAAAGAATTGCATGGAGAGCGTAAGGTTGTACAATAGTTCCTAGAGGCCCCATCTGAGGTCAGGGCCACATTGTGCTAGGGGCTGTACATATCTATATTAAGAAATATTCCATTGAAAGTTGGGTACTGGTATTAGTTGGGGCATCTAGAAACTAGTGAAGTGAGTGAGTGAGTGTTTCCTGTTTGGTTAGATGGTAAAGGCTAGAGGACTTTTCATTTATAACAAAGTCCCCCTCTTGGCAGCACTAAAGGGAATTTTTAAGTTCTGAGATCACAGATTCCAACATAAGCTGTGGTTTATATTGCTGATAAGTATTATGGCTGTTTTCTAAGTTACAGCTGTAATGCATAATTTATTATGCTTGCTGGCAATTTTTGCGCCAAACCATTTAAATTACTTTTAAATTTTCATACTATGGTAGAAAATAAGAACCACTATATATTTGTATTTTGTGGAGGGAGGGGGGAACTAACTAAGAATTTCCAAGAGACATATCACTACTGGTTCAGTCCAATTTTTTAATTAATTTATTTTCAATATGATATAAATTACTAAAGGTATTTGGGAATATAACACAGATTGAGCACTTTACATTCAACAAGTAAATAAACTGATAAGCTTTAACATTTTTTAAAATATATCCCAGGGAGATTAAATTAGATACTTTTAATAACCTGATTTGGTTATGTAATTGGCATTTTGTGTAATTCTTTTCTAAAACTTAGCATTTAAGGTTGATTTAAGATATTTTAAGCAAATCCATCATATCTCACTAGCTGTGCTTCATTTGGATAATCAAATCCCAATGATTAATCAAAACAGAAGTGCATTGATCATTAAAGTTTCATTCTGTGTTATTAGACTTTTATGTTGGGGGCAATAAAACTGCTTAACTTATCCTGTGTCTACCTGCTTACTTCTGCTTAACACTACCAATGAAAGATCTTAAGTGGGCGATTAAACATAATATTCCATTGTTTACTGCAAGTGTTCATGGTGGATTTTGGTTTTCATGATGTCGAGTACAAACCACCTATTTAAAATTCTGCTGAAACAACTGTTATGCTTCTGTGGTTCTCACAAAATGTGATAAAAATTTGATATGTCAAAAGACTTTATGTGAAATGGTTAATATAATTTTTATGTCTCCATGTTTGCTTTTGAAATGGACAATCAGATTAATACAGTGTGCAAAGCATAGCATATAAACACATTTCCTATCCTTTATTGCCCCATATCAGCCCCATTACCATACAGAGCGTTGCTTACTGATGAATAATGGTCAGTAGATGGAATGTCTGGTTTCCTCGTATATATGTAGATATATACGTAGATAAAAAACTAACTCCAGGGAGCAGTTATATACTAAAAACCCAAATTCATCTCTAGTGTAAAGTACTACAATTCCAATTAAGTCAGAGTTAGACTTACTCATTTTTGTGGTGAATTTTGCCAAAACAATTAGAGGTCTTGGCCACTTTGCAGTTATATATTCCTCCATATCTTTATTCTGCTGAAAAGGGATGGACTGCTAAGAATTTAAGCACATGCTTACTTTAAGGATATGTGTAAGTCCAGTTGAAGTCAGTCCTTAAAGTTAAGCATGTGCTTAAGTTCTTTACCAAACAGGAATGGATTTAAGAATATGCTTATATGCTTTATTTAATTGGGACCTGAGTTTCCCCAAAACTTTGGTCAGGTCTAATCATACAGCCTAGAAGGTCACTCCAAACTTTTTATAGGCACTAACATTTAGTGCTATATTACAAGACATTTTCCCTCCATTTTGTTATTATTTCAAATATTTTTGAATGCTACACAGCACCATACAATGGGCCTAAATCTTCCTTAATTGTTATATTAGTGTAATATTCTCTGATTTTCATGTACATCACTGGTTTATTGAAGGATGGAAGTTTAACACATATATTTGTGTTTCCCATTCTAAAATCTTAGGGCACGTCTTCTCCGGCAGCACTTAAAATGGCTTGTGTAGTCGTGGCAAAATATTTTTTCACACCCCTGAGTGAGAAAGTTGCAGTGCTGCAGTGCAGTTCCAGTGTAGACAAGCCCAAAGTGATAAATTAAGGTGCAACTGCTCCCTCTTTTTTTCACACTGCATTCTGAACAACATGCTTTACACCTTGTCTACTCTGTGGTGGGGGAGAGAAGTCGACCTAACATACACAACTTCAGCTATGTGAATAGCATAGCTGAAGTTGACGTATTCAGGTCAACTTACCTTGGTGTTTTCACGACAGTGAGTTGACTGCTGCTGCTCCCCCATCGACTCCGCCTGTGCCTCTCACCGCGGTGGAGTTCCGGAGTCGACGGGAGAGCACTCGGTGATCGATTTATCGCATCTAGATGGGACATGATAAATTGATCCCCGAAAAATCGATCTCTACCTGCTGATCTGGCGGGTAGTGTAGACCTGGCCTGAGATCTACATGAACATTATTATAAGAGTGTGACCCCAAGGAGCACTGGTATCATGAATGGTTGCTATTTTAATTCCCTAAGGCTCCTCTGAAAATCCCAGCATAAATTGTCTGGGATATGACTGCCTCTCTTCTTGTGTCCTATTCAGATCAGCTGAGGTACCTGAATTAACAGCCCCCTGATTTAAGTGGAAGCTGGAGGAATTCTCAGCTCTAGAACTTAGGCTCAGATTCTCCAAGGATGTCTTACTCCTATTGATTTCAAATGAAATTAGAGGCCAAAATCCCTTAGAGGACCTGGGCCTTTCATTCTATATTAGTTTACCACAGTCCAAATTCACTGGAACTTCTGGTCACACTGCAAAGCTCATCCTTTGTCCCAGGCTCTTCCCTGGGAAGAGGGATAACCCAAAGAAGTCAAAGTCATTGGAAAATGTAGCTCTTGGAAGTGTCAGAATTCCAGTTTGGTTGAACTCTGGAGGGCTTCAGATTTGGACACTGGTTCCCGTGTATGTTTTATCCATTATATTGTGTGCGTGTACCCAGAGTTCTGGAATGATGCTTTTTAAAAAAATATTAAAAATATCTAACGTAAAATTGGCATTCCTGAAAATTTCCTTATGTCTATATTCATATGGAACTTGTTGCACTAATACGGAGCATTATCTTGCTATCGAGGATTTGGAACGCAAACAACGTCTCTGACTAGTGCTGGAAACAGGAAGAGCGAATGACTCTTCCTGTCAGAGTGCTGTGATAGTGTCTGCTGTTGATAGCGCTATTGAGCATCTTTGGCTACCATGGAGAGAAAGTTCATCCACCTTCCTGGCTACACAGTACTGCAAATGTGTCTTGCAGAAGAGCTGTGGTCATCACAGAGAAAAGAACACCCCCATTATACATATATGGAGGCTCTCAAGTGTCTACATAGGCAGTCTTTTGTTTGTGTAAGACATGTCTAGGGACACCCCTTACCAGTATGCCTGGGGGATTTACAACCACTCCCCAAAAATATGAACTGAAGCAAAAACTTACCAGAACAATAAGCATGGCTATGTGGTGGAATTCACCCCGGCCACCTTGTTTCACTGGGACTATCATAAAGAACTTACTTCCATCTTTGGAGAAAACTGGCTCCTCATTCTATAAATATAAAAATGTTTCAGTTGTCTCCAACTGTGTATTAAAACTCTCCATCAAATAATCAGCTTGGATATCTAAATCTGTGGATTGTCATTGTCCTCCGACTTACAGCATAAACCGTGTCTATATGCTGAGGTAAAAATAGTGGAACTAGAATGGCTAAACTTCAAAGCATTCTGAGATATGGTTCAGTTCAGCCACTAAATGCTTTTCAAAACTCTTTTGCCTGAATATTTTGGCTGAAAATCTCACAAAACTGACTCTCTCTCATGTGATTTTTGATATTGTCCTCTTTTGCTAATGTTGGAAGTACCAGAGAGTTTCCTTTACGGGCATATGTGTAAAGAAAGAAACAAGTTTTATTCATAATGATGACAAATGTTGTCTACTGCATCAATTCAGCAAAGCAAACTTGGCTTTAGCAGGACGTAAGCCATTGTTTCTGAATTTGGATAGACATAAACACATGCAAGTGCTTTGATGAATCAGTACCCGATCACTGACTGTAGAATGGTGTAACTTTGCTTATTATGCATCTCCCAATCCCAAATCATATATAGAAATATTAAAGGGATGCTACCTACCATAAATTCATCATTTTTAATGATTTTTTTCTTACATACACCTTCCAGGATGGAACCTGAAATGTGTTTTAAATAAATAGGTTTCATCCCTTTTTGCAATCTGTTGGATGTTTTATTTGAATCTGTGAAAGTGGAATCATTTGCTGACATTTTGGTTCTACATACAATTCATGTTCATGAACTTTGATATATATTATTCTCAAGCATTCCTCTGGAGCCCTTTCCCGTCTACTCCTTTGCATCAGTTTTGAACAGGAGGAAAAAAGGAGTCAAAACATTTTTATCTGATAAGGCAGCAGATCTTACTCAATGCACACAAAAGTCAGATCCGCTATGCAAGACTACGTATGCTACATTGAATTTTTACGCAGTCATTTTTCTGGTGATCATATGTTAAATTTATGTGGGGGTCATGAAAAGTGACTATTTTATTTTAACAAAAATGTCATTTTATGTTTTGTTAAAGAAAATCAAATAACGAGATAAAAGTAATAATAGAAGCAGCTATGCATTACACATTTCAGACATCATTCGTACAGTACCTGTTTAGAAAGCCACACTTCTGATGTAATCTCATATTTCTAAAAGAGAAGAATTATCTTTATGAAATACATACAGACCAAAAAAATCCTTACATTCATCAAAACGACTCTTTTTATTTAATGTTTGTGTCCTGCGTTACAGAGCTCTAGCCCAGCAGTTCTCAAACTTCATTATACCACAACCCGCTTTTGATAACAAAAATTACTACACTACCCCAGGAGTGAGCACGGGGGCTAAAGCCAAAGCCGAAGAGCTTCAGTCCCAAGTGGGGGGCCTGCAACCTGAGCCCTGCTGCCTAGGGCTGAAGCTGAAGGTGAGCCTACAAACTAGGGGGTGAAGCTCATGGGCTTTGGCTTCAGCCCCAGGACGTCTAACTTTTGTCGACCCCATTAAAATGGTGGTGTAACCCACTTCGGGGTGTTAAGAGAGCTCTCTAAATCTGTATCCAGGCTAGACTTTTTTACTCTTCCCAAGGCTTAGCCTAGCATACTAGGGAATCCTAAACCTTAAATCTGCTGGCTTCAGGAAGGGGGTGGGAAGAAGTGGTCAGCTGCTGCAGGCTAACACAGATTGACTGAGAGGAAATGTCTGCAACAAGCAGGTTGTAACTTGCTCCCCAAAGAGAACAAGAGGCACCACGGCTAAGACACATCTACACAGGGGCTTGTGGTGAAAGCTAAGTGTAAGAAAGACAGTATGCATATGGGTCTCTTTGTTGTTTTAAATCCACTTCTCTCAATGTTGTGAACCTTTTGGCAAATAAATCCTACTTTGTTTGAAGAAGTTGCTTCTGTGCCACTGCATTTTATTATTAGCCACACGACCCCGACTGGAAATCATTCAGTGGGTGGTTGGATCATTGGGTTTCACCCCAGGGAAAAGGAAAGCGGCAGCCATTGAAAGAAGTGCACTTGAGGGACTGGACACAGCTTGTACACAATCCAATCACATCCTAGCAACAGCCTCAACTCTCCTTTATCTGTCACTTCTTGTGGTCCTTCTGAAGTTGTAAATTCACAAATATTTCTGAAGGCACCCAGACGTATAAAAAATATAAAGGGGAATGGGGAATGGGTGCACGTGTCTTTGGAAATAGAAAGGTCATCACAGGATGAACACCCAGTTTCCAGTACAGTTCTTATCAAACTCCAGGGGATTGTTATCATGATCTTCAATTCAAGCAGGACCCACTGGGTGTGGAGACATGTTTGTTAGAGGGGAAAATAAGGAATCATGAGGTGTCCTGAAACTTTGTGAAATAACTTCTGTTTTGAAATCCTGCCATATTCTATCCGCACACAGAGGCTGCTGTCAGAATCAGCAGCAAAAGCTGATAAACATCCTTTATGTAACATCCTTTATGTATGTTTATGTAAAATAAACATCCTTTTTGATGAGACTGGCCACTTTTTAGAGCGGTGTTATCATGGTTGAATTACGGGATAAAAACTGAAACATTATTTCAACACTGGGCTCCTGTGGACACATCACATCTTAGCAAGGGCTTCTTCTGCCGGCAGGAAATTTGGAAACAAAAAATTATCTTCTCCACTAAATGGTCTGAACTTTAGCTAGCTTTCAAACACCCTTATGACTCCATGACAGTCACCATATGTGATTTCCTGTGAAGCCCAAGGAAGCCTCCCGTCAGTCATCCCAGAAATGTCAATTTAAATTTAAAAAATAGTGTTATCTTGTGGTAATATTGCTTATGTACGATGAGCCACCTCGAACTGTCCTGCATTTTTCCTTTAAATCCATGGAAACCTTTATAGATACTAAGGTCTGAAATGGAACTATGTGGGGAGAAAGAACAGTGCCCAACAGCTTAGAGTACCTGAAGGGATACATCTTGCCTCTGCATTAGTTAGGTGTAAAATGCCTGATTTTCAGATGCAATGATCAACTGAAGTTAAATAATGAACAAAGCATAGGAACTCTGAAAATCAGTCTCTCGATTTTACTGATTGCATGAAATCATTTCATCGAAAAATCTGGAATTCATCTCCATGTTATCCATTATATATAGGTAGTAATTATGACATCAAAAGACATTCTGAAGACTAAACTCCAAGCACCTTTTTCTGGTCATAAGGATAAATATCAGGAATATAATCTGTGAAAGAAACAAACAAGGAAATCTGACTTACCTTGCTACATGCCCCAGTCGTGGTCTCACAAACAGTAAGAATGGAAATGTTTTGTGCTCTGTTTAACCATCTCACCACAGTCTTGGTATTGTTTACCCACTTTACCATAGTGATGTAGTATTCTCTAAGGTAAACATAAGTTTTAAAACATAGTGATCATATCATTTATATAAGGCTGCATAATGTTTTAAATTATAGTAGTAAGACCAAATATGGAAAACAAAGCCTGAACTGAGTTGCTCCATGAGAAAACATCAGTATTGAGGGATGGAATTGGATCCCAAAAATGACAAATATATTGGGTCATGGATGTATAACATAGAGACATACCTATCTCATAGAACTGGAAGAACCTTGAAAGGTCATTGAGTCCAGTCCCCTGCCTTCACTAGCAGGACCAAGTACTGTCCCTGACAGATTTTTGCCCCAGATCCCTAAATGGCCCCCACAACTCTGGGTTTAGCAAGCCAATGCTCAAACCACTGAGTATCCCCTCCCCATCACCACCACTAGGAACAGTAGTTATGGCAGGCTGCTCGCCTGGGAAGTTTCTGCTCCTTTAGCGGTTATCTTGCAATCTTTTAAGTACCTGTGAGACATATGCACCTTCAACAGCTTTTGTCCCACATGACTATATGCAATAAATTATTCAATAAAGATTTAAACTATATAAAATACCGACTGTAAATGTGTCAAATTGCTGCCATATTTAAAATAGTTATCCAAAAATATATACTGTCCATTTTGATGCTGATCCAGCAAATCACATAAACATGTGCTTAGCTTTTTGCAAGTGAGTAAGGTCTTTTCTGAAAGAGAAGAGACTTGTGGTTAGAGCAAAGCACTGAAAGTTAGGTACTGGAAACTAATCAGGACTGTACTATTGAGTCATGGTCAGAATAAAAGGAAAATAAATTTACCAGTATTCTCGTTTTTCTGTTTAACGTTAGAAGCAAATAAATAAAAGGAGAATCTACTCAGAAAACAGATGTTGCACCTGAACTTCCCTAGACTAGCCACACGTGTTAACAAATGCATTTGTTTTTAAAAAATAGAGTGTATGCAGACTGTAATATTTCTTGCTATGCCAGATGCTTCTCTCTCCTGAACGTACAGCAGACATCAAACTAAGAGAAACAAACTTTTGCACAAACACTCAATCCCTCCGTCACGAAAAAGCAAACCACCCTCCTCCTCAAAAAAATAAAAAACATCATTGCTTTGCAAGATTTGTGGGATCATTTTAACATATCACTGATACACTGTAAGTATTCTATGCAGGGACTGAATGAAGAGAAGTCAGATACTGTATCAATGTTAGTCGACTATCACTGTAGCAAATAACTTGTAATATCAGACAAACTGTCCATCCCCAGACATGTTTGGCTCAGCAACACACAGATTTTAATGGCACAGAATATCTACCTACCTCCTACTGAAACCCTGGTATGCTGTCAAACTAAAGATGTTACTAAGAAGGCCTGTTGCAGCTTGTCATCCCACAAAATAACTTGGCATGCTTGGTTCAATTCACTGCTTATGACAGCCAGCAGCTTCTAGAGTCCAGTTGAGAAATGTTCAACGTTGGACTTTAACAATGTGTCTAGAAATGTGGTCCCACTTTAAACCGAGTCAGTTAGCTTGAATTTAATTAGTTTTTAATGTAGTTTTGATGGAAGCTTCATTACTTGTTAACAGCAGATATTTAATTATAGAGACAAAAGACATCTTACTACATTACAGATGGCCAATTGGTGGACTGTAGGAAAGTTTTGTGGGACTTTTGATGCTGCCTACAAAAAATAATGGGCCTAGGAAAGCAATGCAGATGCCCCAGATCTGAATTTGATTCCTTGTTTATGGCTTGTGGTAAAATAACTAAATTGGCACACCTTGCCTGGGACTATCCTTCCCTTTTTTTCCACCTGACTCCAGGTGATAAGGAGGTTCTTCCAGATTGTGATCTGACGTGCTGACTGGAACTAGTGACTAGGGGGTTAGTCTTTGTATTTTGAATATGTAACATCAAGCCGCATTAAACCAATGGTTAAAATCAAACCATAAGGTAATCTTCCAACAAATATGTGAACCCATGATTAATTACACTCCTAGTTCACTACACATGAAAAATAAAAATAATTGTTAAATGGCCTGTAATTTTCTTATCTGATGACCAAAACCATTTACTTTCAAATTTCACTACTCTATGACCTGTTCATAAAGTCTCCCCCGACATGTGTCTTTCTGGAATTATAAATTGATGGTACATGATATTTTAACAAGCTCCAAGTAATGCTTACCTGTAGTACTATACTCCTGTACTTGGTTGAACCTATTTTTATCTATCTATCTGTCACTTACACAAAAAGAACATTATTAAAGTTTCACAAGCACTCAAACATTTTAAAAAATGCCAGATATAGGGTCACCTGTGAGACCTTAATTTGTCCCTCTGGGGCTAGATTCAAAGGGGTTCTTAGCAACTGCAATGTCTCATTCAGTGCAAGGGGAGAGTTAGGAATTCACAGAAGCCAACATGCTGAGTGGGGCAGCCAGTAGGAAGAGCTGAGGAAAGGAGTTATGCTTTAGCCCCGCCCTTCAAAGGGAACGAGGCACCTGACCCTGAGCCAGAGGGAGGTGCCTCCCTCCACTTGGAATTCACAACTGTGAACCCATTCCTGGAGTCAGAGGCCTAAGTTAGGTCAGTCCCTTCTCAAGGTAAATCGAGGAGGGAAAGCAGGCAGGGGTGGTGCCCCTCTTTTACTCAATCACACTGTGGTTTGAGCACTCACCCTGGATGCGGGAGACAGAGTCAAATCCTCCTTTGCTTGATATAGAGCAGGGACCTGAACCCAGATCTCCCACCAGCCAGGAGAATGCCATACCCACGGGGTTATAGGGTATTCAGGAGTGCATCTGTCTCAAATAGCTCCTGTTGAAGCTGTTCCACTTGGTATAAATAATATTCATTGGGTGGGTGGGGAGGGAGAGAGATACTCTATAGCCTGGTGGTTAGAGCACTCACCTGGGAAGGTTTAGACCAGAGTTACTGTTTCTGCTTCGCTGAATAATTTATTATTTACATGAAGTGGCACAGGTTTTCATCCCAATCTCTTTTGACTCCTTGTCCATTCTCTCTCTTCTCCTTCCCACCCCACCACACTGGCTCCAGTCCTAGTCTTCCTCCCAAGCCTCCATATCCAATCTCAATATCCCACCCCACATCCCTCATTTCCCATCTCCTTGTCTCAGTTTTCTCCTTCCCTGACTTCTTGTACCAGTTCATTCCCTGCATGCCAATTCCTTGTCAAATGAGTCTTCCCTACCACCTACCCCGTCCCTTGCCTCCCTTTACTGCTTACTCATCACAGTCTCCTTTCCTCCTAAATCTCCTCATCTAATCTCAGTATTTTCCCTCCCAACCAACTATGTCCCAGTTCCTGTTGCCATTTCCCTCATTGGTTTCCAGTCCCAGCCACCTTGTCCCATCAATTTCAGCCACCTCTCTCCTCTAGCTCCTAGTCCCAGCCTTCATATCTTCCTGGCTCCGAGCCACAGCCTCCTCTCCCGAGTGCCCCTGGCTCCCAGTCAAAGAACCCCTACATTCCAGCTCACAGTCTTCTTGCCCAGCCAGTCCCAGACTCCTTGTTCAAATCTACTGCTTTCCCCCATACAGTCTGACTTTTGTCCTCTCTGCATTTGAATCAGACAGCTTCATCTTCCACTCTGCCTGAGCGCTAGGGGGCGTGAAATGGGGGTCACTGAGAGCACAGGAGAAACTCTTAGTTCCAGTGGCTGGCCCCACCTTGGCTCATATCAGCTGGAAGCAGCCACTAGAGAGAAAATCTGGCTTTGCCTGTATGACTTTGGGCTAGAGCATGTTCAGTTGTTCTGCAGGAATGGTGCATCCACAATTTGGTCATAGGTAGGTAGCTGTGGGGCAATGGGCATACTACGTCACTCTGTGGGAATGGTGCATATACAGTCTGGTTAACACTAGGAGCAGAGAGAATGATGAACATGCTCAGTAAGTATGGACCTACTTCAGAGTCTTTAACTGCTAAAATTGAAAAAGATTCTACAGAGTATATGGAAACTGCAGTTTTTAGAGGTTTATAAATGGGCTAAATTTGCTCACATTTCATGGAGACACTAAAAGGCACATTTCTGACACAAAGGCAACCCTCCACCCCCAGCACATGTCAAGTTCCTGCTCCAAAGCCTGAGGGTACTAGAGATGTCACTCAGATTTTTTAATATTGGGGAACAAGCAGCTGAAAACAGGGTCTTATAATTGGTAGTGTTGGGCAACATAGACTGGACTTTGTGTGTGTATAGTGCATATACACTATACACTATATACATAATATTGTGTATACACAATATACACTATACTGTGTATAGTGTGTATACACACACACTAAATCCATCCTTCTTTGAGATACACTCAGTTGAAAAAGCAAATATATTTTCTTATAATTTTTTCCTTTAATCTGGTGTTCTAAATTGAGACACTATATTATGTTCATAGCATAATAATTTGCTAACACATTAATTATCATTTAAGAATGTATGATACTTCTATCTCACTTGTGCATCTGAGGAACCTAGTGAATGAGAAGATATGTGCATTATCTTATTGCCTGCCCTGCTAAGTGCTTAGCAAAGTCAACAGAGACAGTAATCTGAACAAAGAAAAGGGATTTGCATTGAATTACACTGAAAGCAGTTACATTTACAATCTAAATTCGCCTGAAGAGTGGATACTTAGATTTGAATTAGAATAGTTTGAAAAAAAATGTTTTGAGCTTTAAAACAGGAATCTGTCCAAAAAAAATCCAATTTTGCAA
The DNA here is from genome assembly GCA_007922305.1 of Dermatemys mawii. Classification (NCBI taxonomy): domain Eukaryota; kingdom Metazoa; phylum Chordata; order Testudines; family Dermatemydidae; genus Dermatemys; species Dermatemys mawii. The sequence continues at coordinate 12,397,470 of ML677353.1, forward strand.
ATTCAGACAACTTGCTATAATGAAGTCATTGTAATCTAATTTTGAGCCAATGGATAGGTTGTGAAACATATCTACTGATTGGAGTAGCAGTTGTGGCAATGGAATGATGGTGTACCTTATGTATGGTGACTGTATGAAATAGTTGTGAGATTGGTTGAATAAGTACAGTGGGTGCTAGCATGTAAGCACTAGATTCTTGCTCTATGAAGGACTTCCTAAAATATTTATTGTGTTTTTAAATTATTTATATTGCTGTGTATTAGAAAGAGGTATTATACGCATTTATGAGTACTCATGGGAAATTTTTGCACTTATGGACACTGATGCAAAAGTTAATTTTGTGCAACTAGAAATGAATCCTGCAAGGTAACCAAACTCATTACAATTGGGTACTGTTGCATGCTATATTGAAAGAAGGCTTGTCTTTTGGTTAAGGAAAAAAAGACTGGGACTCAGGAGATGCAGTTTGATGGATCTACCACAGACTTCCTGAATGACTTTGGACAAAATATTTTGTCAGGCATTTAAAGGTTCCTGTTTGAGGAACAGGACCGTGGGGCCTGATTTTCAGAAATACAGGCATGTCACGTCTTAGGCATATTTAACATATGCGATTTCAACTTTATGCGGTCCGCAAAAATAAAAGGGGGAATTTTTTTTTTAAAACTTCCTGTAGGGGGCACGATTTTGCCTCACATTGAAGTTAGTGGGTTCTGGCTATACGCAGTTTCCACTTTATGTGGTAACCACGGAATGGAACCTTCGCGCAAGATGCAACATGCCTGTACGAGCCAACTACCATTACGTGTAGCTGGAGTTGTGAGTGCTAAATACCGCATATCTTAATGTCTGTGGCTTAGTTCCCCATTTGCAAAATGGGGACAATAATACTTCTTGTCTTCCACACTCTGCACATCAGAAGCAGAAAGTCTCATAAACAAGCAGAGAATAGGACAAGAAGCAACAAGTTTAAATTGCAGCATGGGAGGTTTAGGTTGGACATTAGGAAAAACTTCCTAACTATCAGGATGGTTAAGCACTGGAATAAATTACCTAGGGAGGTTGTGGAGTCTCCATCATTGGAGATTTTTAAGGGCAGGTTAGACAGACACCTGTCAGGGATGGTCTAGATAATACTTTGTCCTGCCATGACTGCAGGGGACTAGATTAGATGACCTCTTGAGGTTCCTTCCAGTTCTATGATTCTATGGAATTTGACACAAATTTCTGAAATGTTTGTTGACCTGCATCTGCAATTCTAGATTAAAAAACAAACATTTAAGCCAAAAAATTTTGCCCAATTATAAATAGAACTAAGTTTCTTTGCAGCTAATCCTGTGCTTTCACCACAAAATCATCTTTTGTATCAACAGTTACAATCAAATAATCTTTACATTCCATACCAAGAATTAGGTAAAGACACGGACATCAGTACAAAAACAACTCCTCCCTCAAAACATCCAACTACCTCATTCCCTCCATTCAGAAACAGAAAATACATTTATAAATGACTTTGGTGATGTGGAAATACTGCAACAAATGAAGACAGTAGTGAAGTCTGGTAGCAGGGTTATTAAATTTTATCTGCATTTACACAAATCCAATTTTTCAAGTGTTTATAATTTGTTTAGGAAAAAAAATAACTGGAGAGGTTGAAATTTGTCACACAAAGTCCTAGTCTGGGAGTAATTTATTATATGCTTTAGCATATAAATATAAAACCAAAATTCAGACATTTAGCATTCTGCCAGGCATTTAAAATTATATTGGGGGTATTTAAATATTTTTTTTAAAAAAAGAACAAACTGTTTTAATATCTTGTAGGTTTTTAAAAAAGTTAAATTATCCATAGTAGGATCATTAGCACTCCCCAGACCAGAAGGGAATGAGAGTACCATTGAGACAGAACATCCAGGTCAAAAAGGTTAAGAGAAAAGGAGCGGGGTTATCCCAAAAGGAAACAAATTAAATAGCTGAGATATTTTGGGCCCAGGCCACAGGTCCAGCTCAAGTCCAAGATCCTACAAATCTATGTAATGTCCCTTAAGGCATTGCTCTGCTCTGAATTGTGATTCCTTAACAATGATGTTGTATGGTTCTTTTTTTTGCTCCTCAGTGATTTCCACATCAAATTTAACTAGTAAATACAGGATGGTTTATTATTGTTTTCCCCGCTAACTACCAGTCCTAAAACTCAACCTGGGGTTTGAAAGTCTAGCTGGGGTCTTTCCTACTTCTCTATCACCAACTATAAAGATTCCCCAACTTCCCTCAGTTACATCTTTCCTACCTGACTGTGCTATTGATATCTGTCTTCAAAGACTGCAAAGCTATAGGTAACTGAGATTTGGCTTTACAACTGGAACATAGGCCCTGATCCTAGTTCCATTAAAATAAAGAGCAAAACACCCGTTCCATGGACAGAATTGGGTTCTTAGTATACAATTCTGTGTATTATGCAGACATTCTTCCTTGTATCGGCTCCAAGAAATTGAGACACATAAAATGTAGTACAAAAGTGTCATTGAAGAAGAATGGATCTAATTACACACTGTGAATAGAAACATTGAGTGATACAATTTTTGTATTTTCTTTTCAGAACACAGACATTTGAAGGATGAGATTGTTGACACTGGGTATCCAGCTCCTTTGTACCATTTTTACAGTGTGAAATACTCAGTAATTTACTTCAAACGCACATCTGGGACACGCTTGCATTGGTAAATCCAAGTCTCATACTGTCAGTCTACACCACCATCAACAACCTCAAGTATGGGGGAATGTCTAGAGCACCTAAGCAATTCTGGGCTGGCAGAAGGCTTCAATGGGGCTTTTGCAGCCAGGATGGATTAGAGCAGTCCTGAAGCTGCTCTCACTTATGTTAGGGATCTAAGAAGATTCTAGATGCTCCCTAAATCAGAAGCATGCTTTGCTACCCTCTCAGAGCCTGCACAGAACATGGTTCATCTGCACTCAAGGATCTGGGCCTAAATTCCTAACCGTAAATGAAGCTTTAGGGGAGCACAGAGAAGTATATTTCACCTTTAGTGATCAAGGCATGCAAATATCTATTTTCAGAAAGATATTTATCCTGAAAGTTCAATTTAAATATAATCCCTAAAAGGTGAACCAAAGGCTAGAGAACGTTTTAAAGGTGTCCATTATCTTTTTTTTTTTGTTTTTTTGAGAAACACCTTGCTGATCTTATTACAAATGGGACTGCAAAACAGTAATTGCTGAAACAAGTTAATATTAAAGCATCAGAATTATTAAAACAACCCTTTTGGCTTGGAAAAGGCCTGCCCAAGTCTTGGCTTCTGTCATGCTTGTACATGTTTTATATGCACGTACGACTCAGGCAGACAAACATCCAGATTACTTGAATGCAGAGTTGATGATCACAACTTTCAAACAATGATTTACTCCTACCTATGTAAACATTCTATTTTAGATAACTAAGGCACTATGCTTTAATACTTAATACAAATGGATTTTTCCAGGCTTGTACAGCCTTGCTCTGGTTTCCATGATTCAATAGCAGAATGGATTTTGTTTAACTATATGTATCCCAAAGAGAACAGAGAATATTAACATTAGTCTTAGTAAAGCTAGAGTGAGCTTCACACCAAAGACTCAAACTCAGTGAGTCCCTGTAGGACCACACAGGACAATCTGTAAATTCAGTTGTTGCTAGCCTTATAGCTCAGGATGGATAGAAAGACTGAACAATGTCAATATTCATTTGATTTTGTTTTACTCTGAGAGAAATAGATTACTTAAGGAGCAAGAATGAATTTGCAAAACCTAGAGCAAAACTGGTAAAGTTATGTGCTGCTTTTTTCTTTTCTTGAAGATTTCTCCACTGTATATAACACTGCTCTACAGCCAAAATGCTTCTGAAATAAATGTAGTCAAACTTTACTAATTCTGGGTCACTGAGAACGAAAATGATGCTTAAAATTGTTGATTGGCTTTAGTTTTCAAGATATGCTATTGGGTCAGTATATACGACCCTTGACATGGGAATGGTGGAGGATAAGTAAGTTATAAAGGGAAGGGATCTCAATTTAAACCAGAAATGACTAAAATACATCTTTGACTGGATCTATGAATAAATCTATGACTGGGTTTAGACAGAACTTGCTTTTTAGGCAAAACAATGAATGATGCAATCTGAAGCTGGTATTGCGTCATACATGATATGAATTGCATCATGTTATTCCTAGAAGTCATGGATGATGCAATCATAACAAAGCTTACATCACTCTGCTGAACAAATTGCCCTATGTCAGTTCTAGAAATCATACAGTGTCGTGCTTTCTTATTTGTCAGTGTTTGATTTTGCAAAGGGACACATTTCTGTTTAGCCAAAGTGAGCGGAGATGCCTTGTACTTGTGTGAACAGTGCAGATAACTTCTGCTATGTTTGTGGTGGAGTGACTTTTGCATCACAAAAGCGCAGTATAACCACTATGGTTAAGAAAGCCTATCACCTTTATTTTGGCTGCAAAATTGGAGATCAGGACAAGAGGTGGGCCCCACACATACGCTGCAACACTTGTGCAACAAATCTTTGCCAGTGGTTGAACAGGAAAAGGAAATCTATGCCTTTTGCAGTGCCAATGATTTGGAGAGAGCCAACAGATCATACCAGCAATTGTTACTTCTGCATGGTGCCTCTAGTTGGGAAAGGTGTGTCAAAGAAGAAAAAGTGGACTGTGCATTATCCAAACATTCCATCAGCTATACTCCCAATACCCCACGGAGAAGGACTGCCAGTTCCTGATGCACCAGAATCATTCTCACTTGAGTCAGACGAGGAAGAGGAAGAGGATGAAACTTCTGGTCCTGAACCATCAATGTCACAGGACCCATATTTTCTCTCATCCTCCTCCTCTGAACCACACCTCATAACACAAGCTGAACTGAATGACCTTGTCAAGGATTTGGAACTACCCAAGAGTAAGGCAGAGCTGTTGGACTCCAGACTACAGCAGTGGTATCTCCTGGCAGGTGATGTTAGGGTTTCCATGTTCCGTGACCGTCAAAAGGATCTTGTCCCATTCTTCTTCATGGAAGGTGATCTTGTAGCCTGCAACAACATCGATGGTGTGATGGCAGCCCTCAACATCATTCACGATCCAGATGAGTGGAGATTCTTCACTGATTCATCGAAGACGAGTCTTAAAGCTGTTTTGCTGCATAATGGCAATGTTTTGCCATCAATTCCAGTTGGTCATGCAGTCCATATGAAGGAAACCTAGGACAACATGAAACAACTTTTGAGGTGCATAAACTATGACCAACATCAGAGGCAGCTTTGTGGCTATTTGAAGGTTGTTGCTCTCTTGCTTGGTCTGCAGACTGGATATACAAAGTACTGCTGTTTTCTCTGCGAATGGGATAGTCGTGCAAGAAATTCCCACTACATCAAGAAAGATTGGCCACTCCGACAGTCATTGGAGCCTGGGAGGAAAAGTGTTCAGCATCCACCACTTGTTGAATCAAGGAAGATTTTGTTACCACCCTTACACATCAAGCTGGGTCTGATGAAGAACTTTGTCAAGGCCATTGACAAAACACAAGCAGCTTTCAAGTACCTCCGTGGAAAATTTCCAAGGTTAAGTGAAGCTAAGATAAAGGAAGGTGTCTTTGTTGGTCCTCAGATTCGTGAACTTCTTCGAGATGATGCATTTGACCATGCACTGCGTGGCAAGGAAAAGACAGCATGGAAAGCCTTCCAGTCAGTGGCAATACATTTTCTCGGAAACAACAAGGCAGACAACTACAGGTAGTTGGTGGAAAATCTCCTCAAGGCATACAAAAGCCTTGGTTGCAACATGTCACTAAAGATACATTTTTTGCACTCTCATCTAGATTTTCTTCCACTGAACTGCACTGCAGTGAGCAACGAGCACGGCGAGCGATTTCACCAGGACATTGCAACAATGGAGAAACGCTATCAGGGCAAATGGAGCCCATCAATGCTTGCAGACTATTGCTGGACAGTGACAAGAGATGCTCCATTTAATGAATACAAGAGACAAGCCAAGAAGCGCCGAGTAGACACTGAATAGGACTAAACTATGTACATAATAGTTTTTTGCCTTTTGTTTCATAATACATTTTATTTATATAACTCTTTTGCTGATTTTTAAAGTGTTACATAAACAGGAGAGGTGAAATATTATCATGTAAAGCAACCATAAATACATGAAAAGACCTAGGTTTACAATTTATGATTAAAACTCTACTATCTACACAATATACATAGACATAAAATGTAAAAACTTAAATATCTTAGAAACAGTAGCCTATCAGTTGTTTTAATTGTCATATTTGAATTCAGCACATCAAAATACATAATAAATATCACATTTTATCTCTGAAGCAGACGACTTCTAAAAAATTGATTTTTTTCAATTGATATTTAATTTTCAATTATTTTCAATTGATATTTAATTGATATTTTCACTGAACTATTTCAATCCATTTCATTTAAGAATTTGTTCTCCAGTTTTTTGTTCTTTGGTTGTTGGGGTGGGGTGGGTTTTTTTAGCTCTTTTAGAAGAGCATATGCTATTGCTTTCACCAGCGAACAGTTAGCAAACATGCAGTATGTGTTCATGTCCTTCATAAAAGACTCCATTTTCAGAGAGAAAATCTATTTTCAGCAGCACAGTCCATTCAAAATCATTCATTTTATCAAAATAGTAAGTATTCATGCCAGCATAAAAAACTGACAGGCCCTGATTCACCACTGAATTATTACCATAGGATTCCAGTGTGACTCTATTGACGTCAATGAAGTTATACCAGTATGAAACTGTGATAATTCAAGCCCATAGTGTTAATGTTATGGCCATTTTGAAGAACTGTTAAAAACTGTAAAACTGTTAAGGCCTTGCAGGAACTTTATAAACAGCAAAGGGTATTCCCTGGTAACATAATTCTTTATCTTTTTTACCACCTATTAACTGGAAATCTTAAAATTATTATAATAATATTTAAAAAAGCCTCAAATTGTTCTATGATGAAGGGTAAGGTGATTATCCACAGTGAGTGTCTCCCTTACCTTTAGAATGCAGTCAACTCTGTTCAATAGCACTGAATAACACTGCCCAACAATTTAGGGCAGGAAGTGAAGTGGAATATCATAGCCAGCTGAAGCTACAATGGAAATTTAGGCTGGTAGAATATAATGACATCAATTGGAATTTGGCTGGAAGACTTTAATTGAAACTGTGCTATCCTTAAAAAAAGTTTCAAAGTATCTTTAATAAGCACAAGGGATCAGGAGCTTAGTTTTATGCCGCATGCAAAAGACAGTAACTTCAGCAGGACAATTCCTGGCAGCACTATGCTGTTACTACTTCAGTACTGACTCACAAGGAAGAGGAGTTACACCTAGTAAATCATCTCACTATTTCCTAAAGCACCTACTTATGCCCAGAGATCTCTCTGCCAAACATTGACAAAGTCCAACACAGCCTAGCATATGTGATCTGACAGGATCACAGCTTAGTTTAGGTGAGCATCTTCGATCTGACAGGTGATATGGCTGAAGGAATAAACTAAATCCTTTATATCTAATGATCTTCAGAGTCCCTAATATATCACTTTACATTTAAAAAAAGTCTAATTAAATGTATTTATTTTACTTATTGATAATGCACCCATTGTTGTATTTTCCAGGCACATGACAGAAACTGAAACCAACCTGGTCAGCAAGTGGGAACAGGGCAAACAAATGCCAGAATTCAGTTCTATACTATTTCAAGCAAAATCTCTGTTCACAACCCACTGCCCTCTACGATTTCTCTGGTATCTTAGCTCCATGCTGATAAATACCTAGTGCAATAAATAATTAAATCAAAAATGAATTCGGGCTCTGAAGGATCTCAGAAAGGCGCATATTCTAGATCCTTGGGACTTCCACTAAGGATGCCCATTCCATGGAGTTCTACAGGGGTTCTTATACTGTGCTCATCACCATGCTCAGTCCTGGGGACGAAGATCAAGAGCTTTCCAGTTCAAGTGAGCTTTTGTGTTGGTGTATAAAGGAAGAGATAGTCTCAGAGGTAGTTGTGAGTTTCACAAAACAATTAAATTACATACCTTGATTTAAAGCTGTCAGGTGGCATGAGTTCCAGTGTATGCGTTGGTCCATAGAGATTAACTACAAACAGCTTTATCGTTGGGTTTGTTTGACCTGCCTTTGAAAAAAAAGAAAGTAGAAATTTTAGCATGTAATGTAGAGGCACTGGAAATATTGACAGTTAAATATATTTAAGAAATACATATATTTCAATATGTTTTTCATAACCTGAAAACCCTTAAAGCAATTTTCAATTGAAAACAGTAAAACTTTGTCTCACTATCTCCCATGAATTGCTCAGTCACGTCAGCTACACACCTGAAAATGTAGCTCAAAACCCAAAGTACTGATCACATACTATCGACCATGCTGCTGTTCACTGAAGACGGATACCGTAATGCAAAACAATTGATCAGTCATATGACACTAATTGGGAAAGTATTTTGTGAGTTCTATATGTAGATGGAACTCCCATTAATATTTGCATGTTCAATTATGCATGTTCAAAGGCAGAATATACCCCGTGGTGTTAAGGACTTATGGTTTGTGTATACAGCAAAGCACTTTAGAGGGTTGTGATTTGTAGGGCACTCTTATATGATGAGTTCTAGCTGCCCTGTGTAAACTATGTTGATGTGCTCTAGAAAGTATCTAGTTTGCATTCATGTAGCCCTGTTAAGAGCCTGCCAGCAGGATCTACATGAGACAGTTAGAGTACCACACCTTAGACTGCTTTACAACCCACATCCCTCTAGAGTGCTTTGCTAGCCCTAAGATTTCAGAACACAAAAACATGTGAAACTGTAGAATGAACAGTTGGCATTCTTTCTTGTTGGGTAGTTAAAAGTCCAATTTCAATGAGCTTTGTAATAATGTTCTAGTAATAGATCTAATATTCAAATGCGGACATCTGTGCTAAGGGACAGCCAAAGAACAACCATTAGGACCTTTCATGTCTCTAAAGACTGCTGCTGATGAAAGGGGAGCCACCAAAGAGAGGGGGATAAATAGCACTGGTGGTGATCGATGAAATGTCTGGAGGAGGGGAGGAAGGTAGGTCAGATGGAATCCTGAACCTTCAAATATCTTGAGGTTCATATTATCAATAATATAGATATTACTCAGATCACTGCCTCTCATGGTAACGAATGTTGTCTCATTGTTTCCTTGTTCTCCTCCATCTGCCTGTTGTAGCCACATGTTGTCTTTTGTCTTGTATTTAGATTTAGATTGTGAACTATGGGGCAGGGAACATCTGTAGCTGTACAGCACTTAGCACAGTGGAGTCCTGATTCATGACTGGGTTTTGGAGGCACTACCACAATTCATAAATATTAGATTGTAAAATTGTATAAGATTTTGTAAAATATAATAAAATAATATAATATCTATTGGCAGTTTGCCTGCTTCTGAGTAGGTAACCTGGGTAACTTTCCGCATGTGAATAGGCTCCATTAACTGCAGAGGGATAACTCGTGAGTTATGGTGCATAAGTGTGTAATTGAAGATTTTGGGGGGAAATATTTTGTGCAAGATTTTGAGGTCTTTCAGCTTCCAGTGAGGTCAGAAATGCTACCAGAATGGCCTTTCCACACTTCTACTTCTGGCAAGAACTGGGAATTGAAACAGCAGTGACAATGAAAAATATATGCAAAAACTTTACACCATTTTTTTTTAAATTCAGTATCTCTTTGTCAACGGATTATATCATCCATTATATGCTCCTAGCTGGAAAATATAATGCACATTTAATTCCATTCATATCAACCCTACAGATGTCCTTATTCTGTTACCCTTACTCGGACTTAATCCTTTACACTCCACAGGATTATTGCCTTGAGTAATACTACTGTGTGTGAGTAAGGATTGCAGCGTGAGATCCTAAGTGAGCCGGTCACAGTTTCTGCATGATGTAAAGTGAAATCCTGTGTTTAACAACTCCTCTTATCTATCCACGTTGCCTAACCACAAGCTTAATTAATAAATGATGTTTAACTGGAAGCTAAATTGTTATTGAACAGACAAATTAAATGAAGATAATGTTTTTCATTAATGAGATTACTGAAATAATATTGTGCATCTCTTTTGTGTTGAATTACTAATGCTTTGAGATTTTTCACTTCTTTGTAGTGCAAATTTTTTTTTTAAAAGAGTTCTTTGTATATTTTTTCTTGGTTGATTTTTCTTGCTTTTAGCCAGCAAAGCTAACTGTGTGACCGATGCTCCTAGGTGCTATCATACTACAAATACTAAATAATAATCATAATTACCATCCTAGAATGTTGTTTCTTAAGAAAATCATAGGTATTTTTAAGGTCTGATCTTACTTCCTTTAAATGTAATGGGTCAACTCCAATTGATTTCAATTGGAGAAGAGTCAAGGATAAAATTTTCAAGACTACTTAAGTGACTTAGGAAAATCAGTGCGACTTAGACTTCTGCGTGCCTAAGTCATTTATGAAAATGGGACTTAAATGCTTTTTGAAATCATACCCAAATCTTTAATCTAGACACTGAACTATTGCTAATTTCTTCAGGTTTTGAACATTTAACATTTTTATGAGAATCTCTACCTACTGCACATTATGCTGTTTTGTTGTTTCAGCAATCACTGTATGTCCTTCAAAGAAGCCAGCTCCCATTCTACATATTTGCATTTTACTGCATAGAATACAACAAGGAGAGGCCAAAACCAAACTAACAAAGAAAATCAACCCCTTAAAGAAAGCTTCCAAATTAATACCCTGGGTTTGCTTATTTTTCTAGGAAACAGATAGGCTTTCTCCATTTCCCTTAGGCATCAGATTGGGGAAGCAGGAGTTTAACCAAGTTTCTAAGTCTTTTACCTCATTGAAACCAAATTCATAGTCAGAAAACAAAGTCACTAAGGTCTATGTCAACATAGTATCCTAAAGTGTGAGTGGGCCTGCAGCCCATAGCAACCAGCATGGCTTTCAGTCCCTTCTCTCTCCTCTTCAGCTTCCTTTTCCTGTTTAAATATAGCCTCACCCCCCAGGGTGAGGTAGAGTGCTTCTTTATTGTACCCAGGCTCTTTTAACTGTAAACTCCAGACTGTCCCTTTAAAGGGCCATAGACCCTGCCACAGTCACTCATAAAAGCCTGATTCTCTGCTCATAAATCTGGTATAACTTCACTGAAGTCAGTGGGGTTACACAGTCATAAAGCCTGCTTATTGGCGAGGAGAATCAGGACTATAATGTGTTTTCTATACATGGTATCCCAGTATTTGCTTCTTCAGCTTGCCTCTGTATTGAACTTAATATAGAGGCATGTCTGTAATACATGTGAGATACAGATAAAGTAGTACTGTAACTGGAGCCCAGCAAGAGGCTGCCACAGGTTTAGGAACTCAATACAGAATATATCATAGAATATAGAATATCAGGGTTGGTAGGGACCTCAGGAGGTCATCTAGTCCTACCCTCTGATGTAACAAAGGTAAGCGAATATGAATACTTTGAGCAGGGGAACCTGACGTTGTGGGGAAGGGTTTATGGGGAACAAAAACAGGACATTAGGAGGATTCTAATACTGGTATCAGAGTGTCTCATATTTAGACCTGCAGATTTCTCCTCATCACAAAAACGGGTGCTCCTCATCCACGTTTTTGAACCTCCCTGAAAGATTTGGTTCTGTTTAAATACTTGGGGAAGGTTCATATCTCTCACTCCTGTTAATAATACCATTGTTTGATTAAAAGTAGCAGTAAGCTACCATGTTACTCTGTATTATCAGAAAACTGTTATGCTTCATCCATGTATATAAATGCAGCTAAACACTCACTGCTGCCTGCAGCTACTCTATGCTGCTCAAAGGCAATTCTGGCATCATTTTTTTCTTGACTCCTTCTGATCATTTCATTCTTCATTCAAAAGCTGTCGCATATACCAATCATAAATTAGCATGAAACAGACTGTACGTCTCATCCTGACCTAATGGTTTCTGTCTAGCAAAAAGCTTTATAACCCTATTTGAAATAGCATAACTCTGATTGCCATTCCCTGTACTGCCACATCAACACAAGCAACTTCTTTTACTATGTAGAAACAGTCCTTCAGTAATGCAGAATGCTATCAGTCGGTTCACTGAACCGTGCACAAGGACTACAGATTGCACTTAGACTTTACTTACCTTAGGATATGGATAGTGCTTTCCTTTGGGATACAGACCTCCAGTAAACCGAGGAATTACCATGTTTGGTACCAAAGTGTCATTTATCATCAGGAATGCCAACCTTTCTCCATCTGGGGACCACCAGTGGGCAATGTGAGAGTGAAGAAGCTCCTCTGAAATAGATGCACATTCTTGGAAATTCATAGAAGGAACTATTGTGTGATTCAGATTACCAACTCATTCATTTGCATTTTATATAGTTTCTATGCTTTGTTGCAATGCAGCTGTTGTAATTATAAAGAAATACTGAAAATTATCCCAGACTAAATTGCCTGAATATTAAGGACCATTATAGGCTAAATTATGAGATTTTACTCAGATGAGTATTCCCAATGATATCAGTGGAATTACCTGCATAAGTGAGATGATTATTGTTGCCTTATTTAGCCCTACTATTATTCTATCAATTAACAAGTTATCTACAAAAGAAGAAAAGAATTAGCATGACACAACATGCTCTGGGGATTTGTGCCTGGAAAGATCCCCACGTGCACCCTCTCACAACTGTTAAAGAGATGGGGGTGGGAGGAGAACAGCTGCTTCCATTCCACCACAGCCTGTTCCTAGCAATCCATGGAGACTGCTCTCTGGGAGCAGGACCTGTATCACAGCTATGGGGCAGGGATTGGACAGCTTGAGAACATAGGCGTGCGCACAGAGTGTGCCGGGGGTGCCCAGGCTCACCCTAATGCCTCCAAAAAAAAAAGTGGCTTTCAATGCAGAGTGTGGCACCTTTATAAAAAATTTCCTGAGTGCACACCCTAATGAAATGTGCTACGCACGCCTATGCCTGAGAATGAGTCGATTCAGCTGAGAGAGGCCACACAGAGCTCACAGTCCCAGGCTCACAACGCTCCTGACCCCCTTACAAGACTGTATAACCTTTGCTGGATATTACCTCATCCACAGAGCTCCCTCTGTGGTGGGGGAGCCCCTCCTAAAGTGGCTTCCATGGCTGTCCTGACATGGATTAATGAGGAGCAACTGAAACAGTAAACTGGAAATGTAGGGCCTATGCATCACTGTATCTGGCTTCCTCTGTATTAAAACAGAGGAAAAGTTGTGGCCTTGCTGAAAATCAACTTCCATGTTTCTTTGGAGAGGTTAATGGGCCTGATTTCCAACCTTACATATCCACTTGTGTGCAAAATTTCATATGTGGATACAAACATGTATTTGCTGGTGCAAAACATCATATAAGCATATGTCTAAGTGAGTTTTGTGAACGGAACTTCTAACACCTCAGAGCACAGGCTCTGGAATTTTACAGTGCACATTCAAAGCGTGGGCACATGTATGTGCATACATTATTTTACATATTCACGGGTAAAGCTCAGGTAGCATATTCATGGCAAATTTAACAATAATATGTGCATTTTCAACTAGTTACTTCTCTTTCTTATTTTTATTTCTCATCCAGTCTTTTAATGCTTATTTAAGAGAGTAATTTGTATGGTCAACAATTCTATTTATCTTAAATAAAAAATTAGTTTCTAAAAATGCACACCAAATAGATAATTTTCTGATATGCACAATCAAGTTGAAACTGAAAAATGCCATGTTGGCACAGCATAAATGATGGAAATTGATCTTGTTACCTTTTAGTAACTGTTTACAAATACCAAGGCCTTTTGCAGTCAATATACTTATATTGTATTCGGGTAATTTTAACAGTATTTATTTTTCTCACAGTATCTGGTCTTAACAATAGGTGCAGTTTTGCCATAAGGATCTAGAGTAGCATTAGAATCTCCTAGTTCATTCTCTATTAACTAAGGACCAGATTTTGTAATCCTTATTTATAGTGAGTGTTTCATTAGCCATAAGTGATGCTGCAGGCAGGCACAGTCATAGGAAAGAGATCTTGGCCAGTGTTACATGCCAGAGCTCCAAAGTTTGTCTGTTAGCAACTTCACCCCAGTCCCTCCTGAAACCCGACTTTCTTTTTGCCAGTTTCACTCCTCCCACAATTCTATCTCAATCTTGTGAATTGTTTTGCTCAGTACTACGTACCCACAAATAAGTAAATATTGAGTAACCTTTACCAATGTTTAGTATAGTCCAATTGACTTCACCAGGGCTTTCTTATGCTAGACAGCAAGTGTGAAAAATTGGGACAGTGCATGGGGGGAATTGGAGCCTATATAAGAAAAAGACCCAGAAACCGGGACTGTCTCTATAAAATCAGGACATCTGGTCACCCTAGCTAGACTTCACCTAGTCATTAGGTGAAGGCTCCCCTCTCCCACCCATATGACCTAAATAAATGCCAGGCTGACCTCTAATTACTCCCCAGGGATGCATGCTGCCCAGAAAAGACTGGAGAATTGGCAGAGCCATAACTTTGTCTGCCCAATGTGCCGAGCAGCAGAGCTGGTCAGCTGCCTGGGGTGGAGGGTGGGAAAGAATATACTGCAATCTGTAAAGGGGCGCAGAGGGAGTCTGGAGATCTCCAGGAGTCATTCAGAATTATCTTTGGCACAGTACAACTCCACACTGTCCCCCATTCAGAGCATATCACACAGGCTACTGTCTTGTGAGTATGCGCAATTCACCTGAAGGTTGGCAGAATTTGGCCCAAAGTTGCCTAGCGAAGTGTTGAATAATCATGAATGTGACCCAACCAATACTTTGTTTTAGAAAAAGGTGATCTGCTCTGTCAGATTTAATTAACTTTATATGCTTAAATACATCAATATATATGCAATCATATTAGATTTGTAGTATCTAAAGTGCATTTAAAATGATCTTCCATGCTAAAGACATTCTTCTCCCTGGTTTTGAACTTCACTGACCTATTAAAATACTTACAAAACATTAATGGAATCCGTTAAAACCTGAGGTGGGTAATCTTTTAAATACAGACATTTAAACCTCTGTAGAATGTAAATTACCTTTCTTTTTCAGAGAGTCTATTTGAGCTCGGGTTTTCAAAGAAGCCTAAGGGTATGTCTGCACAGCAACTAGACAACTGCATCTGGATCATGCCAGTCAACTCCATCTTGAGGGGCTTGGGCTACAGGGCTTTTTCATTGCTCTTTTGCCTGCACTCCGGGGACCCTCCCTCACTCTAGAAAATATAACTATATGCAAACCAAGCTGCGAGGCAATAGAAAATACGAGCTCATGTAAAGATCTGAAGGCAATTTTGCAAGAAGAGAAAAAGCAAAATAGCTTTGGACACCATTGTCATGGAATGAATAGTTTTCTCCTATAGGTTTTTTACAAGAATTTCTTCCCTGTATTAATAAACAGCTATATTTATCCACTTTACCTTCATAGAGCCAGTCTGCGATTCCATTAAAAATGATTCCTTCTTTTCCTGAGGATGTCAGTCGCAATGAGCTACTCTTTACATCAGGTTGATAGTAGATGTTATTTTCAAAAA
Source organism: Dermatemys mawii (assembly GCA_007922305.1). Taxonomy (NCBI): domain Eukaryota; kingdom Metazoa; phylum Chordata; order Testudines; family Dermatemydidae; genus Dermatemys; species Dermatemys mawii. The sequence goes on from ML677353.1 coordinate 12,413,150, forward strand.
TATAAATCTAGATTAGGTAAAAGAGAAAAGGGGGGAAATAACTTGTTAGTAGACATCAATGAATGATTTCATGCCAGTGATAGAAATACAATTTCCACAGTTTCAGAACAGTCTAAAGAATAATTTATCGTAATTTTCATTGAAGATCTCTTAACATTTTCTGGTATTATCAATTTCTAAGAAACTTTTAGGATTCAGAGACACAAAAATGGTTTCCTTTTACTATTATGCCTAATCAAATATTTCTATTCCCTTTAACAAATTTTCTCACAATCTCCAGGACCACCCAGGTTGTAAAAGGGCTAAAAAGTCAAAATTTATTATAATTAGAGTATGAAATATTTTGTTAGTCTCATTTTTATCCAGCAGAAATATCTTTATTTCCATCTACGAAAATAGATACAACATACAAATAGATTACAAATAGACCCCACAGTCACAGGAGACCCTGTCAGCCAAACTCCTCTCCCTGATTTTATAGATGGCCATTTTGGCCAGGGCTAGGAGGAGGTTGACAAGGAGGTCCCATGATTTTGTGGGGCAACGGATAGGGAGTGCATAGATGAGAAGGTTCGGGGAAAAATGCAACCAAAAATGTAACAGGATATCCGAGGAGCCAGAATAGAGGCTGTAACCTTGCGTACTCCTGGTAAATGTGCACCAGAGTCTTCCTCATGTCGCAGAAGAGGCAGGTGTCCAGGACGGGGCTGAACCGTGCCAAATACATGCCCGTGCTCATGGCTCCATGAAGTCTGTGATGTCCCCGGTGGGCCTCGGGACCGAAGTGGAATATAAGCTGGCCCATCGGGGCTTCTCAGCCTCCAGAGGTGCCAGGAGGTCTCACCACTTCGTGATGGGGCAGGACACGAGGGTGAGAACATGAAGAGTGTGGAGCACGAGCATGTAGAGATGTTACCTCACTGCAGTCTGGAAGAGAACCAGCTGCAACTTGTGTAGCTGGCTCGTGATAAAGGGTGAGAGGGCCAGTCTGGTCCATGAGGCAAGGACTTGATGAAAAGGTCCAGAGGGCCTGGGATGGAGAGTGGATGGGGTGTGCCCTCTCACAGGACCTGGTCGAGGAAACCCTGAGCAGTGGGCGGTAAAGTGGCCCTCACCTCCTCAAGTGAGCACCAGGGAGTATGAGGCCTAGAGAGCCCCATGCGCCAAGTGTCAGGGAATCCATCCGGTCTCCCCGATCATAGTCCAGGAGAACTCTGACTCTGGTGATTTCTGCCAAGATCAACCTCTGGCGCACTGACGGGGACTCCACCACCTGCATACAGAGCTGGGGGTTGTGTAGCAGAGGCTCTGTGAGGAGATCCACCCGCTCAGTGGCCTCCATGGACCTGGTTGCCGAGAGCAGTTTCCAGGTCCGGAGGAGGTCCTGGTAGAAGACCAGAAGACCTTGTGGATGGAGATAAAGGAGCTGTCAGTCGTATCGGAGCCCTTGGAAGCGGCACTATGCTCCACACCGAACTACCTGCACTATAAAAGAGCCTCTGCAGGGCCTGGAGGTGGAAGACATGAACCTTGGCATGCAGGCACTTCAGGCCCATCTCTCTCTCAGGAGAGTGATATAAAGTAGATATATTAGCCCCAGATTAAGCAAGTCCCTTTTCCCTGCGTAAGATAATGGGCTGTTCCCGAACAATCAGGAAGTTGCTGAAACCAATTAAGGCAGGAAGGCTAATTAGGACACCTGGAGCCAGTTAAGAAGCTACTAGAAGCAATTAGGACAGACAAGTTAATTAGGACAGCTGGTTTTAAAAAGGACCTCACTTCAGTTAGTGAGGTGCGTGCAAGGAGCTGGAAGTAAGAGGCATGCAAGAAGCTAAGAGTGAGAAGATGTACTACTGGAGGACTGAGGAGTACAAACATTATCCAACATCAGGGGGAAGGTCCTGTTGTGAGAATAAAGAAGGTGTTGGGAGGAGGCCCTGGGGAAGTAGTCCAGGGAGTTGCATCTGTCACACAGCTGTTACAGGAGACACTGTAGACAGCTGCAATCCACAGGGCCCTGGGCTGGAACCCGGAGTAGAGAGCGGGCCCAGTTTCCCCGCCCATACCTCTAACTCCCTACTTTATATAAGAGGAGGTGACCTGGACACTGGGTCTCATCAGAGTTGTAGGTCTCTGGCCTACTCCTCTGGTGAGACTCAGAGGAGTAGGCCAGAGACCTACAACTCTGTACTCCTTTGTCACAGTACTCAGAGTAGGGTGACCAGATGTCCTGATTTTATACGGATAGTCCCGATTTTTGGGTCTTTTTCTTATATAGGCTCCTATTAACCCCCACCCCCGTCCCAATTTTTCACATTTGCTGTCTAGTCACCCTAACTTGGAGTCTAAGTTTGAAGTTTACAATGTTAGAGCACTAAGAGATGCAAGGAAGAGGGGAAAGAGAAAAGAAAGACTACGAGAGAGAAAAAACAGGAGGGGCAGGGAACCTGACTGTAAAAATGAGGGTTTATTATGTAAACAATGAACAACCTTAAGTATAGCACTATGTACTTCAGCTGATGCAGAACAGGCCAGCACTGTTTGAGCAAGGCATCAGACCTGTCCTCCACTCTCTACACAAGTTTCCCACAAAATTTTGAATCAATTTGGAAGATAGATCTCAGTCCTTTACTTCAAAGTGCTCCCCAGCCTAGCCCAGATATCTAAAAAGGACCATCACCTTCCACTCCAAGGGAAAGACATTTCTTTGACCATGGCTTCTCTTACATAAATAGAAATTTGCATATTTATTTTAAAAAACAACAAAATAAGACACTCTACTACATATGCTTCTCCACCTGGAAAGAGTATGAGAGAACAAACAGGTGACAGATGTTAGTCACATTACTTAACACGCTACTGAAAGGCGCTCACATACTGTGGTGATGAGCATGATACAAGAACTTCTGTAGAACAGAACAGAATACTACTTCCTTTCTCCTGTTAGACAGGGATCCTCCCCTCTGTATCATTCTTCCTTGAAACACAGTTCTTTTGGAATGTGCTTTCCCTGATCTCTCCACTGTCACTGTCTGCTGCCTCTTTCCTATCTGATGTTATAACACACAGCAGCAAAAAACAAAAAAAAATTTACAATAAAAAGGAAAGGAAAACATGAAATCACAGTTGATGTGAATTCCTGTAATAATGCTCTGCCAAGCAAATTTTCCCAATCCTTTAATTTTTCTGTTACCCCTCATCATTCCTTCTCACCTGATGTCAACATTCATGCTTTTCTCTAATTATAAATTCCTTAGGGCTTATTGTCTTGTTTATCTTTAAAGTGCCATAGCCATGTATGCATTTGCCAAGCACACAATAAACAATAATAATAATAACGACAAAACAATTCATAAGACCATGCATGTACCATAATAGCTTTGCAGGCAGGAAAACGCAGATATCATAGCAATAGATAAACAATATATAATGGAAGTTTTGATGCTAACATCTCTTCAATATGTACTCATGCTACAACAGTGGTTTGCTTAATTGCAGTAAATGCATTTCCACAGATCATCTAAAAGGCCCACGTATTTATCATATGTCTGCTTGTGGGAATAATACCTATCTAAGGTTAAGTATTCTTGCCCTTATCACTGCTTTTCTCTCCCCTTCCCAATTATTAGTTGAAACAGATTTCCTAAAGCATCTTTAAACTACAGACATTTATTGATATTTAATAATATCTATATCAGATTTCTACTTTATGAAGCAATAAAGCTGAAGCGTTTCATATCATGAGCAATGAAGCATGTTTCAGCTATCATCAGGAACAAAGGGTGACTTGGGACAAAGTTATTTCATGGTCAGAAATTCAAAACCCTATGTGAATTCAAACGAAGTAAAAATAAGTGATGAAATGTTTTATGGCTTCGGCAGATATATAAATTATCCAAAAGTATTGACCAGTAATTATATTTATATTTGAAGAACTGAAATTGGATGCAGTTCAGAATCTCTCTGAACCTGAAAAATATGACCCAACTTTAAGCTAGGAGAAGATATGGAGTAAGAATTTTAATGATGCCAACTTTCTGAAGAAGGTACTGACAGGCATTATTGTCTATGTATATTTCTAAACAAAGAAGCGAGGACTTAGGTTTGTTTTTGCTAGGAAAAATAAATGTATACAAGTAACACCAGGCAAGGTGGCCTACTTAATTATTTAAGGAAGTTTAGGTGAAATAAGATCATTTTGCCAAATGTTTTTTTCTTTTAGCCAATTAAAAAACTTTTATTTATGCCAAGACAGATCCCCAGGCAGTGTAAATGGGTGTGGCTCCAATATGCAGCATTGCCTCCAATCTATAAAGGAATGCTTTTAACTGGCTAAAAGAACAGCTTGGGAATAGGATCTTATTTCATTTAGGTTTCTTTGAACAAGCAGCTCAATCTTATCCATTAGTGTAGAATAACAAGGACAAAATATTACTTGTAGTTCTTTTTTCTTACCTTTTAGGTTGTTTCTGTCTCAAACTGTGAAAACATCCTTAATGTCTGGGTGCTGTAGTGAAAAGGTTTCATTTAAATACTGCACTGTCAATCAGCATGCAGGATTAAGAGCTACTTTTAGAACTGAACCATGAAAAGGGTCTTTAATCTTGTCACTACTATTTAGTATGTGCTGCTAATTGAATTTGACACACTGCACATGAGAAAATATCTCAAGGAACATCCAGTTGTTGGTTCCACTGATCACATGGTTATTCATTCTTACTCATTATTAATTATTTAATAAAATGCCCCATCCCCATCCTCCCTGACCACCCAACCAGCCTTCTTTTCAACCTTCAAACATTCTCAGCAACACCCTAGTGTAATCTCTCATCACAAATTCCCCTTTCCTCTTCATTACTCCTGATCTCAGATTTCAACTGCTGTGAAATCTGTGCCTATTTTGCCCCACAGGAAATTCTTTCCCTCTCTTGCACATGAGGAGTGGAGCTGGGGACGGTGCCCACCCTCTACTCACTTGTTCGCTGCTAGAGTCCAGGCACCAAGGATTACTTTGTTTGTTAGCTAAAAGTGACGAAACTATGTTACCCACGACACCGAGTGCAATACAGATATTAACACATTAAACAAGATTTAAACCCAGGACCTTGCAGAACTAAATCAACCACCTCGTCTAAACGTGCTGCTCTAAATCTTCCCCTCCGCTGCTGGGTCTGTGCAATGTTGTGCAGGATTTAGTCCCAAAAGAATGTGCTCATGCTTGATGTTGTAGAAATACCCTAGTATAAATCACCATTAAGTTCAGTCATTCAGCCCCAGCCTGTAACTTTGAGCACTTGTTATAATTCATCTGGTGTCATTTTTGAGTTATAGAGCCCCATAAAAAGTGTTTGAAGCCAGATAAATTATTCCATGCATATTTCTTACAAATATGTAAAAGACCCAAACCACAGAGTCATTGGGTTTAAGATTGTTCACATTGTGGTGTATCCAAGTGCATTTATTTTTGTAGATCAATTGACCACCTTCCACCCCTTGAAAACAAGACCTTAGAATGAAAATGTTCATACATGCTAGTATAGCAAAGCAGACAGCACATAATTACCACAACATTAGCACTAAAATCAGTTAGTAGTAACCTTAACAGAAAATTGCTAACATTGGACTCAATCATGGCTTTCTGACAAGCCCTGAACAAGGGTCAGTGTGTTGGTACAGTGCCCCAGGAACAGCCCAGGACTCTAGAAGTCAGGATCTGCCTCCCAGTTTTTTGCTACTCAGTGGGGGAAATACATTGTGCCAGGTCTAAAGTCCCTGCCTAGTGCAACATAATTCTCCTGACCTGCCTTGCATGTCTACTTGTGATCCTAGTAGCTGGCACAATTGAGTAAGTTGGTGCTTTATTCCCCTTTGCTCAGCCACAGGCTAGCCCACAGTTCTGATTATAGTAAGAACAGTAATGTACGTTCCTAGGACAATTGAAGGCTGGAAAATGAATTTAATGCATATTATTTTTCGGACATTGATGCACTGCATAATATTGTAAAGTAAGCATCTCTAATACACAGCAACAATGGATAAAACCACCTGTAAATGATCTCACAACGAGCTGACACTGATCATCAGCTAATCTGACAATGTGCTCCTTTCAAATAGCTCCAGCAACTGAAAGCAGGAATGCTGAATGCAATCAAATGGAATCCACTTCCTTTGAAATTCTTAGTGAAATTGAGTTCTAACTGCAATGGAAGGAACATATTAATCTGCTTCCTGAACGTATAATTATGCAAGTGGGAATTGCCATTTGGAGAGCCAGAGAATTGGGAATTATTTTGCATGGCATGAATGCCCCAGCAAAGACTAGATGTGGGTACCAATATTGCAAATTCCTAGCATTAAAAAATCATCAGCCATGCCCCAGAAAAGCATGAGATTGACCTAAAAACCAAAAGAAAAAAATGTTTTTTTATTTGCTCTTTGGATTTCGAGCTGTGCATTGAAATTGTGCAGGAAATGGATTTCCTGTCCCACAAAGTTTTTGAGATTTCAAAAAATTCTCCTCTTCCGACTCACTACAAATAGGTGATATCGCAAACATTTGTGCAAATTGAAAATACATTTGGTTTGGGTCAATCAAAACGTTTCATTTTAACATCAATACATTTTGTTTAGATTTTGACCACTTTTTCTTTTTTTAAAAAAAAATATTATATTTAAGCGACATTTTGAAATGAAAAGTCATTTAGAACTTGAAGCCCAAAATGTGTTGTTCTGAAATGTTGAAACACTCATTTCAACAATTTTCATTTTCCAAAATATTTTTGAACAAAACCAGTCCTTTCCCACAAAAACATTTCAGTCGTGATCAATCAGCAACTTCTGATAACAAATGTTTTGTTGCAAAATCCCTGACCAGTTCTACTGTATATTGCACTCATGTCACATTTTCAAGCTTTATTCTGCAAAAAGGAGGTCTGTAAACGTATTTTATTATTGTTATTTACAAATTATATATTTATTATTATTATTTGTACTACTGTAGCATCTAGGAACCTCAGTTATAGAGGTTAGTGTTAGGTGCTGCACAATTTTTTTTAAATAAGAACTCAGATTCCCATTTAATCACATGCCTCTAAGAGGTGGGGATTGAAGGAAAACATGAAATATCACAAGACTCATGTTAAACTCATGAGAGCTGGCAATACTGGAGTAGACTATGAGTAAACTACACTGCCAATTGAGACATAATTGCAGCACAGGTATCATAGTATCATGCTAACTTTACCCACACTCACACACCTAAGTGCTGTAGTAACGTAGTAAAGTAAATAAATGAATGCAAACCACCTATCTGGGACTCCAATCCTGAAAACACACACATTCTTAATTTTACTAACATGAATAGTTGGGACTATTCAAAGTAGTAAAATTAAGCAGATGTGTAACTGTTTAGAGGAGCAGGGCTGTGGTGCATACTTGTTTACCTACTCAAAAGGGTGATGCCACGTATTTTAAAAGCTTCCCTTGGAGTACTGTCTCCAGAAGGGTCTGTTGGTATTGCTGATGTATGCTTCACTAAGTGAATGTTGCAGGGTTTTTCTTAATACAAGCTCATGTCTAATTATTAATATTATGGTTTTACAGGGATATAGAGAACACTAAAACTTGCTGACTGCATCTTTCAAAATTATTAGAAGAGGAATTGCTAAAAGTATATCAGAGAGATATTCTCATAAATTCATCAGTGGCTTTGTGCCTAAAATGCTTTCCCAGCTTTTAGGCATGATGATAAGAAAATAAATTGAAAAAGGCATAAGGTGGAACCAAGCTACACTATCTCACATGAAAATTGCATTAGTATTTTTTAACTGCTTCTCACCATACCCTTTAGTATTTGGCATAGACTACTTAATGAATAAAACTTCAAAGTGTGTAAATGTCAAACTCTAACCTCAATGTCGCATGACCTATTATTTCATTAGAGTGTTATTTGACAAAAGTATTCATTTTCAAATTTAACAAGCCAACATCATCTAGCATGTGGTTAATTAAATCACCTTTAAACAAACATACCTTTAGGAATAATTTGGATTAGCAAGAAATTTAATTCTGATAATCAAACTCACTTCAGTTTAGTGTGAAGAATTGAAGATACTGTTAACTTTCACATTTTATATGTGACACTAACCCTTTCCCATCCCCTCTGCTGCATCTCAGTCAGCTCCTAAAAAAATCTCCATTGATCCCTCCACTAAATTAACTTCTTTTAAAATACTTGTTTATGGTTTCACAATATCAAATTATGAAATATTCTTGAAGGACTCATTCCTGTGGACAGCACCCAGTCCAGGTAAGTAGGGCCAGAAAAAAGGTAGATGTACAAGGGTGGAGAAATCTTCTCTTAAAGCTGTGACAGCTAATCTACTGCTAATAACAGGAGTCGCTCCTGGGACTTCTTAATCACTTCCACCGGTGCAGGTGGAGAGGATCCATGGAATGCTAGAATCTCCAGATACACCCCTAACCTCTCAGCTGCCTATGTATTTCAGAGCAGGATGGCTCAATGGAGCTGGATTTTGTGCTATTCAGAGGGTGTGCACCTTTCTTCTAGTTCCACTGCCAGCAGCCCCCCTCTTCCCAGCATCTGGCCATGGAGGGCAGGCCTGGATTTACTCTGAAGAGATCTGCACATATTTTAGTGACACATGGGTGCTGCAAAGTTTGAATTTGAACGTAGAAGCCAATCCAAACTTTCTTGAAGTTCAAGAGTGTTCCATTTCTGCCCAGTATAGCTGTATCTACAGCTCAGTGTGCAGTTTTACATTATTTATCTCATTCACTTCACTGGAATTATGGACATGAGCAAGGGTTTAGGTGTCCAGTGCAAAGGTAAGATTCAGGGATGAACTTCCTCAAAAATTGCAGATGAGGGGCTGGAACTAATGGTTTAATTTTGACCTATTTCTAATAGAGCTGCCTTGGCCTAGAGTATAATAAATAAATAAAATAATTAAATAATACTGGAAGGTACAGATAGCAATCAAGCAGAATTCTAGTTAGCATATCCTTTGCAATAATCTGACTATTCATCACAGCATCACTGAAAAGCTAACCCTGATCCCAAATTGGTTGCATAACAGGAAATCCTATTCTAAGATAATGAGAGAATTTTTCCAATTACTTTTTCATAGCTTGTCTGTGACCAATTTGCATGACTCCAAGATTGACAACAGCAAGACAAGCAGCGTGCACCGTCAAAGATAATAGAAATATGCACTGCAAGCTGTGAGGGTCAGTGAGTTCTGAAACAATTTACCCTCTACCCACTAGTTTTAATAGCCTCCTGAAATTTAATTTTCAAGATGAAATGATAATACCAAATGTCTAGTGTCTTGTCTTGGGGGCAGGGGCGGACCTCCTGCCGAAATGCTGCTGAAGACAGCCTGACTGCCACTCTGACGGAGAACGTCAGGCCGCCCCACCCCCAGCGGCTTGCCACCCCAGGCATGCGCTTGGAGCGCTGGTGCCTGCCCTGCTTGGGGGAAATCAACAACCGTACAATCCCAAGAAAACAGAGGTTTGTCACATGCTACAGAATATAATACATATATGTTAGCATCTCCGGCATACTTCAAATCTGAAAAGTAGTAACGTTGTTAGTGACACTGGGAAAATTAATACATTTTTCCATGCACTGGACTTTTTTATGCTCATCTGAAGCCAACTGTAAAAGTCTCCCCCCCGCAAAAAATAATAATTTTCTCTGTGTTCTAAGTCTCTATGTGTTAAAGTAAATCACTGTTATAAAATAAGGGAGGAGCATTTATGTTAGAAAGTAATCTGGTTGAATGAATCTTCATATGTGAGAGGGGATATACATCTTCAATTTGTGTAGCTCACAGAAGTTTTTGATTAATTATTCTATAGATGGCATTTGACTCCACGTAACATCCCTTGTATTTTTGCTACCAGGGAGGTGCTTGGTTGGAAGAGTTATGGGGAAAGGGGAACATACTTGTGCATGTGGTAATTGTAAGCAGGAACTGGATAGTTTTGGGAGAAAATTATTGAAGAGGTTTATCTGAGGACAAAATGCTAGATATCCCTGACCTGCTTATTTAATATTCCAGTAAACGATCTGCATTTTAAACAGAACACCATAATTTATTTTTTATTGTTAGCAGCAAGATCTGCATACTTGGATAGGGGAGTAAGAGAGTCCTTGTTTCAGGATCTGTAACAAGGGTAGCTGCTATGTTCTTCCTTCCTCTGAAGGAAACGGCAGAAGCTTGATATCTTCCCAGCGCACACACCAAGTAAGTGACTTGGATCCCATTTGTTTCAACTGGAATTTTCCAGAGAATGGAAAGGAGCTTAAATTCTCATTCTAACTAGCGGGATGCATGAATCTTACACAAGTAGCAAATTATTTCTCCGTAGGTGGACACCATGGTTGGAGGCTTTTGATGTTGTCAACCCATTCCTAGTTTCAGGCTTAGTCATGCGCTATGGAAAATGGCAGTTGGAAAGTTCACTGGCAGAAAGGTCTGTGTTTCCCTTGATTTGTAAATAGTATTTTGAACTGTCCCCCAATTTCAGGAAAAATTAAAATCAGACCTCTGGAACTGTATGAAACCTGCAATTGTCACTTTGCAAAATATTTGCAGTAAAGATGGCAAAGTTGGCTCTAATTTGTGCAATGTCACCTCATTTGCCATCATGTTCTAATTTTAGTTTAGAAAACTGAAGTTTAGTTTAGAAAAATTCTGCAAATTATTCCAACAGAAAATACCAAAAATTAGCTGCCATTGGTTAAATAAAACCATAAGATTAGCTTCCATTGGTTAAAACAAAAGTTGTACAGCCAAGCAGCAGTAACTAGATACTATTCTCCGAAACATGTTTAAAAAGGCCTAACTTGGCACTTTTTTTCACACCTTCACTTTTCCCACAGCTCTAATAGACATATGCTTGTTTCTTAACAGTGATCCACTGATGATATTGCCCTCAGTTATGACATATACTTATTGTCTACTCCTGCCCCAAGCTTCTGTTAAGATAATTTATTTAGAATAGCAGAAAGTCTCTACCTTGATGGCTTCACTTACCACTATCCAGTGGATTCTAATATGTATGCTACTGCTTCTTAATTACTTGGAGATATGACAAGACAGCCTTGCTAAATGGATACTTAATCTGACAGCTATTAAACCAGGTCATGTGCATGCTTGGTGATGTATTTACAATTCAATCTCCTTCCAGTGCACTTAGGGAAATCCAAGGATCAAATACATCCAACATAGTTTGTTCTCCTAGCCTCCATGGCAACATTATGGCTTCTAATGTCAAAACCTACACTTTGGATTTCTCAATTTTTAAATATCAACTGTAGTAATTAAAAATATGCAACCCAACCAATATTTTATATTACTAGGCATAAAGTACCTGATTGCTTAGGGTCTCCTAGTCTAGCAAAGTTAATTGAAATTTTTCCAATGACTAAAATCTTTGTTTTAAATAAATTTTTAGGCTCCCAGGCCCTGATCCAGCTAAGTACTTAAGAATGTGCTTAATTGCTTTGCTAGATTGGGGTCAAGAGGATGACAATTCCATTTTGCAGAAACTTTCTAATTTTCAAAATTTGCTTCAATTCCACATTGGAAAGAAAACAAGCCGTCTCCTGGTACACGTGCAATCATACTTGGTCATGCGTTGTACATTTTTGGAAATCTACTTTTCTAATGGCAAAACAAAGATCCAATATGTGATATGCTTGCTCAGACTGTCTTGTAATGTACACTGAAAGAAGCTCCATTCAAATGGATTGGGCTACTCAAAGAGTAAAGTATTATTCAGTGTGAGCTCTCTAGGGCATACAGCGTGAGCTGCATTCTCTGGTCTGCTATGGCTGCTCTGCACCTCTCAGGCAGTGCAAAATGTCCATGTCAGAAGATGGCAGTGGAGAATTCTCTTTCTGTAGGCAAACTCTCTGCAGATTTAAAACTTGCAGCGGCAGCATAGACCCATCCTGAGTCAGCTGCCTCCGCCCTCTGCTTACCCCGTGCTCTGGCACAAGAGACATATCATGGTAGGTGTTGGTGGGCTGGGATCTTGGAGGAGTGAAACTCACTGTTTTACACTTGAGGCCTGAACCAGTACAGTTCCTCAGCATTTCTAACTTAAACTGGGATTGGGCCATATGGATTAGGCAGCCATAACCAGCTCCCTAAACTGAGTTAGGCTGCTGGGGAGAATATACTCTTGTGTTCTTTTCTGGATGGAAAGCACCTGACACACTGTGAACGATGCAGAAAATAAACAGTAATCAGTAATAACAATGGCAACCAGCAGTTAGTAGATTCATTCCTTAACGGGGCTGATTTTCTAATCATTGTGATTAACTAAAGGAATTTTCACAAGAGGACACACAACAGGATTTTCAGGAGGGTGGGAGGAATTAATTCAATAGCTGTGGATTCACTTGACATGTGGGTCTTAAAACATTTTTTCAAGTGTTACAAAGCATTGTTTTGTCTTTCAATTAAAATATATTGGAGTAGGGACTCAGATAACATGCAGATATGAGTGATAACAGAACAGGAACAGAACACACATGTACTTCTTCCATGCTAACTAGTACTTCTTCCCTGGTCATTATTACTAAGTTACGCTAATGCAACTGTCTCACAGTAGCGTGCTAGCATCATTTTTAAAACTGCAAATTATCTATAAGAATACTACATCTTAATAGATATTTAATTAGTTTAAAATCTGCTGTATGAAATGATGAACATTAATGACAAACACAGCTGCTAAATACCCAAGGCCGGTGTAACCCATTAGGCAAACTAGGCGGTCGCCTGGGGCACCAAGATTTGGGGGCAGCAAAAAGCGGTGCCCCCCAATTTTTTTAAAAACATTTGTGGGCTGGGCTGCCCGCGGCGTGCTGACACCTGCGGACCTCAGACTCCCTCTCCCAGCACAGGCAAAGCTGCTCCAGGCTGAAACTGACATTGTTGGCCAGGGTGGGGGAGAGGTGGGGGGCTGCCACCCGCAGGGCTCCTGGGGAGATGGGACGGGGGGGCTCAAGGTGGAAGTTTCACCTAAGGCGTGAAATATCCTTGCACTGGCCCTGTAAATATCCATCGTACGTCTGTATCTATGTTGACATATATTGGTACTGTACAATACCTGGGGCTATTCCATGTGGTTTTAGACTCATGCAAACACAGATACCCTGAATCTTTGTAATCACACAGGACATAGCAAAATTACATCACTGTCATAGCCAGAATGTCATTTTGATGCCTGGGACTATTTCTTCACTACATGGGGTGGCAGGCCTCTCTTGAAGAACTTTACTTGAAGTCTGATGGTCCCAATAGAGTAGTAGATTTCTTTGAGGGATTGTATTCCTCAGCCATGGACTCTGGTGTTGAGTTGTTAACAGACTCATTCACAACACTGAACACTCTGGCATCTACACCATCCCCATGCCTCTCCTCCTCACTGAAGGCAATAGTTTGCAGATACCTGTGACTGATGAAGCAGCAGGGAAGAAGCTAGAGCATTAGATATGGATGCATCACTCTTACATCATAGAGAATCTTTACATATTATTTAGTTGCAAACCAGATTATTTTCCTCTGCCATAGACTAGACAATATTTAGTACTTATAAGGCTTTTCTCACTGCGACATCAAGCACTGATCTATGACCAGATAGCAAACTTGGTGGAGAGGAAGAGAGAAAGAATGGTATCTGGGGCAAACAGTCTGGCAGCATGGTCAGTGTCAGTGTAGGAGAAGACACATTAACAGTTTTAGTATAGCTGTATTGGTCCCAGGATATTATGGAGACAAGGTGGGTCAGATAATCTCTCCTATTGGACCAACTTCTGTTGATGAAAGAGAGACACTTTCAAGCTCTTCTTCAGCTCTGGGAAAGGTACTCAGCATGTTTCAGCTAAATACAAGGTGGAACAGGTAGTTAAGCATGAAGAGTAAAATGTTGTAAGAGACCATTCAAGGTGAAGTGGCCAGTGAAAACCTCTGCAGTCACAGGACAAAGGAAGGTTAGTGGGTTACAGACTGCGGTAATGAACTATAAATCCAGTGTCTTTACTGAGTCCATGATTTTTAGTGTCTAGCAACGTTATGAATTTAGGTTCCCAGGTTCCTCTTTTGAAAGTGTTGCGCAGTTTTTCACTGAGGATGAGGACCGAGACGTTAGATACGGAGGGATCACTTTGTGAAAAGTGTTCACCCATAGGTGATGGTGTGTTTTTGTCTTTTATCATTATCCTTCGTGAGTTCATTGGAGAGCACAGTGATTGTTCTGCTTCACCGACAGAGTTGCTTTCTTCTGCAGAATTGGTGGTTTTACTTCCCTAACTTGCCCTTTATTGAACTATGTATTAGATAGACCAATACTACTAAAGGGACTCTCTCTTTGAAAAACTTCAATAGTCATACATGACTGTTTTTGTTAATTAACATATCTGGTTTTAGAGCCTGAACAGGGAAAGCACTATACCTGTCAAGCTTCCAAATGTTTTCTTTGTGAAATTTTAGAAGAATACCACCTTGAATCTCCCCCCTTTCCTTTTCTCTGGGTGGTAAATACCCAGCTCTTATCTTTCACTCACAGCTACAACTTAAATTTGAATGAGTTCTAAGGCACTTTCATTGCCCTACTTTTTTTCGAGTCTAGGAATCAAAGAGACATCTGTTCAAATGAGCCTCTGAAAGGCTACACAAAAATTTGGCACATTAAGCTTTTGTGCGTGGATCCTCCCATTTTCTTGTGAACATAACTATTCAGTCTGTTCACAGACAGATGTGCAAAATTTACAGGCAGTTTTTTGAGACTTATTTGAAAGTGTGGCTCTTAATATAACTAACCTTCTAAGGTTAAAAGGTGTATTAAGATAGGGTAAAAAAGGCATTTCCCACTTTTGCAGGAAAAGGCTGAATCAGATTTTGACTGCTCTCATTTTATACTATTTTAAACATGAGTGGAAATTGCTTCACTGTATTAGATTTTTGAAGCATGACCCTCTTCATAGTTGCTTCCTTCTAGGGTTGCAGAAATGTAGGGCTCGAAGGGATCTCTAAGAGTCATCCAGTTCAGTCTTTCATGCTGAAGTCAGTTTAAGTCAATCAAGACCATACCTGACAGGTGTCACAACCTCCCTTGGAAGCCTATTCCAGTGCTTAGTTATTCTTATAGTTAGAAAGTTTTTCTTAATATCAAACCTAAATCTCTCTTGCTGCAGATTAAGCCCATTACTTCTTGTCCAAGCACGAGTGGATATGGAAATAAGTTGATCACTGTCTTTTTTAGAACAGCCCTCAACGTATTTGAAGACTTATCATC
The DNA here is from genome assembly GCA_007922305.1 of Dermatemys mawii. Lineage (NCBI taxonomy): Eukaryota > Metazoa > Chordata > Testudines > Dermatemydidae > Dermatemys > Dermatemys mawii. Next base: position 12,428,486 of record ML677353.1, read on the forward strand.
CCTCGGTCTTCTTTTCTCAAGACTAAACATGCCCAGTTTTTTTAAACCTTTCCTCAGGAGGTCAGGTTTTCTCATTTTATAGTTTTTGTTGCTCTCCTCTAGATTCTCTCCAAGTTGTTCATATCTCTCCTCAAAGTGTGGTGTGCAAAATTGGACAATACTTCAGCTGAGGCCATACCAGTGCCTAGTAGAGTGGAACAGTTACTTCTCCTATGTTACATAGGACACTCCTGTTAGTATTCCCCAGAATAATATCAACCTTTTTCACAACAACATCACATTGCTGACTCTCATTCAATTTGTGATCCACTAAAACCCCCAGATCCTTTTCAGCTGTACTGCTGCCTTGCCAGGTATTCTCCATCTTGTATTTGCCCATTTGATTTGTCCTTCTTAGGTGTCATGCTTTTCCACTTGCCTTAACTGAATTCATACTTGTTGATTTCAGGCCAATTCACTAATTAATCAGTCATTTTGAATTCTAATCCAGTCCTCCAAGGTACTAGCAACTCCTCTCAACTTGGGTCCAAGTGTAAGTTTTATAAGAATGCTCTCCACTCCTTTATCCAAGTCATTAATGAAATACTGTACCCAGGACAGATCCCTGCTAACCCCACTAGAATATGTCCTCCCAGTTTGACAAACCATTGATCATTACCTCTGAGTATAATCTTTCAGGCAGGTATGCAGCCACCCTATAGTAATTTCATCAAGACCACACTTCCCTAGTTTGTCATGTGGGATTGTGTTAAAAACTTTACTAAAATCAAGATATCATATCTACTCGTTAACCCCTATCCACATGGCCAGTGACCCTATCAAGGAAGGAAGTGAAGTTGGTTTGGTATGATTTGTTCTTGAAAAATTCATGCTGGCTATTCCTTATAACCCTATTACTCTGCAGGTGCTTACAAATTGATTAATAATTTCTTCCAGTATCTTTCCAGGTATCAAAGTAAGGCTGACTGATCTATAATTACCCTGATTGTCTTTGTTCCCCTTTGTTAAGATAGGTAACATGTTTGCCCTCTTCAGGCCTCTGGGACCCCACAGGTTTTCGTGAGTTCTTGAAGATAATTGCTAATGGTTCTGAAATCACTTCAGCTAATTCCTTAAGTACTCTACGATAAAATTCCATGAGACCCTACTGACTTGCATACATTATTTAATTATTCCTTAACCTCTTCTTCCCCTATTCTATTTTATGTTCCTCCTCCTTGTTATTATTTATTGTTTTAAGTATCTGGACACAATCACTCTTTTAGTGAAGACTAAAACAAAATAGGTATTAAACACAGTCTTCTTGATATCATGTGTTATTAGCTCTCTTTCCTAGAGAAACAGCAGACCTATACTTTCATTCATTTTTCTCTGAATGTACTTACAGAACCTCTTCTGATTGTGTTTTACAGCCCTTGCTAGCAGTAACTCATTTTGTACTTTAGCTTTTCTGATTCTGTTCTTACATGTTTGTACTATTTTTTTTTTGTACAAGCAGCATAGCAGCATCATCCTACAAATTGTCAAACTACTGAACTTACAGTTAATATGGTTAACAGGAAAAAATAACTTGAAAATTCAGATATGCTGGGTAGCACAATACATATGCTGGATGGCACAATACATTTGCTGGGTAGCACAATACATATTGTACAGGATGTTTAAAAACACAAAGATATTTCTGTTCTTTCTTTCTCTAGCATCCTACAGGGGATAAAGTCATAATCAGTTATCCCATGGAATCTATATATAATTTTTTAATTACAAAACCACCCTTATAACTTAGAAGGCCATATAAGTTGGCACTAGTTTTCAAATACAAAGGTAGGTCTAACTATTTAGTTTAGATTGCAACAGTTGTGTGTTTACACATGCTATTATCATATAGAATGGATGTACAGAGCATATATTGAATCAATATACAAGTCACAAACTAAACCAAAGAGATAATAGAGTAAAGAAAAAAGGAAAAGAAAAGGAGAGAGACTTTATATCATCCCCCTTTCTTTCTTGACCTTCTCATGCTAGACCTTCTGGGCCTTTTCTAATAACATCTGAAAAAGAGTACATGGGGAAGTAATGTCCTGCTCATCCACAGTACACAACGTTCTCAATATTAACATTTTCTCTCGGATAGCTCAGGAACAAGATAATTACTCTCAGAGGACTGGCTACATGTAACTTTCCAAACCTCAGCCCATATACTGGATTTCAAATTTTACACTCAGGCAGGTTTACTGCACTGATACACTTGTTTCCATGTGGGATCATTAAGCTGTTTACTGATATAGCAGCTCATTCTGTAACAAACAACCCACCCACCCGTGCCCTTTGCTGTAAGGGAATTACACCCATCTTCCAATCTTCTGCCTTTCCTAGTGTCAACTCTCTCCATTCCTGTATCCCAAATGCAGGAAGCTTCCTCTAATATGGAATACCATTTAAATTACAGCAAATACATCTAGAACACATCTACTTTTTCCTCTTCCTCTATTTTTAGGCTAAGCAGACAGAAGAAATTAATCACTGAAAAATAGAGATGAACTCAGTAGAATATCTGAAATAAAATTATCCTTCAAATTAAAGAGTTTTGATTGGAATACAAACATTTATATTTCACAATACACATGCGTAATTCAGAAGTATTTGCATCAGCAGCTTAGGAAAAACCCTAATATTACTCCCTGTAAGTGCCAGATCAAAGAAAAGATTTTAGTGCCCATGTCTAATATTGGACACACAAAATCAGTCCTGGTGTAGAAAATAAATGTAGCAATGGGAATGTGAAGGAGGTCATCCTAGCACACACCCCTCCAGTCAGGAACAGTACTGCAGGTAAGTCCTGCCTCTACTTCCCTCCACCCAAAGTATAAACCAGCTTTGGGTATTAAAAGAGGACCCTCCCCAGAGGTCTCCTTTATTTAAGAGAAAAAAACGTACACAGACTTACACAACACCTTCCTATCTCAGCTTCCTGACTGAGGTCCTCAGTGAGTCTCAGTCTGTTACCTCTTTTGAGTTCAATATATACCTCTGCCCAGGTGTTTTATCTGCTTGTTCTTAGATCAGGTCTCTCAATGTTGCCTAGGTGAGTCTCCCTCTGAAGTCAGGGAACAGGAAGGTATCTCATAAGCAGCCCCAAATACTCGGGCTGTTGGCCCACCATGACTCCAAAACTAGAATTGTCCCCTTTCCTGAAACATGTCTTCAAGGCTTCCTGGCCAAGTAGGCTTCACAGGCAGTTCTCTGTTTCCAGGATCCCTTTTTAGGCTCTCTGCCCTAGGAACCTGCCTTCTGCCTAACCTGGACTTCTTCCCCTGGGAGCACAGTTTCTGTTTGCCTCACAAACCCTGGGCACTCCCCCATTCTAGAACTTCTCCTCAGGAACTTCCTCTAACTGAGGGCCTTACTCTTAGTGTGTCCAGGTGCTTCCCTTACTGATTATCTGCCTCCCAGTTACTTTGTTAGGGAACCTGAGTTGTCTCACTCTCTCTTGTGGAGCCTTTCAGAGATAGGCTGGGCTTTTGACAAACAGAAAAGCTATAGCTGATACTGCAGCAAGTTAGTTGCCAAATTCAGGATCCAGCAGACTAGCATCTCTCGACCTGGACTGGTAAGTTCTCAGACAGCCCCATCCTGCACAATGGTGGCAACTGCATTTCTATAGTTGGTCAAAACATTTCTAGCAAAATGTTTTATTTGATGTAAAATGAGGTTTTTGATCAAATGGATTGTTTTGCAGTTAGTGTTTGCTTTCCACATAAAAAACCTGACTTTTTTGTAGAAATATTAAAACCCCCAACCCCCTACATTTTCTAGAAACCAAACTAAAAACTTCTGGTTTTTTTCTGAACCAAAAGCTTTTAATTTTTGACTGAAAATTTTTGGTTTTCAATGAAAGGATTGTTTTTCATGTGCAGGGAAAAAACAACATTTTACAACATCTCTCTTCATTTCTCATTGGCCTTAGTGGTAGCTGGCTTCAGCACCTGCTAGGAAGAGGGCCAGATTCATTAAGGGACCATTTGGACAAGCTTTACTCACGAAAGTGCTTATCTTATGAGTAACCCTACTGAAGTCTAAGTGACTACTGAGTACGTTCTCACCAGTGTGAGTCAGGGGTTGCACAGTTGGGTCCTCTCTAAACATTTTAATTTACAAATCATTTGGCATCACATTAAAACACTTATAAAATTTTTGGTTTTCAGCATTTTCAGCATAAACTAAAAAACACACGTTGTCCTGCCCTCATTCTTATGGTCATTTGCTTCATTAGGATTAAAAGGGAGCATGAAAAAGAGGCTTTGATATTTCAGTATGTTATTCTAGGTTATTTTATCTAAGAATGCAGCACATCAAAAAAAGGAGAAGACTTTGAAAAATAAGAATTAAAATAGGATATTTAATATATTTATTTATTTAGGAGTTTACTTCACTGTCATTCATTAAGCTCCTATGTGGATCACAAACTTTGTTAGGTTTTGGGGTGGTTTTTTGGGGGGTTTTTTTTTAATAGAAGCATTTTTGCCGGGAGGGTTTGTGAAGTCTCTTACTGTTCTAATTAAGATGAAATAAAATGTATAAGCAAATCTTTTCCAAAAAATGAGTTTAGCAAAATACATGTTAATTGTACTTTGAACCTTGGATCACCTGATAGAGTAAATTAAGCTTCCCACAATTAGAGCACTAAGGCACCAATTCAGCACCCATTAAGCACATCTAACTTTAAGTGTGTGTGCAGCCCCTCTCACTTCTCATTGGCTAAAGTCAGGCACAAGCTTCAGGTTACAACCAGATCATAATTGAAAACAGATATGATTTCATTAGACTTGTTTGAGATGATGTTTTTATTGTGTCAAAATGCTTTTAACAATCAGAATGAGAGCTCAAATTCTGCAGAGAAAGAAAATTATAAACAGTTTCCCCCATTAATACAGTGACACAAAGAGTTTTGTAGTGTGGCAGCAGATACATGCAAATCACTGTCAGCCAGGAAGGAAAAATAAACCTACATGCATTACAGCTAGGACAAACCCAGCTGAGCACAGAGTAGAGTGGGAGAAGGCTTTGAAAGTGGGACAAAGGCTCATGAAAATAGGATGAGTTGTTTTGTTTTTGTTTTGTCTGTTTGTTTTTAAAGGTAAAATTCTAGACATATTAGGCCTATTTGCTTTGGGAACCCTCTTACATCTTGATGATAGGTCATTTTTTTCAGTTTTCTAATATTTCCTAAACACTGGAAGAGGCAAAGCTGAATAGACAATTAAAATACAGGCAAGAAATTCTTCTTTCTACACACAAGATAATGTGTTTTCTATATTCTGATAACGTGAATTACCTTCAAGCACAATAACGGCTCATCTTCAGTCATAGCATTTGATAATCCTGGATTTTGCTGAGGGCACCAAATTCTGACAGAAAAGCTATTAGGCATCTACAAAACAATCATTTTAATACTCTGGATAGCAAAACCATTTTCTTTAGTTCTGTTATATTAATGTATGTATTTGTTTATGTACAGATAGTTATAGGAAAGGAAATACATCTTTATTTTTGCTGATCCCTTCTGAATATATAACTCAAGATCTCTTCAAAACCATACACTATCAATATAATCAATAAAATAAATATCTATAATAATACAAAGATAAACGAACACACACATATTTTATATATTATATATGAACGAATGTGGAACAAACAGACATTAAAGTCACATAAAATAACTATAGAATCCAAAGCAAAAAGAACCTTGACAGAAATATGTAGATAAAAAGTTGGACTTTAGCAAAAAGCTGTTAAATTAAACAATTTCCAAATGCACCTCAGAGGAAGCTACTGAGGAAACCAGTCCAATGACTAATTGGAAGAACAGTCCAAATCTACAGAGGCATGACAGAAAAATATGTTATACCTTTCATACAGAAGTGAGCTTGCTCTAGTGACAATTAGATAGATTATGAAAGGGATTTAGACTTGTCTACATGGATCAGTAATGTGGACTACAAGAGTGTGATTTCCAGAGCACATTAAGGTGTTGCACACTAGTTGGTCTGTGTAGACCCTGTGTTATGATTGGGGCTTGGGCAGTCATCCCTAGTGGTTGGAGCAGGAGTAAGGAGATGAAGACCCAGGTAGGGATCAGGGACATGACTTATTCCTGCTTTCCTGATCCGTTCTTGATTCCTGTCAAGAGAGCTTGGCTCAGGAGTCAGGGGAGAAGTCAGAGTCCAATGTATTAGCCAGCTAGACTATTTTCTGTGCTATCTTCTATTTTAAATAGTGCAGCCAGAACAATCAATGAGGCGGGTACTCCTCCAGTCAGGACACCTGTAGACAGTGCCTCTGGTGAGACCCAGGTTCTATTAGTCATTCAGCCCACCAATTACAACAAATGGCTGAATAGCAGCTGGGATGAAAAGATTACCTAGGGACTGCAGGGCCTGAGTTCGAGATCCTCCTGTCATCCCCTCTCATAGGGAGCCTTCAGGTTATCAGCAGACCAGGGTTTTCAGGGTGTCTCACATGGAAACTTTCATCAGTTCAGGGGTATAGACATTCTCTGAAGGTTCTATGGAGGCAAATTCCTCAGGCCTGTAGCCCTCCCAGTTGACAATGAACCAAAGTTTGCTCTGTTTCACCTTAGGATCTAGGAACTCATGTAGGTTATATTCAGCATGACCCTGGATGTGTATTGGTGGTGGTGGAGGAAATTAGTCTTTTACATATGGCTTTAGGAGTGACACATGAAAAACAGGGGGCATTCTAAAGGACTGAGGCAGGCAGAGCTCAAAAATAACAGGGTTGATATGTTGACAGATCCAATAAACAGACCATCCTGAAAACTGGATCACCTGTGGAGATTTTTAGCTCAGAGACACATCTTCTAGCCCACCAAGAAGGTGGAACTCTTCTGCTGCTGTTGGTCCGCGTATCACCTGTCATCTTTTTTTTTTTCTTTTGCTTCTTCGACAAGGTTCTTTAGCTTCTCTTGGGTCTGGCAGATCTGCTATATCCAAGTTGAGGCTTCTGGTTTGGAAGAAGTTATGGGTAACTCCAGATGGAATTGAGATAGAAATTTGTGAAGAAAGGGCTTTGTCAGGTACAGAGATATTCTATGTTGTTATATGCAAACTCAGGATGGGATAATAGAAATAACTAGTTGTTCTGGTGATGGCTGATGTAACACCATAGGCACTGCTCTTGTATTTGATTTACTGTCTCTATCTAGCCATTCATATTGCGTGGTAGGCAGATGTGTAACAGGAGTGAACCCATATGTAGCGGGGCAGTCAGCCTGCTCTGGCCTCGAAGGGGTTAAAAGCAGCCCTGGAGAGGGTTGTGGCCGGGGAAAGCAGCAAAACCCAGGCTGATTAGAGTAGCAGCCCCAGCTGTGGCCAGCCCAGTCATGCCACCGTTGGCCCTGATAGAAGGGCTGAGAAGCTAGGCAGTCTCTCTCCAGGCTGGAAGGGAGCAGGGTCTGGCTGTCTGCAGGACAGGATACCTGAGGTGGAACAGTACTGGGGGAATAGGCAAGGGAGCTGGGGAGTTCCAGCCTAGCAACTCCCCAGGCTGTAGGCCTGAAGTGAGGCCTAAGGAGGGTCCTGGGGGTTAGGCAAAGGCAGCTGATCCAAACCCCCTTGCCTATGATGACTGTCTTTTACACTGCAGTCTGCCCCAAGGTATGGGGGCTTGATGATTAGCAGTAGCCCAGACTGAGGCAAGGTGGCGATTAGAGGGTTGAGGGTTCCTCAGGTAGGGGAGACCCAGAGGCAGAGTGTGGGGGTATTGCCAGGGGGAAGCACCCCAGGAAAAAGGGCACTGGCGTCCAGGAGGGACATGGGCCAGTGACAGCAAGACACCGGCCTGCTGGGGGTGCTCCGAGCTAGAAGAGCTAATTCCCAGGAGGCCAGCAGGAGGCGCCACAGAGGTGCGTTATTGCACCACTACACTCTAATATTCAGAAGGCTTAATGCCAGAAATGAGAGATGAAGGCCACGTGCACACTGCCAGTCTAGTTCCTATTCAATGGATGCAGGTTTGTGCAGACTGCTGGGTCTTTTGTGTGTGATTTCTGAGTCTACATATGTTCGTAACATTGTTTCTCACCATTTTCCAGTGCGTGTCCCTGTTGACAATAACTGATTTGCAGCTGTAGTGAGTCTGTGCAGCAATGGGTGGCAAGGGATCATTGTCATGATTTTTATATGGATTCTTTTACTCTTTATGAATTAGTATGTGAACCAGGTGGCCCTGTTATTATCTATATAGGCACTGGTATGTCTTATCAGTGGCGTATTTGGCAGCCTGAGTCTCCATGCCATTTGCACTGATTAGTTATGTGAATACAAACACTTATTTTGGGTGGCTATTACTGATGTCTGCTCTGGATGCAGAGCTGCTGCTGTTTGGCTGTACTCTATCTAATGTATCTGGTACTTGTTTTGCATGACATCTTTTGCCTGGTAGGCAGATGTGTGACATCTAGAGGCCCAGTGATGCAGTGCCTGATGCCGGTACAGTGACAGATGCTTATAATTGGGGGCTACTGTGTACCATAAGCCCTTAATAGGACAGGCTCCTCTATAACCTGCTCTACTAGAATTATCTGTGCCGCCATCCCTCCACTAAAGAGGTAGCTGTTATGTCTCACAGGAGCAACAGCAATTTATCCATACATGCGCCTCCTCCTTCTCATATTTGCACGTGGTGCCTGGGTGTAGTAGGGGACAATTAAGGCATAGGACTTTTTTTTTTTTTTTGCTATATATTCTTTTTGTCCCTTCTCCCAGCATGCATAGCTGCAAACAACACTTCCTTCTTGTTTGAAAGCATTGAAATGCTTTGCTAATGTAGCTTTGCAGTTAGGATAAAATACTTGGTGGGCTGCACAAAGGATTACAAGTTTTAATGGAAGATGTTTTCTTTTGTAATCCTGCAGACCAAATCTTAGCATAAAGGCCATAGTGCTGAAAATATTAAGAAAGCACATTAGCTTTGTAATGGACATTATCAGAGATGGTTAATGTAATCTTTATTGCATTTAAACTATGGCAAATATTTTCACACTTGGGTGATTAAAGTTAGGCACCTAAATCCATATTTAGGCACCCAAATATGTGGTCTAATTTTCAGTTATAGAAGCTCCCACAGTAGCCTATTAGGCACCCATGTTTGAAAATGTTAGTCCAAATTTCCAGTGGAAATCTAGGCAAAATATATTCCATGTTGTTACTTTTCTAACTTTTAATTTTTAAATATGTCCTTCTTTTTGATGTATTTTAGGTACACATGTTGATTTAGCAGCAATCACCACCTACAGTTTTTTGGTTATGTTCTAACACATTAATCTACTGCACAGTGCAGCACCGGAAATCTTCCTATGAACTTCAGTTAAAAAATAATTATTCCTACTAAGTTTTAGACACATGTATTCTCCCTGTTAAGTATCTACATAGCGCAGTGATTAGTAAATAACTTATGTATTTGGTACAGTCAATCTTTGTCACTAGGCACTGGTTATTGATAAATTAGGGTGGTTAATTATTAAAGAATGCCAAGCATGTTCCAGATTAATGTAATTATTTCTGGCTTCCCACCCCCATGTGCTTAATGCAATGGATCCCAACATGAGGCATATTCTCCATTCCCACCATATTGATTAATGACACAAGCAACAGGTTATCGTCTCCAAGTGGCCAATTTATACCAATCTTTATGCAGAATTCTCACTGAAGTTCCGTGCATGAAAGGGCTGCAGGCTCATGCCTAAAGGCAGTAATGAGACTATTCGATCATTGAGACTAGGACTGTTTGATTTTTTCATTCTGAGAATTGAGTTTTCCTTATTCTCCGTAAACCTTCCTTTTCTATGCATCCACTCACATAAGAGACCCAAAAATATAGATTAACATTGATGCTGCTTCTTGAATCAAGCTTTTTTTTTTCTTTGCTTACTTTATGGGATTTTGTAAAATATAATACTTATTTGTAAAAAATGTTAAGATTATTGTATGAAAGGCAATATAGAAATGCAAACTATTGTTATTATTATGGATTTTAACTGACCTTTACAATCATTTCATACAGAAACTGAAACCGATGCATTTTCAGCTTGTTTGCCAGCTTCACTCTGGGTGTCAAATGTTTTGCATTTTATCAAAGATTTTCACAGATTTTGCATCTGAAAACTTTTTTCATCTGCAACCCTAGTCCTCTCATAGTGACTGGCAAGAAGACTGATATTCAATAAATTACTTATGCAAATTACTTTAACTTTAAAACACAAGCTTAAGTCCATCCATATGCACATACGTAAGTGTTTGGCTGAATAGGAACAGACTTAAAAACATGAATTTATGAATCAGGGCCAAAACCATAAACAAGACTAGATCTTGGAGGTTTTATAATCCCGAGTCTGAATAAATCTACAACAGCAGCAACTTCCCTGTGGTTTTTTTGGTCAGTAATCTGTCTGGGGTGGAGTGTTAGCACAATATATTGCAATACTATTTTTAGTATAGCATTTTAATTGACTGTTCTTACCAGTTGCTCTCCTTGTACACCCCATGCTGCATACTGTAAAACTGAATCCTCTACTTCTGGAGGGTTTAACTCCCAAACTTCCCTTGAAAAAATGTAAACACTTTTACTTGAACACATTAACACCACCACATTTTTTTCAACATTGAAACTTAGTCATATTGTATTGAAAAAACAAAATTACTTACCTTGTATGTATGTTATAAATCACATAGGAAGCCGTATAAGAATAATGAAAAACCTGTAACAAGAAAGATAGATAGATAGATCCAGTATTTATAGTTCTCATTCAGTACTAAGTGTGAAGAACATATTATATTGCCAATATTTATAGTCTTCTAATAGGTCCATACATTTGTTTCCTTGTTAATTAAATTAAAGTTGATGTCAGTATTCATTATAATTAACAGGTCTGAAATATGGCTTGAATGCAATATGAAGGACATATAGTGTTTGGGCTGTACCCCACTGTTCCAAATGTACAGTACAATTAGTTAATTTTATCAATCACTGAACCTGTGCAAAATTTTCATGCATAAAAATCAGGCAAACCTGCCCCTACTACAAAATAATTCCGTTTGAGAAATCAATAAAAATTACTAGGAAGAAAAATATTTTTTTCTCTTGCAAATTTACACCAATTTATAGTCAAAACCAAGGCCTAAGTTTAGACCTCTCCTGACAGTTCTTTAACTTTTAGTGGACATAGATATGTGTCAAATGACAGCCACCTGACTAGCCCAACATGGATGGTTACAAACAGAATATTTAATTGGGAACGATATAATCGCAAGGAGAACAGATAGGTACAGAATAATACTCCTATAAAAGTATTCATTTAGAATAATTTAACTGACTCCTAAAAATAGAAGTGTTGTGTCTTGCTACAAAGAGCATTGGAGGGTTGAAAATTAGGAAGATGTAGGGCTGGTCTTCACTAGCGCGGGGGATCGACTGTAGATACACAATTTCAGCTACGTTAATAACGTAGCTGAAATCGGCATATCTACAGCCAACTTACCTGCTGTCCTCACGGTGGCGGCGATCAGCGGCACGCTCCCCCGTCGACTCCAGCTTGCGAGCTGGAGTTCCGGAGTCGACGGGGGTGCCGCTAGCGATCCATTTATCGCGTCTTGACGAGACGCGATAAATTGATCGCCATAAGATCGATCTCTCCCGGCTCTAGTGAAGACAAGCCCTAAGTGTACAGGAAGATTATGGGAAGAGAGAGCTGATGTTACATAATGAGAATCAAAGGGGTTTTTATCTGAACAATCAGAATGCAAAGATGCTATAAAAATCTACTGTAGAATATGAAAATAGGTTGGCAAAACTCTACCTAGCCACACTGAAATGTATCTGAGAGTTATGTCATGTTACTATGTATTAGTCAACTATATATTCTGTTACACCTATTTTGCCAGTCCTCATAAGAAAAGTAAATCCTTAGATAGACAGTGACAATAAAACACAAGACGTTTTTCCTAGTTGAAAAAAAGAAGCACTTCATTTAAATAACTAGATAAACAAATGAAATCAATCCCAAGAAGATGGTTTATAACATTTATATTCTCTATACCACTGAGATATTTGCATGCAGTTGACAATGAATAAACAACTTGGATTTCTACTGCAATGAAAATTTATAGAAAAACATAGCAGAAGCATAGTCATGAACTACTCCTTCACAATTAACATTTGAAAGGTGTGAAATAACAATACTGGTTTACAATTTCAGGAGTTGTCACAACTGCACTGTGCAAGGCTAAAACAGGATCACCGGATCTAAAGTTGCAGTGGGCAGTGGAATTTCAATTCAGATATTGAAGAAAGTGGCTTGACTTTTCTGTGACACACTCTCCCACTCTGTGAAATAGGAATAATGAGACCTACCCACATTTGTGAGGTGCTTGGAGATCAACAGATGAGAAGTGCTATATAATAGCTCAATCTAATCATAATCAAAGAACAACGCTAACTAATCCAAAGGGAACATGGGAGAAAGGGACACCTGAAAATGTGGATATCACTAATGGAGCCATCCCTCTCAAAGAATAATGTGCTAATACAACTGGGACATTTTGAGGAGAGTGGAATATCTCAAAACATACTGAATTTTAAAAATGAAATAGGAATATAATTGAAAATGCAATGTCTTATGAAATACTCAAATCCCCCCAATGACATTACCCCAACTGGGTTAACAGAGAGATTGCTCTCATCGTGACAACCATATTTTCAAATTTTGTTTTTCCTGGGTATCCTTTGAATTCCAATAGAAAAATAATTAAAGGATCCATGGAGACACCATTCCTCTTAGGGAAGCTACAATTCCTCGCAGGTTCCTATCTCCACTGAAATAATAAACAAACTAAATATAAGGGCCCTTTTCTTCCCCCAAGGAAACTACAAAAATTAAGCCCCTTCCCAGACCACACATGTCAACATATAGCAGTTCAGGGTATTTATCAAGCATTAGTGAAATATTAAAATACAGAAAGATGGTTCAATCCAGTAAGAATTTCAAATCCTTTACAGTTACAGCCTTCCCTTTTTACTTTATTGGGCCTGTGGATGCTACTTACATTTTAAGTAAATAATAGAAGCTGATGCCTCAAGGAAAACTTTAAAAACATTCAATTTGGAAGCAATTGCACAGATCGATTTACAAACTATTCTATATTTTCTCCACATTCTTCGTCACTAAGGATATCTGGTAGGAAATGGAACTGTTGCCATTTTAGGGCCTAGTTCCCTCACTTTTCCTGACAGACCTTTCCAGGACAAACACACTGACTCTATGAGTAGTACTATAGAAAACAATAAACCTATCAGTTTTGATGTCTGGAGAGTTTATAGCACCAGCAGGGGGAATATGGAATAAGAGTTCAAGTACTTCTAACAAACAAGGACTGTTTTCATGAAAACTAAACAAAATATAGACAAGAGGATACTGAAAAACATGTATGGTGTGAGTAGGCTATTCACATCAATAACTCTTCAAAAATAATTGAAAGGAACTTAAAATATTTTAATTATGTAACCATCATATCAAATATACTCTATTTCATATATGACAGTTATGTATATTTTCACAATAAGTAACAAATAAAGTGTTAAGTGGAGTATATTTTGGAAAAGATGTTGAACTACAAAGTTATTTTGACAGGTTTAACACAAACTATTATTACATACAAAGTGAAGGATATTTTATATTCCATTTAATTTCCTCTTCCTTTTGTTACTTAAAAATCTTGATCTAAATATGTATGAGCTTTGTGCTGAAAGTATCAGTGTCTCCAGAATGATTCCTACAGCTGGAAGAAACTGACATTACAAAAGGTTATTTACAAAGGAATCTTGTCATTTTGCTTGAATCTTTCATGCTGGTTTATTTTATTTTATTTTTTTTAAAAAAGCACTATTGATAAATAACAAATTGGATGACTGGTTGTTCATGCTAGTTGTAATAGCCAGACACACTAAAAAAAATCACTGTCTAGAATCAAAAGATTTGGAGGTGCAAAGTGATTTCACTCTCTAAACTCTCATTGCTATAATATAAGCTATATCTCAATACAGGCTCCAACTGCTTTGTACGGTTGTGGGGGCCTAATACTGACTTAACCAGCCCTTTTAAGATTTCACTGATGTTAGGGAATCTTCTGGTTGCGTAGAGATGATGCAGTGGCTCCTAGGCCATTCTTCTCTTGATCTCTAGCACCTGGGGAGTGGTCAGGATAAAGGGGAGTGTATTCCTTTTTGGAATAAGAGCAGCTAGCATAAATCAGAGGCACCCTGAGATAGGCCTTATTTATGCTGAAAACTGGATTGGCAACCAGACAGGCCCAGGACCTGTGGGGTGAAGTTATAGCTTAACTCTATTTTTCTCCCCTCCCACTAGTCTGGCATTAAGCTCAGCCCAGACAGACCAGAGAATCTGACCCTGTCTATTCATAGCTTTTGTTGGGAAGGCTGTGTTTCATCCCTTTTATAAGATTTAATTCTACATTATCTGATTCTCCCTTTCACCTCTGCACCCCCAATCATTTTTTAGAGTCCCTGCCGTCTAGTAATTATGGTGGTAACCACAAAGCATGCTCAAAGACTACGTCACGGTTAACCTTTCAAACATGTCACCTGAGTTACCTTAGCAATAATTCTAACTGACTCAACAGAAGCGAAATTCACTAGTATCTGATGCAAGAAGAGCATACTGAGGAAAAGGATGGAAGAACATAGTGAGAACAGAGAGAAGAATATCCTGTTAAGCATAAGGAAGGCAACGAATGAATGGGAAAGCAGGTAAAGCCTCTTGCAGATGAATTAAAGAGAGCGGGGCAATGTAACCATACTTGTGTTTTAAAAAGTTAAATACAGTTGGATCACTGCACTATTATGATCCAGTCTTTACCTTTTATCAGTTTATTCACTGGAGGAAAGTGAAGAAAGGACAGTGGTCTGGCATTATTCAACAACATTACTGTGTTTTTCAGAGTGGCCACTGTGAGGAGATTGCAGTGGAAACATGAAATGTAGATGTCCAGAGTGGGATGTATGCTTGCCAAGGCTCACTGGTCTATGGAAAATAAATAACAATAACTGCTGTGATAAGTTAGGAAATGTTCCCCCCCACAACCCTGGCTGGCAATGTTGATTTAGGAACTCTGAAAATGGACTTTTAGATAAAATAGACAGCATATGCTCCTTCTGAATATTTTGTTTGTATTTTCTCCCACCACTGTGCTCTGAGTAACAGCAGTGGATTCTACATGTGACAGCTACTGAATATTACATATTTCTTCTCAAAAACAGCCCTTCGGAGTCTTCCATCAATTTGTAAACTGAACATAGGCTTTCATCTGAGGACTTCAGCAATAGGGGAAAATTCCTCTGCATTTATGTATGAGAAATCAACCTAAAAAAACCCTAATATTATAAAAGATCCAAAAGAAAAAGCAGCTTTAAGACAAATAGCTCCAGTCAAAACACGTTAGAATAACAATCTATTATTCAAAGAGTCAACAATAAAAAAACCTTATCAATTATGATCTGAACCTTCAATCGACATATTGTCCTAGTTTTTAGCAATTCCCTTTATTTTCTGTGTGCCGAGGTACTCTTAGTCTTGCTGGGGTTCCTAAAAATGAAATATTGTCATGGAGCTCAATCCACAGTCTAATAGAATGTAAGAAAGCAAAATACAATATGTGCCCAGCTGCCAAATGTGCAGTTTCATGGCTCCACTAATTCTGTAATGCACTGCAGGAAATATTCAGTTGAAAGGAGTGATTTAGAACATTTCTCAACAGTGGAGTTTTGGCCAAAATAGAGCTAAGAGAACCCAACTAACAACACCAGCTGTGCGGTGATAAGCGTCCTCAGCTCCCATGAAAATTGATGGGAACTGACAAAACTCAGAGCATCACAAGACTGGGCACTGTAGATTTTTGGGGAATCCAAATATCCTTTAACTGTGTATTCTAACTTTATTCTCTAAGCATATCCTGATTATATTTCTAAGGCCTTATTTAAGAAGCATAATAACATCACTTAGTTAGCTTGGATTTTTTCAATGTTTTAAGTAGGCTGTGCTATATTTAATTATTTTCCTACCCAGACACTTGTCTGAGTTCTAGCACACACAGTGAATTCTCCCATTTGATTTAAATTAGAATACTTGTAAGACATGATAATACTTGGAATGAGTAAGAGTTGCAGAATCTGGGTCTATATAAATAAATACGTTAAAATCAGCAATTCCTCATGTGCTCTCAATTATTTCCTCCAGACATATCAAAGTTTAGCTTCCTCGTCCAACTAAATGAGACAGGTGTCTGATATGCAACATCCCTACTGTTGATTTTTGTTTACTTTATGTGGATTTAACCCAACAACAACAAGAATAACTTTTCTGGGCCTCTAAGTGCTGTTCCCATTAATTAAAATTGCAATGCAAATAACATTACAAAATTAAGCCAGCAGCATACATCAGCATGACCACTGCCACTTATCTCCACAGGGACCCTATGGCATGGAGAGAGAAGCTGTTTCTCAAGTAAAAAGCCACCAAGCTATGAAGATCTTTATTATAGGTCAGTGGGTTATTAGATCTTTTATAGGTAACATTTACACTCTGGTCATGTTAAAGTGAATTCTAGGAGACTAGACAGATAATTTCTGCCTTAAAGAGAATAGTCAATTTTGTTTAGTTATAGAAAGCATTTATTGCCATAACATCTGCATGTCATCCCAATTAAAAAACCCACTAATCTGAAAATAACACTGTCTCCCCCACAGAGTATAAATGATTGATGCTATTGTTGCCGAGTTACAAACTTTGGTTGTTAGACTGCTCACAGAGAAAACTAAATTTTCCTGAGCTCAGCTTACGTAAGAAAAATAATCTAAAACTAAAAGAGGTTTGTTTTTTACACAGTCATCATTACTGCAGCACATATTGCAAAATGAGTAGGAGTTAAGAAATAAAGGGAATGAAAACGCTGTAAGAAGGAAAAATAATAAAAAGCTACCTTAAAATATATTCACTTCTTCAGTCATCCATGAACACTCACCATTGAAAGATCTACACAGTACGGAAGTAAGAAGGCTATACTGTTATCATATTGATTTGGTTATTGTCATATATAGGGAATGTTGGTTGTAGCTGTTGATGTGCATGTAGAAGCAGTGACAAAGTTACTTCATTTTCAGTTTTTGAAATTTTTGAAAACTTTGATGATCATTGACTTATGTGCACTTTAAAAGATTTTAAGAGCAAAGTGCTCATTATAAGTATCTAGTGTGGTCTCCTGCATGCGTGACACTGGTCATGGGGCATCACCCAGTAATTCCAGGATCTAGTCCAGAATAAAACTTCACAGCATTATAAGCAATTTACTTTTATTAGACGAAGGAAAAAAATGTTTCATGTTTTGACACTGGGAGAAAAGGCAATTGGAATAAAATGGAAGTCTCCAGCATATGCAGTAAACTACAAATAATACACATGTACACAATAACCGGTTAGAGAAAATGGAAAAGGAGCAAAATAAAAGACAAGCATGAGACTAGCATGAAGGAAATACCATCAAAGACACGTTTGAATTCTTAAGTATATTGTACTATCACACTTATGATGCAATCAGATAAAGACGAAGTGACACAGCAGATTGTAATTGTGACAGATAACTTTATTTCCCTTTTGGGTGGAAAAAAAGGGGAAATAAACAGATATTGATCACTCCTCTAAAGTAGGAACATTTTACAAGGTCCATTATCTGTGCTAAGTGTTTTACACCTGGAAGGCCATATTCTGTTCTTGCTTTTGTTGTATTTACACAAGTGGGATTCCAGTGTAAATTACTCCAATTTGCACCAAAGCAAATGAGTGTACAGTTTGTGCAACATCCTGAGGTCCAACCCAAATGTAAGAGACATTTCTAGACACCTAATCCACGTATTAAAAAACATTTGTCTTGTTCACTCACTCACTTGGGAGATGAACTGGAGATACCAAACCCACTTGAGGACAGATTCATTCCTTCTGTCTTTCTACTATAGGAAGCTGAGTTAACCTGGGGTGAAAATGATCCTTGCTTTACAGAGTCAAGATTCCAAACAGCAATTTCTCCCCACCCTTCTGCTCCAACACCCCGCCAACGTTCATATTACAAACTTCCGTTTCTTATTTACTTTGTGTTAACTTAAGGATATGCGTCTTTGCTAAGATTACAGTGCAAAGAAAATAGAATCAGTACCTAATGTGCTGAGACAGAACTTCCAGAAGGCAATAAAAATGATATATCTGGTTCTTGGTGAGAAAAGATGTGAGGCTTCTCCATTAGTAAAACATGTGATGTAGTTAATAAGCTGAAATTAGTAGCAGCATGTCTATTGCCCAAGGCAAGGATTCAACTCATTGATGAATCCTTATTCCATTTTGCAATCTATCGACTAAATAAATTAGTAATGTCATCAATATCTGCACTGAAGTTAAAATTCGTCTTCTCTTGACACCGTATTGTAATTTCTCCTCCTTTTTAAACATACACCATTTGCTTACCCAACCTAACTCAGTGGCACAGTTCAGCACAGGAGCAGATATTGAAGGTTTAAAAACACTGAATTTAGCAGTGCCAATGTTAAGTTTAGTATGATCATATAATGGGTTATTTGTGTACACAGAATACAATGTCAAGTGAAAAGTGAGTTTTGCAATTTTAACTTCAGAGCTGCAGGCGTATTAAAACAATATGGATAAACTCTTGGGATGCGGATGAAGAGCTTTAAGAGACAAGACACTGAACCAATAAAAGCTCATCTTTGTATATCTAAAAATTACAGGCCCTGGTTCAGTTAGGTACCTGAGAACATGCCTAACTTTAACAACCTGAATAGCCCCACTGATTTCAATTGGGATCTACTAAGAATTCCATGCTTAAGTACCTTGTTGAACTAGGGACTTGGGCCCAAATCCAACAAAGCACTTAAGCATGGGTTTAAATTTAAGCACTTATGAGCTTCAATGATATCAACATGTTTTTCAGGATCAAAGCCATGATCAGCAGAACATGATTGTGTTTTGTTAACAAATAAAAGTGTTATTCAGCAGGAATTTGGACCCAGACTTGTAACTCTTATTCATATGAATAGCCCTTGCTTTCATAAATAGTCCCACTGAGGACAATGGGGCTTCTCTAAATAATACAGCTGCCACAGTTAGTGAGACAAAATCAGGTTCTGTTGATTGTGGCCTTCTCCAAGGCCCATTGAAAACACTGGGGATCTTTCCAATGACAGCATTAAGTGCTGGATCCAGCCCCCACAGACCAAAGAGAAAAGACTCCACGATATCATTTTTCTAAAGAGAGGTTTGATATTTTTCTCTTTGAACACCATTATTCTTGGGGGTGTGGGTGTACCCATGCAAATGAGATCATCCCTGAAGTTCTTTTCCACAACTTGTGACAACTCACCACCAGATGTCAGGGTAGAGCTTAATTTTGAGTCTCATCATATTTATTCTGATCTCTTGAAACTGTCAAGAAAACCTACCAGATTTTTCCAGTAAAATTATCATCCTACTGTGCTGAAAAAAAATCATACATATTCAGGATGGCTTGGGTCCAGTCTATCTGTGCCCATCAGCCAACAGACCATCTGCATTACCAGGATTCAATAAATTCACCCATTGAGAAGTTCTTGACAAACTAAAGGAGTTTTGACCCAAGAATTGTGACTCTGACCCATGCCTTTCCTGGCAGGTGAAAGAGAGAGATGTACAGTTGGTGCCACTCCTCAGTCAAACACCCAAAACACCATTCAGAGAAGGAATCTTCCCTTCCTCCTTCAAACACTAGTCTGGCCAGAACTAAAGAAACCCACCATGCATACACTATTTCCAGCAAACTATTGCCCAGTGTCAAACCTGCCATTCCTGAGCAAGCTCATAGAGAAGTTAGCTTTAATTAGAGGAACTAACATTCTAGACCTGGTAAAACCTAGATCCAGGCATTCAGCATTCAACCTTGTAGACCATGAGATACTGCTTTTTCACCTGAGAAGTATAGCAGGTATCAAAAGTAATTCATTCAAATGGTTTGAGTCCTTCCTGGAGGGACACATTTAATGAGCAGTTATGGGAAACTTCACTTCCACCACTATACTTCTTACTTGTGGAGACCCACAAGGTTCATTTCTCTTTCTGGTCCTTTTCAATGTCCACAGACAACGGGTAGACGAACAGCTGAGATGACATGGACTCAAGTGCCAAAAATATGCTTATTCTTCATCACCTACGACCACACAACTACCACCAAGATGGTACAATGTTTGGAGTAGTTCAGCTCATGGATGGAGAACAGCTGACTACAACTGAATCTGAGCAACACAAAAGTGATCCAGATTGTCAGAGGAAATATTTTGAACCATCTTCAGCCATGGTTAAGTCTTCATTGGTTGAAAGTACACATCCACAGTTGGCCAATTTGGTCCATAATTTATAAGTACTCTCAAATTCCTCACTGACACTAAACTCTCACACAGAAGCATCTGCGAGTAACATTTTCTATCATCATCAGTAGTTAGGAGACTCTGTCCCATCCTGACATGGCCTCATTTATTCATGATCTTCATCACTTCTAAGCTGGACTATAGCAAATACAATATATATTGGCATGAAACCTTCAACACTTAGAAACCTTCAATTATTACAAAATGCTGCAGCATAGCTCTTCGCAAACATAGGTTACCATGAGCCTAGCAAACTGGTCCTTTGCTTTTGCATTCTATACTGACTTCCCACAGAATTTTGAATCAAGTTCAAGGTTTTAGCTCTTATCTTCAAGCTCCCTGGTTCAGGCTCAAGAGACCTAAAAAACCACCTAAAGCTTGCGGATGAAAATTGGTGTCAACAAAGTCTACTAAAACAAAACACTCCACTGTAGATGCTTCTCCTCCTGGGGAGAGAATGAGAGAACAAAGAACACATGTTCTCACATGGCTTAATTCACCACAAGATGATGTTCAGTTACTACAGTGATGAGCACAGTATAAAAATCTATTTAGAATTGAATAGTATCAATATCTGTCTGTCTAATCTATCTAGCAATTGTGGCCTTTACTGATGCAGTATCTTATTTCTTAAAACTTAAAACTCTTTTGCAGTATCTTATTTCTTAAAACTCTTTTGAAGAAGAGTTTTACAGGAGAAAAGAAAAGGCCACTCTTTGGGGCCTTTACTGATGCAGTATCTTATTTCTTAAAACTTAAAACTCTTTTGAAGAGTTTCTTATTTCTTAAAACACTTATGAAGAATTAATCCAAAGTGGTTTGATGTGTTTGCAGCACTGACGTTAAATGACAAGGTCATAATTTTGCAAAGCATCATATTTATTTGATTCAATCAAGATCAATTACTTGTGATGATTGATAACAACCATTGTATATCACTGGTCATAATTTATGGATAGTATTAACACTTTTGGGTATGAAATATTGCCAGCCATAACAACTATATGCTGCCAAGCCAAAATAAATATGAGAGAGTCATTTCTAGACACCTAATTCATCTACAAGAAAAAAGACTGTCAAGTAAGCCTAAACAAAAAGGCACATCTAGAAGAGCAGTTGAGGCTCCAGCAGATTTATGTATCATTTTTCACTAAGATTAATTACCTCAAGAAAAAGACATCTACTGTAGAGTGTTAATTAATTCACAATCAATTAAACTCAACTCAACTAACCAGCATTATAATGTGATACAAGCCACAGTTGAGAATAGCTGTAAAAACTTGATGTTTACTGCTAATTTAAAAACTAAGATAGACCATTCTATATTTGGAGATGCAGTTCAATCATTTTTGAATACATAACAGTTTAAGATAGTGAATCATTCAAAACAGAATTTTCACATTACTATTTTGAAAGCCTAATACATTGCTGTCATTTGAAATTCTATTAGTTACACTACTATGTAAAATATGTTTCTTTTGGAGTCTTATTTGATGACTTAATACAAAAAAAAGGAACTGATTCTGACCACACTGACCTGACATCATTATAAATCCAGTTTAACTCCACTGAAATCAATGTTACACTGGTGTAAAACTGGTGCAAGATCAAAATCAGGCCCCACCTAATTCAATGGAACACCTTCCTGTCTATGACATATAATACTTTATACTGTAGCATCACATTCTAGCTATATATTTTAAATACACTTTTAAAATGACTTATGTTTAAAATATATTTTATCATATACCGACTGTTTTCTTTCCTTGAACAGCATCCCACTTCTGAATATACCATGCAGGTACAATAGGCCAGACCCTGATTTGGAATAGAAGAAGAGGAAAATGAGAAACTGGGAATTCAGCTCCCATGACAAAACCATGAATTTATCTCCAGTTGGAAACCTTCAGTTTAGGAAGTTGAAGCTGCAGCCAAGTGTGCAGGATGTGGCTTAGGAGATACTTGATACCAATAATTTAAATGGTGCTCCCTCTCCACCCTATCCCCAAAACTGATCTAGTTGGGTTCTATTCCATGGAAGCATCCTTTAGGGAAGATGTAGTTTGGACACGTTTTTAATGTCTAAAGATTTATATTACTTGATTCAAATCTCAGCTTTGGAGTTACTGGCTCACTGGGGTTGCAATGCATAGCCACATTGTCCTTGAAGGAGCTCAAGGATGGATTAGGATTTTCCAAGCCACAATTCTCCCCTAAGGCATTTTATGATGGTTCAGCCTTCTCCTGAGGTACGTGTAGCCTGCTCTCTCTGTTAGTGCAGCTGGTGATTGGAGCCAAGACCCAGTCTCCTTCTCAGCCTATAGGGCAATGTGGTTCCCAGGTTTTGCAAGCTGTATATTTTCCAAGATTGCTGTAAAGGAGGTTGTGTGAGAACAGAGAGAATGTCACACTGGTTTGAGTGAGCACACTGCTTTATACAGTATTATTTGCAGAAGTGTGCATTAGCCTACCAAGACAAAACATTTTTCCCCAATGTGTAAAGAATGTGAGACACTCAGATTAAAATAGAAATACTTTTTCTTCCAGGCTATCTATAATAATATGCGCACTGCATATGGAATAAAACACGTGGTTTTTGCAGCACAGAACTGAGCTGCAGCTACTCGGAAATCAGGATATGTGATGAGACAATTTTAGGAAAAAAAGCACTGGTCTCAATTTTATATCTGCTCCTGCAGCTAATGCGGCTCATACAGGCATCAGCCAGAACAGTGAGTTAGGAAATAGCAACTGCTCCTTTCATATCTGTTTGTAAATGTCACGGAGAGGAGAAGAAGAGACCCAGAAGAGCTGAAGAATGGAGCAGCAACAAGAAGCATGTGCAATCGGTGACTGAAAGATATGATGGACAGGTGAAGAAAGGAAATAAGATCAGGGGAAGAAAAGATTTGAACCAGAAGGCATGTAGTAGTAAGAAACCCAGAGGAAGGGAGAGAAGGAGCTAGAGCTACATATGCCAAGAGGGGAAAGCCAGACAATAGTACAGAAGAAAAAAAGTAAATATAGAAGAAGCTGAACAGAGTTTAATAAAGGCTGTGAATGAAAGAGGAAGAAAATCAATTGGATCAAAGAACAGCACACCTGAGAGAAAGGGAAATAACCTCAAAGGAGAGATGAAGAAATGAGCAGCAGTGGAGAGGGGGAAGCGAGGAACAAGGATCTTGAGACATATGGGTGTGGTCATTGAAAAACACATGCACAGAAAAGAGCAGCTGTGACCTATGAAGGAAAGCTGCATGAAACACACAGGTTCAGGTCCTGCCTTCCTGGAGAATAAAAGGAGCGAATGGAACAGGAGAACAATTTTCCCCAGGAATCTGACTGACTGGAAGCTCCAGCATTTGGATACCTGAGCTTCCGCAATAACGCAATGGATGTTTGTTGCATTATTTGGCATTGATGCTGCTAATTTCTCTGTCTGGAGTTCTGTTTGGAACGGTGGGGGAAAGAGCAGGTGCATTAGATGATCTGTATATAGTTGTTCGGAGTAATTTTTTCTTCCTTTGTTACCAATTCAGTTCCTTCAGAAGAGGAAGTGCAAAGTTTTCTGGCAAATCCCTAGCATGCTGAGGGCACTTAATGATGCTGGATCTATGGTGTGACCTAAATAGAGGTATAGAGTATCCCTATTTTAGACTCCTCACAAATCTACCCATCTTCTCACTTTTGGTACGTTATTTACATGTAAAAAAACACTGAAGCAAATCATTAATGATCTAGAAAACATTCTTTATGACCAAGAAATTATCATTATTCATACAGATCCCAAAGGCTTTACAGACATACAGGGATAAATTTTTCCCAGCCACCATGCAATATAATGGGTGGGACACAAAGTATTCTCCTCATCGTGCACCTTCCATATACTAGCCAGGCACAAATAGAAATCCTTGCTGTGCCCTCTGAGGGCACTAAGATGCCCAGAGCTGCCATATGGGGTGCAGCAGTGTAAGGATGCGCAAGACATTGTGACAGTAGACTGCTAGGGGTGCTCTCATCCTTGACTCCAGGAAAGGAAGGGGTGCTCACCACCACCACCCCACTTCGGGAGGGGTCATTCCCCCCCACTCCTGGGAGGGAAGGGGAGCTTATTCCCCCCCACACTCCTGGGAAGGAAAGGGTACTTTTGGCCATCCTTATCAGTCCCTGCCCTGTTCTCGCATACTTCCCATGTCGGAGTACTTGGCTCTCACGATTTGCTTGCCTTGAAATAAAACACCTGTTTGCATTGCATAATACTAACAAGACAGAAATAAGGTATTAGTCACTCATGAGGTATGCATGAGATGCAAATGCTCCTGTTATTTCTTTGCCTGTGTGCCCACGTGCAGTGGGCTTCTTCCCCGAGCATTGCTCCGATGCATTGGGTCCCCATTTTAGTGGCAGCAATGAAGGGAACCCCCGTTGCGGCTGTGCCACTTTGCCTTCAATAAACTCACTACTTCTATTCAACAGGTGTGTGTGTGCTTCGCTCCTACGGGACACAAAAGTACCCTGCAACAAGCAGGAAGTGTGTATGCTGGTGAGCACTGTGAAAACATATGTTTATTCTGCATGAGACTTCACAGCGGTCCTGAGTTACCTATGTGGACCTCTATGGTCCTTTACTTTGTCTCAGAACCTGTTATTCTGCCTTGGCTATTGTGTGTTTCGTTGCCTGCTGGTCACCAAAGCTCTGCATGGTGTGAAGTGCAAGCTCTGTGTAAAGCTTTCCCTACTACTTCTGAAAGCGAAAAGGTTCTCCCTTCCTTTTTCATCAGTCATACAGTTATGGCCCACTCATCCACTGGCCTAGGATGTACACCTATTTCACTGTGCTTTCTAGAATCCCAACTTTGGTTTATACTGTCAAAATGACTTACTTGTATACTTATGGTCAGATTCCGCTTTGACTTGCATTGTTTTTTATAGCAGTGCAAATTCTGTTGTTTTCACTGGAATTATACCCGCTTTATGCCAGTGTGAGCAGAGACTTGAGCCCATTGGAATAAGGTACGCCAGTCTAACTGAAGATAGATTTAGATCTTAGTACTAAATTTCCTTCTTGCTCATGCCTCATTCAACTCCTTAAGCTTTGTGATTTAGGGGTCCTCTATACTCTTCCATTAGGACTTGATTCACTGGCGCCACTGCTTCACTTAAATGAATCAAATTGTTTTTCTTCTATCCCATTATAAAATAGAGCTAAAGTACCTCCCCTTCTATGCAGTCTACAAAAATTGAGCTTACAGCCAGTTCCATATATCAGCACTTCCCATTAACAGTCCTATTGTTTGCCCTAGTCCATTGGGTCTACCTACATTAATATTCTTTGATTGTACCTTATTTCAGAAGCAGCCACTGTTTTGTCTGCTTTATGTTATTGTAGCTTCTTTGATGAGGGCAATGTGAAGTAGCCTGCTGTACAAAAGAAAAGACTTCTTCGCGATGAAGTGATTAAAAAGGTCACGATAAAAGATTTATTCATTGAGTACAAGGGACTACTTCATATTGACCTCATAAGAGTTGTAACAAAGTAATGAATGCTGCACACCAAACTCAACTCTCTAGGAAACATCTAATCTGGTGCTATATTTGCAGACAATAAATAGAATTAAAAAGATTAAATGCATGCTGGTGGTTGAGCACCTTCACTGAAATACTCATTTATTTAACACTATCCCAGCTAACAACCTTTAATGTATAAAACATTTAAAAGAACACAGAAACTGGACAAAAAGGTATATGTCTTCATATTTCTTCAACAAAGTGACCTCAAACATCTATGCATTTGATCTTTTCAATTCCATATAAAATTATGAGTTCTTAAGTACGTTACATTGTGGATGGCCCTTGGAACATGAGACTGAAGCTCAGCTTAAAGCATAATGAGCAACAAGGGCAACTTACCAAGCAGTGCTTAAAACATTTCTCTAGGATACTCTAACACAGAGGCTTCAACTCAGCAATCTACTTCAAGACATTTCAATCCTTTGTATATAAGTTTTTTAAAAGATTCTGCAATCTATCTGCAGCACAGCAGCTGCTAACCACTGTTCTCCAGGGACTCCTATATTCAGCACTCCCTCTTTCAACACTTCTCCTTTGTATGAGCAGGTGTGTGCTGTTCAGAGCTGCATGTGTAAGGCAGCCAGCAGATTTTCTCTTTTTGTGAATGGCCTTTTTGTTCTCTGCTCAGGAAAAATGTTGCCAGACATTTCTGTGGGCCAGAGAGGCCAGTAAAGCAGTGAAGACCCCTTCTTAAGGGTGGGACAGGAGCGGATTCCTCACCCAAAACAGACCAGGTAGAAAATTACAATAAGAGACTCTTTAGACTGGACAGCTCAGCACTTTAACCTCACCCTTATCTCTGATCTCTTGGTGCATCAGGATTTGGGATGAAGTTTTCAATTATATGATCACATAATACGTAAGTGGTGCCAACCATCCTAACTGGTGTCTGACTGCAGGGTGGGCCACAAGTTTTAGATTATACCACATTGCCTTCTGGCAAATGGCAGCTCTCTTCCCTTTAAAGAACAAGCTTGGCACCTTTGAAGCAGTGGGTTGGTGCAGCCTGAAGTTGTTTTTTTTTTTTAAGACTGCCTTGGAAGGTTATGACTTGAGAGGGAGGAGGGGAATCAGCTTTTAAATACACGGTTCTCCTCATTGGCAGGTGGGAGTAGCAGATAATAGATTTTTGTCTGGAGCAACTTTCTCCTTATTTTGTTGCTTTGAGACAATTTTTGTGTTACTGTATTTGGTAGGTAGTTGGTAGGGATTTTTATAGCTGTTTCTGTTATCGTGCCTTTGTATAATGTTTCTACTCAGTCCTCTCTGGCTACATTTTTAAAAAAGTAAATTACTTCCACTTTTATTTAAACACTAAATGGAATGTATCGAGGAGAGCTATTTTCTGTGGATGCTCTGGTAATGCACCCACAGAACATTACACAATTCTTGTTAAACTGAGCTAAATCCTAATACTTGTTAAATAATGGTAGACCATCTTTTGTCTCCTTAGTGCTCTGATACAGGAGGAGGGCATTATTTGACAGACAGTGCTACCTAACTGCAAGTAGGTGCACTAATATCAGGATAGATATGCCTCTCCAGGGGTCCCTGAAGTGTAATCTTTCACCTACTGCTACTCTGGTGGCTTCAGGCCCTTCCCTTGCCCCCAAGTAACTTAGCAGTGGCTCCTATAATTGATTTAAGTCCACTCCAGAAACCGCATGGATTACAAGTTGACTCTCAAAGCCTTGTGACACCTTACTGCATATTTGTTGATCTTCTGCTATAAGCCCATAATCATTTGTGAGAAAGTCAGTGATTTAAGCTAAGGCAGAGTCAAACATTCAGTACATGGTTGATAAACATGATAGTCAATAGTTCTTGGCCTCTTCTATTTCATTATCTTTGCAGACTATCTATAAGATACTTTATATGATGCATTCACTGAAATCTTTTAGCAGCACTTTCAAAGTTAAGCACACGTTAGTGATAACATTTAGCACTACAGTAAACCAGAGTGAAATTTCTAACCATGCATCTACAATGGTTTAAGCTTTCTTTTTTCTTTTACTTTAGTGTTTTTTTAACTCCTGTTTACTTATATATCCAAAAACAAAAGCAGATACCTTTATTGATCCTTCAGCAATGAACCATACACTGCATCTGTGATTTTGCATCTAATTTATAGAACCAAAGTGCTTAAATTGTTTCTCACTCAAATTATAGAATCATAAAATCATAGAAAATTAGGATTGGAAGAGACCTCAGGAGGTCATTTAGTCCAACCCCTGCTCAAAGCAAGACCAACCCCAACTAAATCATCCCAGCAAGAGCTTTGTCAAGCCAGGCCTTAAAAACCTCTGTGGATACCGGCTGCCAACTAGACCTTGAGCCATTGATCACTACCCACTGAGTCCAATGATCTAGCCAGCTTTCTATTCACCATATAGTCAATTCATCCAAACCATACTTCTTTAACTTGGTGGCAAGAATGCTGTGGGAGACCATATCAAAAGCTTTGCTAAAGTCAAGGTATATCACGTCCACCACTTACCCCATATCCACAGAGGGAGTTATCTCATCATAGAAGGGAATCAGCTTAGTCAGGTATGACTTGCCCTTGGTGAATCCATGCTGTCTGTTTCTGATCATCTCCCTCTCCTCCAAGTGCTTCAAAATGGATTTCTTGAGGGCATGCTCCATGATTTTTCCGTGACTGAGGTGAGGCTGACTAATCTGTAGTTTCCCGGATTCTTCTTCTTTCCTTTTTTAAAGATGGGCACTATATTTGCCTTTCTCCAATTGTTTGTGACCTCCCCTCATCGCTATGAGTTTTCAAAGATAATGGCCAATAGCTCTGCAGTCACATTAGACAACTCCCTCAGGACCCTCGGATTCATTGCATCCAGTCCCATGGACTCGTGCATATCCAGCTTTTCTAAATAATCCTTAATCTGTTCTTTCACCGCTGAGGGCTGGTCATCTCCTCCCCATATTGTGCTACCCAGTGCATCAGTCTGGGAAATGACCTTGTCTGTGAAGACCAAGGCAAAAAAAGCATTGAGTACTTCAGCTTTTTCCACATCATCTATCACTAGGTTGCTTCCCCCATTCAGTAAGGGTCCCACACTTTCCCTGACTTTCTTGTTGTTGCTAACAAAACTGTAGTTCTCAGCTGTAGTAACCTGCGTACAAATTCTACCACCAAGAAAGATTTACCTATAGTCTTGGAGCCTTAAAACTTCAATTGTCCTGTGGGAGAATTCCCTAGAGATTCCAAACTAATGATCCCTGGATTTGTTTTATTGTTAAAATAGGACCTCCCAGTTTGTAGGGCAGATGGAATTTTAAGGCTGCAGATTAAATGCAGAGTGGGAATCAGAGGGGAAAAGTGTATTATTTACCATAACATTTTAGAGTGTTTATGAGCCTGATCCAAAGCCTATTGATATGACCAGAAAATCTCTTATTGATATAGTGGGCTTTAGATCAGAACCTACGTTATCATACTGGCCAGAAATATAAAGACAGACACACATGTTCAAATAAAAGCAAACTGAATGAAATGGGAAGTGTTAAAGAACCACTGGTGCCTGCTTCCTCTGGAAACGTTAGTAACCATATGGTCATTCTGTGATGAATAAAAATGAACTACAGTGCTTTGCCCTGCCTGAGGATCTCGCCAGTGGATTATAATGAGCTAGCCATTGCTTACTGGGAAACCCAAGGAGTTTAATTTGATGTGAGTTCCATTCTTTAAAAGGGCAAAAGTGTGACATTTTTACAAGTACTTTGTCAAATTAAAGGTCCTTAACAATTTTTACAACTCCCACAATTGAAATTTTAAAAAAGATTAATGGTATGTTTTTCCTCATTGCATATATAATTACTTTGGGGTTTAATCATTTAATTCTCCTCTTTGAATTATGAGAGAAGAATTAAATGTCAAATATGGGTTACTCTGGGTAACTTCCTTCAAGTATGTGGAATTAAAATTCAAAACTTAAAGCAAGTGTGGGAGATATTCAGTACATGGCAGTGGGGGTGTCTTTCCTTCTCAGTTATGAGGGATTAAGAGTGCTTGGAAAAGGTTTAGGGGAAAATTTTCAAAAGAGCTTTCAGGCCAGATTTTAGAAGGTATTTAGGCTCCTAAATATGCTGACAGGTGCCAAGTGTAGTTCTATTGACTTCAGTGGAGCATGTCAGTTCATATCTACTGAGGATCTGGTCACATATCTTCTTCTTCTTAAAGCATTTGGTTGGTTTGGCCTGGTACTGTATATTTTTTATAAAACTATTTGTGAAATAATAAATTCCACAGGCAAACTGGCATTGTTTATTTGTGTCTGGTCTGTGTCTTGCTAGTGAAATCCCATATAAGCAATTCAGAAATTTTCCATTATACCAACTTCTTGTCCAACTAGCTGGGCCATTGAAGAATTCTTTTTAGTGGTAACAGTGCAGCAAACTGAAAAACTCTAACTTGGGTCACCCAGACATTTTTTTTTAAAGCTTTTAAGTAAATTTAAGATAGATTGTAAATATGGAACCACATGTTGCCATTTGCACAATGTCGTTTCAGAGCCTACTTTGGGTTAACCTTCCCTTATATACTAAACCCAAATAGTACAGCCTTTGCATGGTAGGGGGTAGAGATTCCCTGGATATGGATATTCCAAATCAACCTCTCATATGCTGCAGAGCTGTTCTGCAGCTGTTGTTTCAGCCTGAGGATGAGTTAAGTATCCACTTGGACAGCCCTGATCCTGTTCTGATTGAAATAAATTGCAAAAATTCCACGGACTTTGGTAGTGCAGGAACAAACCCTAACTGCAAACAAATATACAGGCAGCAATTTCGGGCACATTGTTAAGTGTGGACCTCAGGCCTCTCTCTAAATAATAAAAAGGACCATACATTTTCAACAGAATCTGTGTAGTGTGCTAATGATGTGCATTTCCCATCCCGATTAAATTTGCATAGTATTAAATGGATGCAAAGAGAAATGGACTTTACATTCAAACTCTGGGTGGTCCGATAATATTTTAAGAACTGGTGTTTCTTAAGAAAAACTTTGCATTTAAATTATTCATGTTCCATGTTATTATTAATCACACTGACTAGCAAGAGTCGAGCATGGTATAAGCACAATGCTATAAATATAGCATACAATATATACAAGTCTCTGTGTGCTACTGCTAGTTTATTTACACTGCGTGGAAATATGCTTTATTGAAAATGTATTTGAGGGTTACAAATTAAATAAAATCCATTAGGTTTTTTTTCTGTAGACTGATCTGTCTCTTCAAATTTTTCTGAGATTTTTGCTATTCAAATTGTGAGATAGTGCTATTGAAAGATACATAAGCACTGCTTGATAGCAAATAACTGACCCAGACTATTTTTGGAACTAGGTATAGTAGGTCACGCTACCAGTGACTGGCTTTGACAACATGAATTTTAACTTTGTCCCATCATTAACTGTGATAGGCTAGATATAGCTTTTCCCAAAATGTCATCTGCCTGGTGGTATAAGAAACTGTTTTCACTTGGTAGGTGTTTTTCCAAAGTGAAACAACATGTATAGGAAAGTATATTTAGGTCTCATACTGAATGAGCATGTTACTAACTTCAATCCAAAAGAATCTGGATATTTCAGCATTCCCAGGCAGCCTTTCTTAAGCCTCCATCTGTATTACCTGTCAGATACTCTTTATCCTATTTGAATGATTCTCTTCTAGTAATTGTGTTAACGACAAAATGCAATACATAATTCTTTAATCTTCCATTTGCTGCTAACATAGCTAATCTGACCATAGAACGTCTCAAGCAATTTGACGTCTGCTGATTGTAATGCTGAACTGCAAAGATGAGATGCAGATATTGTAATAGTTTACACTATAAGACTAAATCTACTGAGACCATCAATTTCACTGCACACTAATAATGTGACATGTACTACTTTTATATTTTCTTGAAGATTTTTATTATGGAAGCAAATGTATTGTATTCCATAAATATAAATAAATTGATTTAAGCAAAAGTAATGGCTTCAATTTAGAGTGCTCTTACATTTAGAAGTAACTTGTGAGGTATTACTAGCCTTCCAGCATTTTCAGAGAGAATTCTGTCTAATCAAATTAGTACATAAATAACCAGTCAGACATACTAGTTGAACTGCCATTATTTGAAAAAAAAATAATTTAAATTATGAAAATAAAAATATATTTAGTTTTTAATATTCTGTTAGAGGACTTTCACTTCAGCTATAAAATTTGCAATGTAATAAAAGGAAATAGGAATTAATTAAAAGTGACATTGAATTTCATTTCTAAATGCTGATACTGCATCAATATGACAAATCAGCACCTTTAAAGAGGATAGTTGCTAACAAACTTAAATTAAGAATTTCAATTGAAATTAAACTTTATTTTCAAATATATTTGACAATTTGATCCTGAAAGACTAGGAGAAGGGAAATGCTTGCTTTCTACCTTGTAGATTATGAAGATTGATTTCTCCTTCGTTGCTTCCATCTACTTGATTTAAATAATCATGAAAAACTTGTTTATTTGTGGCTGTGTCAGTGTTTGCTTAATACTGGATATTGCCTAACCTGTACTTTCTCAGATTGCTATTAGAAGATATGGTGTGACACCAGATGTCAAGAGCTCTTTCATGTTGTATGTACAATAGAAGCTGATGCACTGCTGCACATCCTGATTCACAGGTGTGTGTGTGTGTCAGGTGTGTTTCTGCATAAATAAAGAAACCACACAAATTCACTGGATTTGTTGGTTTCTAAAGTGTATGTAACTAGACCAGCTCTGGTCCTATTATGGAACTGGAATAGCCTCTGCATTGAAACAGACTGCTCTGGGTGACCAGACAGGAGAGACTTAAGTATCTAAAGAGGCCAAGCCAGGATGAAACAATGATGTGCGTGATTTCCTTTGATTTCTTGGACTACACATTATGTTCCCAGAAATTCCAGTAGGGTTTGCGTCAGGCAGGAACAAACAAATGAGTTGGCATACCAAAATAGATAATGTTCCATCTAGACCAGTGTTCTACTCACCCCAATTGACTATAACCAATACTTTGAGAGACTGCCGGGAAAATCTTGCACACACTAACTACATTTCATTTTCTAACTAGCGCCAATACATTATAGGGAGAAGAAAGCAAAGGAATCAAACCAAGCAGTGGGGTAGCCAGCTATAATGTGCAAAAAGCATAATTTCCTAGTTACACTATTATCTGTTTGTACATGCATCGGGAATATATAATTATAGAAGGCAGTTATGGGGACATGCCGTGTGGTGGGGCAAGAGAAGGGAGAACAATAGGCTGAGTATAACAGGTGGCACAAGGGATGGCAGCTTTCTGAGTACACCAGAGTAAACCAAGCTGTTAGATGTCTGTGTGTGCTTCTTTGTACCCGCAAATATCTTCACATACAATATTTTACAGCTGCAAAATTGTCTTTGTAAAGATGGAGACTGTATTAAAAAAACCAGCCCCCATGTGGACTGCACAAATACTTTCTCAGGCAAAATCCCCACAGAAATAATATATTATATACAGAATTAATTAAAACAACAACTTTATGATGATCAGGTACACCCAAAGGAGCTTTACTTTTGCCAGATCATCATCACTGGGCTCATTCGAAAATGAATCTGTACAAAACTCTGTTAGGAAGGGAAGTGATAAGTAAGGCACCCCATATTAGTCATAGTAATATTATTATTACATGATTATGGCATAATTATGATACATTTTGTACAAGATAAGTCATTTGAGGTGTATTGAAAAAGTTATGATTTGCTGAATATGATTATCCTATTTGTATGTATGTTATCATTTTTCTATCTGAAGTTATGAATATTGACTAGGGATCTGCATTTCAAATGGGCTTACTCTGGAAAACTCCCAAGGCCACCATTTCAGGGTACAAAAATGAAGAAGCCAGAGTGTTGATGGCTCATTAGCAAAGACTATGGAAAAATTTAACCTTCCTGTGAATGTTCCAGACGGCCTGTAAGTAATGGCTGCTATGACTGAGAAAGATACACAAGGGTCTGTGACCAGGCCATATGACTCTGGACTCCATCTCGGGAAGTCAGGATTTTTCCGCAAACTGAAGTTTGGGACAACGGGGTCCTGCAATATGCTAAAGCTATATAAGGCAGGAAGTGACATCATATATTGTTACTCAGACAAGAAGACACCTGGAAACACCTAAGAAACAAACACTGAACTGGGGGAAGTGCTGGACCCAGGCTAAAGGGATTGCTAGCCTGTGCATGAAAACCTGAGGATTCCAAGCTGCAAAGCAAGTATAGCTTGTCCCTTAAGAATCTGCAGCTGCCTTGTATCATCAGGCAGGGTGAGAATTTGCTAATTCATATCCTATCTTTATAGTATCTTAAGCTTAGTTTGCATTTTTGTTTATTTGCTAGGTAATCTGCTTTGATCTGTTTGCTATCACTTATAATCTTTTTGTAACTAATAAATTTATTTTATGTTTTAATCTAAACCAGTGAGTTGGAGTGAAGTGCATGGAAAATCGTAGCTCCAGGGGTAAAGGTTGGTGCATATTCCTCTCCACATTTTGGGGGGACTCCATGAGCTTTCACCTACAGTTTCGTGTGCAGCGCAAGATGGTATAATTTTGGGTTATGTTCCAGACGGGGTGTGTGCCTGGGGAGCTGAGAGTTGGCTGTAGCTTTTCTATTGTTGGTTCATACAGTGGCTGGCCAAAGAGCCTGCATGCAACCGCAGCTGGGCGTGTCCCTACCCTTTGTGAATGCGGGTGGAAGCACGGGACTGGCAGCAGGTCTGAAGCTTGTTGCAGCAGCACAGTGTGAGAAAGTGCCCAGGTTGGTGGGTCAGGGGGCTCAATGGTACCCCAGTTCCAGGATGCACACCAGGGGGAACCCATCAAGGGGAGCTATGACAGATAAGTTAATTCCTTTTCAAGACCACACAAAGAGTGAGTGGCAGAGCTGGGACATAAATTCAGGAATTCCTTGCTCTTGCCCTCGTGTTTAGTTTATGAGGCCAGCATGTCTCTGGAATTATTCTGCTACCCCTAAAACTACACATACTCTAAAGAGTCTGATGACAGGGCTACAGGAATATGAGTATGATACATTGCTCATCTCCCACCTGTAAGCGATGAATATTCTGCCTTTCTCCTTTGTTACATACCACATGATTTGTGAATCTATTTGGTTTGGCTGCCTTTTCCGTGCCATTGGGACATTCTAACTAGTGCATAGCCACTGTTACCTTACTTTTGTAACATTAGGAAATTATTCTAAATGAAGTTGTCTGTAATTTCTCCTTATTTCTCAAAAACCACAATGAAAATGCCTTTATGGATGTTTTATCCTAAAAAAACCATAAAAACAACCACCACCTCATGATTATTTAAAATTGTTTTATGTTCATTTCTAGACCTAATAAAAGTATTATTTGGTGATTTCATCTTAAAAATAGGCAAGCATCAGCTGTTTTCCCCTCCCGCCCCCCACATACATACTATGTGTTAGCACCACAGAGAGTTCACATGGCTCTCACTGGTTAATCACCACTCTGGAGAATTTATTTCCCCTTCCCTATTTAGTCAGAATAAAGAAAAGAAAGGTTTAAATGAAAACAGCCACACTGAGCTTAGTTTTTAAAAAAGATAATGATGAATATGAACAACTGGCAATGAAGATGTAACATTTATAAAACTTTTAGGATTCTCCATTGCCCTGTACCTTGTATAGTCTTTTACACCAGTGCAAACTAGCTGTAAAACACTAGCCTACAATCCAATCAAAACAATAGCATTTACACTCACAATTCTTTGCCACTTAACCATAGAATGTTTATTTCGCCTGAAGCTCATTCTTTTTAAATTGCAAAGCTCATGAATATTTTACAGAAATGTGCCCACTTGCATTCAAGGGAAAACATGTTTAATGACTCAAGATAAATTTTAATTGCAATTTAAGGGTTTGATTAAACAAAGTATGCCTAATGCTTGTTTATAAGCCAAATACTAGGTATGTTACTTAGGTATTCATAGAATCATAGAATATCAGTGTTGGAAGGGATCTCAGATGATCATCTAGTCCAACCCCCTGCTCAAAGCAGGACCAACCCCAACTAAATCATCCCAGCCCTTTTGATATATTCAAAAAGGCAGGAAACAGACAAGTGTAACCATAAGTATGTGATTCCTGATGCTTTCAAGGCCTAAACATAGATCAGGTATTATAATTACTGTGCCATGTCTGAAAACTGTGAGTAGTGCTTAGCTTTCATAAAATTCATGGATTTTAAAGCCACAAATGACCATTATGATCATCTAATCTGGCCTCCCACAAACCACAGTCTATAGAATTTCAGCCAGTGATTCACGCATCATGCCCTTAACTTCTGGTTGAGCTAATCATATCTTTGAGAAAGACATCCAGTCTTAATTTGTTGTTTTCTTGCATTCTCACAGTCCTCCATCACTCCATACATGGTGGTACTTTGCTTCCAAAGTTGGCAGTGATCATTTGCAAGAAAGACTAGGTCAAATGTTTTTGTAACATTGGCAAGGACTGTGAGGTTTGGGACTCGTGAAAACATAACATGCACATTTATATTTTCATTTCAAACCCTCATCCTACTAACCCCCTTTCTCCACCTTTACAGTAACCCAAATTAACCAAACTTTTTTTAAATTTCCAAATATTATGTATTTTGAGTCACATATCAATGTTATTTTGGTGGGTAGCCCTCAAACTTTATGAATCTTGGTGGAGAGGGAAACCCTGTACTGTAGTAGCAAATGTTTTTAGAGCCTCACCTCCAAAAAATTCCACTCAATTCTTAACTGAATGATAGCATGCTACATGTGCTATACAAATGTGATCTTTGAAGATCAGGAGTCAATTACATTTTGGAAAGACTCGTGCAAAATTACTCCCTCATTTCCCACCCAAATGCAAATCACTAGTATGAGGATGGGAAGTAGGCAGAAATATGTCAGCTCCTCCTTCCCTACCAATACTATTCAGCAACTGGCCAACTACTGGAGATATGCTTAACCTCTTAAAATAAATGCTGCAGATTTCTCTTCCCTAGTGCAATCAGGGAGCTCTCTAAAGCCCCGGGGTAATTTGTGCAAATCTACACTGCCCCCTACTACCATACTGCTATAAGCCCTTGTTATTTCCCTAATTTCAAAATGAAACCATGGGATTAATTTTTTTTTATTATTTTAAATATATCAAATCTAAACTATTCAATTTTTGCAATAAATTCCTACAGCTACTACAGTATTTAAAATATATGTTCAGACTGTTAGTCATTCTTCCCCAAATCAGCAGGACTAATCAGAGGGTGTGGCCTCACCAGGTTGAACTCTTAATTTCATCTGCAAATTTTAGGAGCAGCAGTGTACTTGCTATGCTTTCCTTCAAATCTTTTATGAAAATGAACTATCAAGACTTGACACCAGGTTTGAAGCCTTTCCCTAATTTGACATACAACCATCAATAATTATTATGTTTATGAACCTCCCGTTCATTCTGTATCCATACCACACTATTCCAAACTCTCTGAAAGAATCCCCTGTGGAAAGATGCCAAATGCCTGACTGACATCCAAATGTATCTTTATATTCCCCTGTCCACCCATATTATTACTGTAACTAAAAGGATATTTTTAACCTGATAACACTTTTGTGAATGCATTACCATGTTATCTTCTAGCTGCCTGCAGTCTGACTGCCTTATTGGCTCTAGTAAATTACCCCATTTTGAGGTTAAACTAACGGGTCTATAATTTTCAGGATCTGTCTCTGTTTTCTATCTCTCTGTTTGCTGTATCCTTCTGCTTCTTTTCATCTTTGTACGCTTCTCATCTTCTCCAATTTCTGATTCAGCCTCTCTTCTCTTCATTGTCTCTGCCTTCCCTTTTAATTTTCTCTTTGGCTCTATGTTTGCATTCACTCTTCTAATTCCTTTTCTCTTTTTATGGCCTTACTCTATTTTCTCCTTCTTTCAGCATTTCTGCAGATGATGGGAAGCTTCTATTTCTGCACTGAAATGCAGGGTTAGCTGTGTGGAAAATGACTAGGATGGTATAATCCACCTCAGTTTCCCTAAGACTAAAACAATTCAGGTGGAAGCATGGTGTTGTTCTGTAGTCTCCAACTGCTAGTGCTTATTGTTGACAAACATGTATGAGTAACACAAAGTAAAGCATTGGTTCAACAGATTTACAATTTCCCTGTAAACCCACAAACTGGAAACCACAGGGCAACAAGGGTATCCTGAGATCACCTACCACAGGACCAGGCCAGCATAGTCAGTAGTAGAACTCTTTGGGAATTTTTTTTTAAAAAGTTTTTAAATTGGAAAATACCAGTTATTTGAAACTGATTTTTTGAGGGGAGGGGAGAGGCTCAGTTTCAATACATTTTTCAAATAGATTTTTTTTTTTGAAAATTGTCAACATTTCAAAATTGCCAACATTTAAATGAAAAAAATATTTCCCCCCCGAGAGCTTTTCAGCGTTTCACCATTTAATCTAATTATCACCTTGACCTTCATCCCTCATATAGATCGCATCAATCACAACATGTCTTCTGTTCTTCTCTTGTCTGGCCTTCCTTCTCCAGGTGCAGCCACACCTTTTCACAATAAAATCTTCCCATTTCTTTGGAGGTTGGACAAGTGGTTGTTTCAGTTTCCGTGATAGCTGTAGTCCATCGATTGTCAGTGAGCCTAGCTATATGTCCGGCACATTGCATTTTACGCCACCTGCTTCCAACAACGACATCCTTAACTCCACTTTTTTGTCTGATCAGACATCACTCACTCACACATACAGTTGTTGCTCTTCCATCTTCATCAGTGCCCATGTTTCACTGCCGTTCAACACTGCCAGCAGTACTGTTGAGTTGAAGAGGTTGGCGAGTGTTGCCTTGTTGATTTTTTCTTGGAGGACATCCAAAATATTTGGGGGGCAGGGTATGGATCATATCATGGGATGTTTTGAGATTTTGACATTTCATCCTGATTCATGATGGGAAAAATTTTTCATATCTCAAAAAATTTTGAGGGTCAGGAAAACTATATTCTGGTGAGCAGCTTGAGGGAGACGGTGCTAAGAGAGCTGGAAAGTCTTCTGAAAGGTGTGTGAGCTGTGAGAATTCCCAGATTTATACATCCGAACTAATTTCCCAGCTGTGAAAATTCCCAGATTTTCAGATTCATGGAAGCCTGCGAACTGTTGAACAGAGATGGGTGTCTAGAGGTTATGCAATGAAGGGTCTCCTTTTGTCCCTTACTCCTACGTGCTCACTTGTGCAGAAGGAGGCAGCATCTGGCCCCAGCAGAGTGACAATGTCAATAGGGAAAAGTATGTGTTCTTTAAACTCCACGCAAAATTGTTCCATGTTATAAGCTAACTTATAACAGAAACTCTGCAGAAACTCTGGAGAAGCTCATAAAGCCTATATAAAACTCAACTTATTTTGTGTGACCTTTCATACAGAAGAAAAGTCAAAATGGTTTAGTTCAACAATGTATCTTTAAAAAAAAATCAGGCTGAGACTTTGTCTGCCAAGTTTCAGGCAGAGCTAAATTTTGTTATGAAAAGGGTTTTAAAAAAAGAAACCCTCCTCAAAAATAGGGTTTTCATGGAAACGCTGACAAAACCATAATTATAGTGGCAATAATGGGTGCTGCTCGAAAATACTATATTTCTTCCCCTTGAAGATATTAATTTACTTTTTCAAAATGTTCATTGCTAAGATTAAGATTGGGTTTTTGAAATGTGTTCAGAGGCAATTTATGTAAGAGCAAAAATATATTCTCCTAAATGTACAGAATGCTAATTTAAAATGATCTATCTGACATAATAGACATTCAATCACCTACTGAAAAGTTAAGCAAGTTCTTCCTCCCTCTCCCAACCCCCATGACATTGAGTAACATCAGATTATTTTTATGCACTGTGAATACAGCCATACATTTCTAAATGTATAAGGGTTCTATTTCCATTTTTAATGAAAAAACAAAAAAGAAAGGAAAGAAAAAGAAAAGAAAGAGCTGCACAGATTTGATATGACCATTTCAAGAAGTACTTATTCTTTGTAGGTTTAAGATTAGCAGCCATGTTAGTCTGTACCCGTAAATAAGACGATGGAGACTTGTGGCACCTTAGAGACTAACCAATTTATTTCAGCATAAGCTTTCGTGGGCTATAGCCCACTTCATCAGATGCATAGAATGGAACAGAAGAAAGATGTACATCTTACTTCTGTTCCATTCTATGCATCCGATGAAGTGGACTATAGCCCACAAAAGCTTATGCTGAAATAAATTGGTTAGTCTCTGAGGTGCTACAAGCCTCCATCATCTTATTTATTCTTTGTAGGAACATATAAACTTTACACGCACTCTCTTAATATCTTTAACATAACCCACAAAATTTATGTCTGCACACCTCAAGGGAAATCATTACTCTATGCTATGGGTTCTCAACCTGTTTTGAATTAGGCTCCACTAACCTTCCTTTTTAAAAAACTTGGTGCGCTTCCTCTCCCCTTACAAATCTGAACTTTCCAATATAATCTAGATGGAATTGGGCCATTAAATATACTGCTTCCAACACAAGAGATTCTACTTAAAATAAATCAGTCCTTCGATCCTGAGGTCTAACCTGATGTCTAGGCTTTTAAACTCATAGACCTTAATATCCACAAAGTTTTCAGGGCTGTATTTCTCAATTTCAGCGTTGAAGAATGCTAGAGGGAGTTGCCACTCTGTGCACCACCAGATTGCAATGTCACTCACTCAAATATAGCCCAGCCACACCTCCATCGTGATGGAGGGGCAATCGGGCCAAATCTAAGTGAGTAGTGTTGTGACTCAGTGATTGAGAAGGAAGGCTTGTCATGCTCTCCTAGAGCTTCTCTCTTTCCCCGCCACTACGTCCCGTTGAGAACTGAGGCTCGAAAATACTATATTTCTTCCTCTTGCC
The DNA here is from genome assembly GCA_007922305.1 of Dermatemys mawii. Classification (NCBI taxonomy): domain Eukaryota; kingdom Metazoa; phylum Chordata; order Testudines; family Dermatemydidae; genus Dermatemys; species Dermatemys mawii. Next base: position 12,469,598 of record ML677353.1, read on the forward strand.
TTACTGCATTTTAGGGCTTTTTTTCCTTGGTGGTAGAAAAGGATCCCATTAATTTATGTACATAATGAAGCAGCAAAGTATATAACATATCTCTGTTATGTAGGCTTAGACCTTATTAGATCTCATAAAGCAGAAATATTAAGCCACGTTGCTATTTGGATGGGAGACCTCTGAGGGAACCCTATAAGCTGAAGGAGGTTGTTTTGGTTATTCATTAGTGGGACTCTTTATTTAGGGCAATATTTGAATCAACAGCCCAATATGGTATTTTGAGGAATGTTGTGCTTCTGGAGGTGCCATCTTCTGTATGATGTAAAATCAAACTCTGACCATTTGTGGTCAAGAGTCTGATGGTATCTTTTTGTTCTGTAGTGTTGAGAGGTGGGTGTTAATCCCAGTGTCTTGCTAAAATCCATTTTAATGTATTGCATTGTGATTACCTAAAGCCCCTTTCCCCCTTGACATTTTGGAATTAGCTTCTGTATTCTTCCTTAACAACCCACCCTAAATTGCTGTGTAACACGTCTTTGGGCTGTTAACCACCAGCTGTGAACACCCTAGAAGTGGTTGCATTTTAGTAGTGGGACTTTAGCAGTGGTTTGTCCAGTGATTTGATGACCTTCAGGTGAACGTGGTACACAACTCATGTGACTTGTTCAAAATCACAGAGCAAGTTAGACGCACTAGCCTGTGCTCCTCTCACGTTATCCAGTCACTGGTAAAAAGTCTCATATTAAACCAGTTATATTCAATCAGCATAATGACACTAGTGGCTGAGGGAGGATAACATAAAGCCCTTAACAACCCACAATGATCAACTGTGGACATGAAACAGTGTTCTAAAGGCCTTCACTTTTAAATAGATTCGGAATTTTGAATGCTTTTTTTATATTAAATCAAGGTTTTGTTGGTCAGCCTGCTTCCTACTGATGCAAAGTTGGTGTGATTTCACTGGGCCCTGTTGAGTTCCCTCTGATTCAGACCATTGTGCCAGAGGAGAATCAGACCAACTGGGCATAGGAATCTTGAGTATTTCATTCCCTAAGTAGGCTGAAGCTAAGAGAGACAAAGAGGCAACACTTAGCCTCACAAACCGCAGCATTCATCATATCTCCATATGCTCTGGTAGGCAATAGGACAGTTTTGTCTTGCTAACCGTGTAGCTAGTGTTGGTCCCACTAAGGAGGCAGATGAGAAAATATAGTGAAAAGCAGCTGAGAATTAGGAGGGTGGGAACTTTGTAACCTTTATATTGGCTGCCTTGCTCTATGTTCTAATCTCTGCACATAGTAGAAATCCATGCAACAAGGTTACTGCCCCTACTCAATCATTATAAACGCAGAAGGGGAAAGTAAAGCTTGGTTTTGTGTCACTGTTTTTTTCAGCTGACAGAAAATGTTTCAACATGAGTTGTACGGTTCATATCTAAATTCAAAGTAGATGTTATCTGCTGATAGATTATTAATCAAACAGAAATATTCAACTGAAGTTTCCCCTTATAATTAAACTTTCACTTTGCATAATATGACATTTACACAGTATCTGCAGAAGCAATCACTGCTATATAAAAGAAATGTCAACTTCAAACTTACTATCTCTTACAAATTATAAATTCTATCTTTGTACATTATAGTTATATGTACTAGACTCTTAAAATAATTTAGATTTGGATGAACTATATTTTTGATTCAGTCAAGTGGACATTTTTTCCCTTAATGGCTTAAGATAAAACAGATTATTTAAAACAGTTAGACAAAAAAGATAAAGAAACTATACAAAGCCGTCTGTAAAAAATAGAAATAGATAATCATCTACAGTTAATAATAATGGTAATAGTATATGCACAGAATAAGTGTTAGGATTCACATAGAGTTTTGTCCTTAATGCACTCATGACAAAAGTTATGTGGAAAAAAAAAAAAGCAAGCCATTTTTTAAGAAGTGCTGAAAAATGGTAAATAGTACCTAGAGGGCACTGCATCTCTGAAAGTCATGTTTCCTTGTTAAGCTCCAAAATATGAATTTAGGTGCCTGACTTTAGGCACCTAGATCTGAAATGCTGGTCACCACTTTTTGCTAACTCTGGCTTCAGCCACATACTTTTTAAAAATGTTTTTAGGTGGAATTTTTCCATTAATTCTTTCAGTTGCTGTTGGTGGACTTTTGCAGAAATAAATAAATACATAAAAGATGTCTTTTGAATTGCATTATGAAATTGATCAGGTTTGGACTGATTCTGACCTCTTCCAGTAAGAAGTTCCATAAGTGAAGGAACCTATACTACCAATGCTCTGTATTCGATTCACCTGGACAGGCAAAGGAAATCCTATTTGACTAGGGCTTTTTACATCACAACCAGTTCTAGGTTTCCTTTCTGAGATTTTATGAGAATATACATGCACGGGTAGCTATACAATAAAAATTCCAAAGTGTACAGTAATTACTGAGATGCCTAATTGAGAATGCATGCAGTAGCATCATCAAAATCATCTAAGGGACTTCAGAGCATAACTTGTACTTCAAATATACTTAAGATGCTTCCAAAAATCCTCCCATAAGCTCCTTAGTTCTGGAAGCATATGGGGTCTAGTGTCCAAGGATTATTTGGTGCTGTGTGCTTTGCAAACCATCATACATGCACGTGCTATTGTATAAACACCACTTCACTCTGACTGACCAATTATGTTATATAAAACCATTATTATTATTATTATTAATTAGTATTAACCATTCATCTAATATTTTATTCTCCATGTGAGACCCAATCCAGCCAGAGATCTTGGCCAGTAAACTCAGGTGTGGAAGTAGCCAAAGCAGGTACTACTGCACTAAGGAGATGGGACTAAAATGCAGTCCCATTGGGGCCACCCAGTGGGAAACTATGATCTAGGTGATATTTCCCCTCCCCTTTGTTATGCAACCTAAGTTGGAGGAAAACTACAGGGAGGAACCAAGCAGAGATTCCAGCTGGCAGGTATAGGTATGTTGCAAAAACTGCTTATTTCCTTTGGAGTTCAGTCCAATATACCTCAAAGGACAGGCATAACTCAGTAGACTTCTGGAAAAACAAGATTTATTGCAAGCAATAAGGAGTCAGAGGGGGTTATCACCCAAACAACTGGCTCAACTCAATACATGTGTGTGTAGATATTTTATACCCCTGAGTTGATAAGGGAGGGGGACTTTCAATCCACTTACACAGGTGGGAACACTTAATGGCTATTACATCCATTGTTGGTCTTAATCTATTTCATTTACATGTCTGGTAAACAGGAGGTTCAAAACACTTAGGGGTACTTAGACACTATGATGCCTGCACATCTGTGGCAGGGTGAATGCAAGTTTAAAATGCATGTTAAACTAGGGGTCAATAGTACATATACAGGGAGTGAGATTATAAATCTAAGGTTATTTTAAAATCATACTACAACATTCTAAGTTACATTTTCCTAACAATCATTTTCTTAACAGGTACAGCAGCAGTCAAAGCAGCAGGGACCTTTAGACACTTCCTACAATTTTGACTAGAATTCCTCTGCTCTGTGCTGACTGGTTGTTTGCTGCAACTCTCTCTGTCTCTCCCTACCCCTCATAGTCTCTTCACCTCAGTTTCACTTCACATCTGCCCTCTTATCCTCTTCTGCTTTGAGCTGCCTCCCTCACTGGGCCCAGATTAAATAATTTGAAGGCCCTGTACACTATGGAAATTACCACCCACACCCCTCTTACCGCTTAGACTACAGCTTAACTCAAGATGTTGCCAGCTCTGTGTGGCACAAGCAGAGTGCTGAGCTCTTGCAAGGTGCCACTCAGCAAAGCATCCCCACAACCCCTACGTACCAGCCCATCCCAAACTTCAGAATACCCCTTTGTCCCCACACAGTACAGACCCCCAAATGCCACCTATTCCACCCCACACATATCTCATACCCCTCCACAAACAGCCCTGCCCCCGACCCATGCATGTATGTAGACCTGCAAAGGGAAATTCAGTTTTCCAAAGGATTTCGTGATTTTGAAATTTGGCTTAGTTTTGAATCAGAATGAAACCTGAACATTTCCTAACCATGAAGGAATTTTTTAAAAAAAATAATGTTTTGGATTGATTAAATGTTTCATTTGGATTTAAACATTTTAAATTGTATAAAATTATACAGCATATAATAAAAAAAATTAAAAAACAGAAAGGAAAAGTCACTTCCAATCAAAAACAACCCGTTTCATTCAAAAAATGTTGAAAAAGCCAAAACAGGGCATTTCTGCATTGCTGAGGCTTTTTGTTTGTTTTTCTCCAAAACAAAATTTTGGAAAAATCAATTTAATTTCATGAAGCGCTTTAATTCTGACAGAATTGGGTTTTCCAGAGGAAAATGGTTCTGTTAAAATTACTCCAAGCTGTGCTACAAGCGTGATCTATGGAATGCCTGTTACAACTGTCGCCCTTGCACACACTGAAGAGCAGATAGGTACTGCTCAGTTAGAGCTCAGGCATTCAAAGTGAAGAGCACTCCTGCAGAGTACTGCGGATCCTCAATTGCCAGTGAAGTCGCTGGAATGTGAAGGTGCTCAGAACTTCATCTGAGTAGTCAGCACATTGCAGGACTGAGCCCTCAGTGCCTCAAAAATGAGAGGAGAAGTTGGAAGAGGCAGGGCTATATCCTATTTCCCTCTTTATGTTAGCCCAGAGTAGGTCAACTAGCATGGAGGCCAGTGTCTAACTGCCACAGTTTGGTCTTGTATATATAACACCAGAAAGCTTTCTTTTAGATTTAAGAATAGAGTAAGAATTTCAGCCCACAATAGGGCCTATGCATCCCCATCAAACCAAAGGCAGAATTTGAAACATTAGGGCAAACCAAACTTTTTTGCTATACTGTAAACACAATCATTTGAATTTAATCACCCATGAAAAGAATACTTTAAGAAATTACTCCTTTACAAAGTTACTAGCACTACCATTGTAAATTAAGTTAATTACTGCAATTTATTTACTTTGCAGACCATTGTCAATCAAACCAAAGCTAACCTCTAGTCATCCCAGTTAATTTCATTTATTTCTTCCATTCCAGAAACAGCTGCTTTTGGGATTCCAGACAGATCTCTTAAGGAACTTGATGAAGTATACTTACAGAAGCACTTATATTTTAGAATGTAATAGCGTATGTTTGTTTTTAAATTATTTCTTCTACTTGCTAAAGACAACATATTGTTTGTATGACATATCTAACTTAGAAGACTGGTACAGGATGGAAAACAAGCCAGATTCTTTGCTTTCAGTTTTGGCAGCGTTAGTTTGAGACTATTTTTGATACGTTAATTTTTACATCACATACACACATTACCAGTTGGTAAACTAAGGCTTCTTAAAGTAGGATTTAGTTTAATGAGTTTCCATTCACTTGGATAAGCACAATAATGACTGCAATGTTGATCAACTTATGCGAAACATCTGTTGTCATTTTCCCCCATAATCACCTAATTTATTTTTTGTACAGTGTCCCTTCTATATCGAATACTATGCCACTTGGTCCAGATCAAAGTGTGTGTAAATCCTGAAGAGATTAGGGACAGACTTCAAGAAGAAATGGGTTCCTGAATAGAGCTGGTCAAATTTCTCAACCTACTTTTTTTTCAGTGAAAAATGAAGATTCGAGATGACCAAAATATTTTGTGAATTCATGTGGATTTCACTGAATTGTTTTAAATGGAAAAAAAGTAATTTAAAAAATCCCCCGAAATCAAAACATTTCATGTTTTACATTTTCAAAATGAGACATTGATTTTTTTTAATTCAAAACAACTTTTACTTTGTCTTTTACATTTCAAATACAAAATTGTTTTCAAAATCTAACAGAAATTATTCCTTTTGAATCAAACAAAACATTTAGTTCACCCAAAACTTTTTTTTTCTTAATGCTTTTCAGTTCACTGGAAAAAAAATTGTTTCAGGTCGATTTAAATCTTTTTTTTTTTTTCAAAACTCCCAGAGAACAAAACCACCCATTATTTACATAGCTCTGTCCCTGAGTAGTTTAACTTGTAAGGCAGCTGACATACACAAAGGCCTTCCATGGATCAGAAAGACAGATATTTGTCAATGACTAGAATTCACTGATACAACCACATTATGAAAACATCATCATAATGCAAAAAGGCTCAATATGGACAGTATATTTTCAAACAGAGAAAAGTAAAAAGCTGTAGTGGAGTAAAGTGGGCAGGAGATCTGATGAGATTAAGATGTGGAGTCTGATTCTCCATTGCTCTGCAACTTATGTAGCCATTTACACCAGTGCAATAGAGTCATTTGTATGTGTATTTGCATTGTATTAGCAAATCATAATAAAATAGTATGATTAAAGGAGCAATCAGGCTCTGAGGCAATTTCACATTTCAAGGATGCCATCAGAAAATGTAACTGGACTATGCACGTTCACTGCTACAGAAAATAATTTTTGCAGAGGCCAAGAAAATTTGCCATACTTTGGGTCTGACAGCAGTTATCCTATATCCAAGACAGACTGTGTCAGGACTGTGCAGAAAATACTTGCCCTCTCCCCACAATCACCCGATAATACAAAACATTTCCATGGTAGCAAAAAGGACAAACTGCTACACACTTGGTTTTTTATTTGACAGTATATTAACATGTTATAATGACAAGAATATTAAGATATATTCCCTATTTCCCATTCTTGGTAAAGGCTATACACTTCCACTGAGCTCAGTGAACCATGCTTAAAAGGATCTGCAACACCTGCTCAGGCAGCTCTGTCCTAGCTATGATGCAGTCACAGATCTAGCAGTTCCCGTAGATAGGTATGCATTGTCTTCTGTGCATATATGGCAGAAGCACATTTGATCTTTTACAGAGATAACTGTAAAAAGCCTTCCAGAGCTGCTATGTTTCCCACTGATAATGCCAACTGTGAACAGTATAAAAAGGAAATCTTTCCAAAGCATAAGTTCAACTTGCCAACTAAAACTCATTGCAGGGATGATTATGTATATATATTTTAGAAATAGTTTATTTTTTTTAAAAAAATTGTGTTGATAGGTGGTTTAGACTATATGTACAAGAGAGTTTGGAAAGATCTTTCAACTTCATTGATAATATTTCACTAGATAAACTCTCCCATACTTCTCTTGAAATTCTGCCAGTTATATTAACTGCAAAAGTGCTCATGTTACTCTTAAAGAAAAAAAATGAAAGAACAGTATTGAGAATAATGCAGACAAACCAGACAAAAACGAATGCCTTACAGTCAAAGTTCAGGGCAACTGCTCCTGTATTTCCCTTGTATGGTCCAGGAAGGACACTCATTCTTAGGGCTAGTCTACACTGACAATGCTAAAACGCTGCCACAGCAGCACTTTAACGTGGCTTGTGTAGTCAAGGCAGAGCACTGGGAGAGAGCTCTCCTAGGGCTCTTGAGGTGTTGCACACTATATGATCTTATAAAAATATGCTGATTAGTGTGAATATAATGTAACTGAAATATGTTTCATGCAAAAGGTCTCTTGTAAGGTGTCATTACAAAGCTTAGGATGTACTGAGTGTGGTCATCTTATTTGTATAAATGTATCACTCTTGTATCTGAAACTCGAAATATGAAATATAACTCTGAGGGCCTATTGTAATTATCAAAGTGTGAGCCATTAGTGATGGTTTGGAATCTTGATGGCTCCCATCAACCAGAACAACTGACTGTGGGTGACTCTGTTTGCAGGCAGGCCTTCCTGTGAGTCAGGCTGGGTGGCATGAAGGCTTGGAGTCTCACAAGAAATGTGACCATGTTACCTGCTATTTAAAAGAGGGGTACCCAGAAAGACAAAAGATTCCCGCCTTGTGTCAAAACCATATAAGGTGGCAGAACAGAACAAAGGGGGCGGCAATCATGAGAAATCCCCTAACTACCACCTGAGCTGGAACAAGGGCTAAACCAGGGGAAAGAATAGTGCCCAGACTAGGAAGGCATCCAGTCTGTGAAAGAAACTTATTGAAACATCTCTGAGGGTGAGATTTTATCTGTATATAGTTTTATTACTGTATTAGATATAGACTTGCGTGTTTGGTTTTATTTTACTTGGTAATTCACTTTGTTCTGTCTGTTACTACTTGGAACCACTTAAATCCTACTTTCTCTATCTAGTAAAATAACTTTTTCCATATTAATTAATCCGGAATATGTATTAGTACCTGGTGGCAGAGGGGGCTGTGCCTATCAGTGTTATTAGAGGGTGAACAATTTCTAAGTTTACCATGTATAAGTTTTATACAGGGTAAAATGGATTTATTTGGGATTTGGACACCATTCGGAGTTGAGCATCTGAGTATTAAAGATAGGAACACTTCCTAACCTGTTTTCAGTTGAGCCTCCAACTGTCAGGGGACATGGTTCAGACCTGGGTCTGGGTTTTTTAGCAGGCTAGCAGGTCTGGTTCAAACCAGGCAGGGCTCTGAAGTCCCAAGCTGCCAGGGCAGGAAAGCAGGGTCAGTAGTAGTCTTGGCATGTCAGTTGGCAAACCACAGGGTTTTTCTGTGATCCAACCTGAAAACAGTCCCCATCTCCTTTGAAAGCTTCAAAGGCTGAATTCTTACATAACTCCTCCTCCTAGAGATTTCCTAGGAAAGCTACTTAACTAACAGTTCATTCTTGTCATAGTCCATTGTTTAAAAGTTATAACATTTCCCAGGGTTTACATTAATCATGTCTCCTAGGCAAGTTACATGAACTCAGACAATAACACAAACATTTGCATTTTAATACAATGAGCTCGTAAGATACTTAAATTTAATTCAATAGGGTTTTTCAGAATATTGCAGGCACACCTATATCCAGACTTTGTCACACTTGTACACTCCTGTCTATAGCAGGTTTCTAAACAACTAGTAAGGTCATGTGTGTGGTTATATCCACTATTTGAATGTCCACATGAGATACTGATAAAGTCTATCACAGGTTCTATTTTCCCTGTGTAACAGATATAATAGACAAACATAAATGGGATGGATGAAAAAAGAGAAAAGAGAGTGAAAACTATTTTCCAGTATTGAAAACACTTGTTTATTGGAAGTATTTGAAGTTTTAGCAAGAAGTACACTAGAAAGTCGCATATCCCAAGGAGTCTCTTCTCCCAGCATAGCCTTGCCAAGCCTGCTCTCAACAGTTCTTCAGAGATGGTTAGATAACGCTGTAGCTTCACTTTAAAACAAAAGACTAAACAAACTAGGAGTCATACAGGAGTGTTCCCAATTTTGCATTTTGACATAACTTGTTACTTGCAAAGTGTTACTAAGCATAATGGAAGTCTGGGAAGAAGGGACACAGTATTTCTCTTTGAAGTCCAGCCATCACAACAACCAAGAGTTTATAGGAGGATGGCCTGCTTTCAAGTTCAAGTTTTGTTATTGCTGTTTTTCTTAAAAGCTAAACTGGGTGCATGCTCTTTTTTTAAAAAAAGATAGAAATAAGCTTGAAAGATGAGCTTCATTGAATATACACCAAAATTAGAGATATTAGATAATAATTAATAGTAATAATAATAGACCAATAAAATACTTTCACTGTGATATTAATATCAAACAATATTCAGTCTGAAAACTTTTTTTAATTGCTGCCTTTAAAACATGATTTCTAGTCTTATGAGCAAGTGGGCTTAGAAAATTTTCATGCTACCAAATTAAAATTATATTTAAAAATGGATAGGGTGTCTGGTGAAGGAGAGAAGCATTACATTAGAGTCACATCTTTAAGACAAGGAAATTGAATAGATTTTGACACAAAGAGCTCCTGTGGAATTACCACTGTAGAGGAAAAGGAAACATTGGCATCTAAATTGAAACAGATAATGGAATTTGATCCTCTCAACTGTGCAGGTCCCAAGATCCATGGGGAAATCCTGTGCATCTTGGGGTGCCCACAGAAAGCTGAGGGATTCATGGAAAGACCAAGTGCCTTCATATTATCTCCCTTTTCATCAGATTTTTCTATGCAGCACATCTTGCTGAGGACCTGTGCGCACATGGGTTCTCTGACACCAACTGCTAAGAAGAGGGAGAATTCAGATGATCAGTATTGTCTTATGCAAACAAAATCCCATAGGTTGGAAAGAGGGATAATGCTTCAGAACACAGCCTCCTCTAAATCCTCTTAACTATGGATTTAGGCTGCGCACCTGCTTTGGAAAGGCATTAATGAGAGCAAAAACATTTTTACTTAGACTCAACATTTTTCCTTTTAACAAACCCCACACCCTTTCTCTGCTTAAATTTAGCAATTTTCTTGTCTTCCATAAGTTTTTCAAGAGGGCATGTCCTGACCTTGTATCTCTCTAAATGAATACTGACTGATCAGCATTGGAGCTTGATAAGTTTATGAGTGGGATTTTATGACAAAGTTGCATGTAATACCAGGGAACTGGACTCTGTGACCTGGGAGGTCCCTTCCAGTCCTATGTTCTACATTCCTAAGTCATTGTAATTCTCAAAATAAGAAAAAATCCAGCATTTATTGACACAGAGATCTCTTCCATCTGCACCAGGGTGCACTGTGTTGCAGAGTTAATGGTACTCTTTAAATCTTCCTGAACTTAGCATTGAGTCTAGATGCTCAGGGACTGATCTGAAACCCACTGAAGTCACCAAGACTCTTTGATTTTAATCGTTTTGAATCAGGCTGTTAAATAGCAGTGGTGATGACAAAGACAGCAAGGCAATAACAATACTAATCTCTTAAGCCCAAACCGAACCAGAGGTGATCAATTCATGATCATCTCAAAGCCAGAATATTGCAATATTAGAGTTGAACATGAAAAAAATACAGAAACTTCAGCTTGCCTAATATTAAATTGTTCCTCTCCTTAGTAGGATAAATAAGCGAAAGCATCTCATGCCAGTCATTTTCTCATTACATAACCTGCCATTACAATTCCAGGTCTGCCTTAGGCTTCCTGATCCTTATTCTCAAAGCTCTCCGGGTGAAATCCTAGCCTCATTGAAGTCAGTATGAATTTTGCCCTTGACTTCAACAGCATCAAGATTTCACCATGAATGGACTACTGGAGCCTAGCTATCCCAGGAATAGCCCCCATTTCACACTCCAGCTCTTTGAATTACTGAGACTACCACAATCAACAGGGATGGTGTGGCTGATGTAGAAAAGTATGATAACCCCCAGGGAATAAGGATAGGCTACTTTGGTGGTTGGCCTTCAACTATGGAACTCTCTTCCATGTAAAATTCATGTTTCACTTCTTGCAGAAACGTGCATCTTTGCATTTGGCTCTCATCGGTCAAGGAGGAAGCAAGAAGGCCCTTCACTTGTCCTTAATATCTTCCTCCTACAATTACAACTTAGGACAGCTGGGCCAGAGAAGACAAACCTTAAGCAGCAATGATGCTTCTTTCAATTCTAGTATTTGGCTTTTCTATGTTAGTAGGGTACTAGCTACTTTAAAAGCTGTTGTGTAACAATGATCTGTGTGGGCTGAGGATTCTAGTCACAACAGGACAAATCATTTAGAGGATTTATTCAAATTCCAGTTACTTAATTTTTGACAGAGATATTAATTTCCATAGCAACACAAGTATTCTCTTAAACAAATATATTTTTAAATACCACAGACATCAGTGTATAATTACCCTACTTTGGTTTACATTGTTTTGAGGGCAAATCAATGTGTTTTAGCACAAACACTTTTTTCCTCTAATTTTCATGTTTATCAAATGTTTTTTTAAGCTCTTTCCTTTTATTCATGAATTCCTTTATGTGTGTTAAATTGAATTTCACTGTAGCAGAAGCTACAAATTGTGGAGAAAGAAGGGAAAATGAAGATTTGCAGGAAAGCTAGAAGGCATCTCCTATCACTTGTTTCCTGTAGGGTCACTTGGGCATTACTATGAAGTTAAAGTGTCGCTAAATAATAGCTGCTGATTCCTTAATTAACAAGGCTTAGCATCAAATTTGGAGGAGAACGTGATCAATCATTCTTTCCAGATGCCCATATTTGAATTTTGCATGGAGCCATAACTTCACTTAATCCCATGTGACACAACAGTTTGGATAGTTCAGAAAAGGTTTCATTCTGATCAAGGTGTGTAAATCCACTTCAACAGCTCAGCTACATTCAAAATCCTTGACTCTATTTGTATGCTTCTCTGCATGTCTCCCTGGGATAGAGATTTCCACAGTACAATAAAGCAGATGTTCATTCTTCTCATTGTTATTTCTTGTAGATATAAACAACACAAAACCTTTTCATTTAGAACAATACTCTTCTTAAATTCTTAGTCTGTACCCTTTACTCACAGGAGTAGTCCCATTGACTTCAACATGTACCCGAAAATACAATACAGTAGTTTCTTTGTGATGGAATGCTAATGTTCATATCAAACTTATCTAGTTTATTACAGGTAACTTATTTCTTAGAGTATGTCAGTGGACAGAGTGGTCTCTAACCAATGTGGCAACAGCTTTACTTTTCATGCTGTCATTTTATTTAGTTGCATAGCACAATTCTATCTTTTTTTCAATAGACTTTTAAAAAAATGATTAAAATTTGTAAATCTTCACATGAGAAAATAAAGAAGAGGTGCAGAGTCATATAGGATTCACAACTTCACAAGGCCACAGATTGTAATGGTGCCTGATCCACCCTTTCTTTAGTGTAATTCTTTTTTCCATATTTTCACTTAATTGAAGATTGCTCTCGTTATATCATGCACTGGGAAAGGTTGCTCCTTAGTCTAAGCAAAACTCTTTCAGAGAACTGATTATAAAGACATTAACATTGCAGATGACATGTCTGGATTGGAAAAAAAAAAACATTTAGGGGAAGAATGAAAAAAACCCAAACCTTTTTTATCCTATCACTGAAACCTTCCTCCATTTTTCAAATGAATATCTAGATCTATCTATCTAGATATTTTATGAAGTTCATGAAATACTTGCATTTCTGTGAACCTTTGAACTTGGCGGTTTCAGCTAAAGAAGTGCTGAAAATCACAAAACCTCTATTCTCATGAGACCTCTTACCCATTCTGCAGACTCAAGAGGGTTCAGAAATGTTTTAGAATTGAATTTTGAACCTGAGGTTCATTCATCATTAAAATCTTCCTCGTATATGGACATGTGGAGATGCATTATGAAAATGAACAGGCAGCTGTGGAGAACAGCAATGTTTCAAAGTATGTACTTTTTGAATAAAAGGTTGATGATGCTCTGAATTCACAGAACACAGAGAAGGAAATGCAGACGCTCTTTGGGCACATTCATAAATTGGAAAATGAGAGTGACAGATCTTGAGAATTCTGCCCCAGCCTAGATGGCATGATTTCAGTTGCAATTAAAGCAAACAAGTCTCTTTCTGGCAGAATAGATAACTTGGAGAACGAGGCCCAGATTAGAAATGTATAAACCATCATTGGTGTGGAGATAGCAAAGTTTAGGAATTCGATCAATCTTTTTCTAAGAAACTGTCCAGGTTATGGAAATACAATTAATGCAGAGTGCAGTTTTTGGGGGTTTTTCCCCTTTCTTTCTTGTTTTTTGGGAGGAATATTTTCTTTTTACTGAGCTTTTATGTAAATACAAAACAAAAAATTACATTGTGCAGAACAAATCACGTCAAACCAAGCTAACAACTTTCTTTGGCAGGGTAACAAGCTTTGTGAATGGGGGGAAGCGGTATATGTGGTATATCTTGACTTTAGTAAGGCTTTTGATACTGTCTCACATGACCTTCTCATAAACAAATTAAGGAAATACAACCTAGATGGAGCTACCGTAAGATGGCTGCACAACTGTTTGGAAAACCATTCCCAGAGAGTATTTATCAGTGATTCAGAGTCATGCTGGAAGGGCATATCTAGTGGGTCCTGCAAGTATCAGAGTTCTGGGTCTGGTTCTGTTCAATATTTTCATCAGTGATTTATATTATGCCATACAGAGTACACTTAAAAAGTTTGCGGATGATATCAAGCAGGGAGGAGTTGCAAGTTTTTTTGGAAATAGGATTCTAACTCAGGGTGATCTGGACAAACTGGACACATGGTCTGAAGTAAACAGAATGAAATTCAGTAAGGAAAAATGCAAAGTACTCCTCTTAGGAAGGAACAATCAGTTGTACACATACACAATGGAAATGACTGCCTAGGAAGGAGTACTGCAGAAAGAGATCTGGGAGTCATAGTGCATCACAAGCTACATGAGAGTCAACAGTGTAAACACTTGTAAAAAAAATAAATCAATCATTATTCTGGGAGCTATTAGCAAGAGTTCTGCAAACAAGACACAAGAAGTAATTTTTCCCCTCCACTCTGTGCTGATTAGGCCTCTGTTCTTGGTGCCACATTTCAGGAAAGCTGTGGACAAACTGGAGGAAGCCCAGAGAAGAGCAACACACATGATTAAAGGTCTAGAAAACATGACCTATGAGGGAAGATTGAAAAATATGAGCTTGTTTAGTCTGGAGAAGACAAAACTGGGGCGGGGGGAGACAACTGTTTTTGAGTACATAAAAGGTTGTTACAAGGAGGAGGGATAAAAATTGTTGTTGTTAACCTCTGAGGACAGGAAAAGCAGCAACGGGCTTAAATTGCAGAAAGGGTGGTTTACTTGGACATTAGGAAAAACTTCCTAACTGCCAGAGTGGTTCAGCACTGGAATAAATGTCTAGGGAGGTTGTGGAATCTCCATCACTGGAGAATTTTAAGAGCAAGTTAGACAAACACCTGTCAGGGACTGTCTAGATAATACTTAGTCCTGCTTGGAATACAGGGGACTGAAGTAGAAGGTGTCTCAATGTCCCTGCCAGTCCTATGAGTCTATGATTCAATATACAAATTTAATTCAGAATTTGCCTATATAACACATTTTTCTTTTCTATATATTCACTGGACCAAATTAATCCCTGCTGTAAACCAACAAGACTGTTAACGGCCCTGAAGTTAGCCTAGTAAAAAGTGCATTTTTACTAAACTCCATAATTATTCAAAGATGATACAGAAGCACATTTTAGATCTATAAAACTTCATCCACCAATGTGAAAAATCCCATCAAACGCAAGTTAACACCCCTTTTATCGTGACTGATTTGCAATTAACTTGGTAAGATAAACTAGCTTTAATCATTACTTCAAGACTAGTTGGCCTACATAATAAAAGCGAAGCTAATTTTTTTTTAAAAAAAAAATCTACAATACTCAAAAAGTTTCTCACTCTTAGTGGGCAGATGCCTTTTTTCAATTTCTTGCAAATTTGAGGGCTTTTGCTGAGAAAATGAGTATAATTTTCAGAGAGATTTTTTAGATGAGCAAGGTAGGCAGGATTAGGTTCTTAAAGTGACATTTTCTGGGACTAAACTGAAAGAGAGCAATTGTTGTAGAATGTAAGGGAAAATATAACATGTCGAACACTCCAAGAGATGAAGAATGATTACATTATGGAGACAATAAAAATGTTTCTGTTTACATCCATCCAGGACTAACTGGAAGATTTAAGATAAAATATTTAATAGTGTGCCAGTCCTCCTTGGGGACATAAGAGTCTTCCTATGGATTTTACAAATGTGGCCTCAAATTAATAAGTAACTTCTAATTTGCAGGAAGTGAGAATTACATGTTAAGACCCCAGAATAAAAACTGGGATTCTTAAAGATCTTTCATTGATCCAAAAGGCCCACATCATAGTGCAGATCTGAAGTTACATTTTTTCAAGTATGAAGAGGAGGATGAAATACTTTTTTTTTTTTAATAAGAAAAGTCTGACATGGCTCAGAAAACCACAGACATTTTTTATTGGCTAGAATCCACTTATATCAATCACTTTATGAAAACATCAGCAAAATGCAAGAAAGATGAATTTAAACTGCATATATTATCAAACAGAAAACAAGTAACTAACTGTAGTGGAGTAGGGAGGGCAGAAGATCTGACCAGCTTTTGGGTCTGATTCTCCATTACCCTGCACCTTAGATAGTCATTTATATCAATGCATTTTTTTTTAACTGTTAAGTGTTAAGTTCTGGAAGGGTGACTGAACTTTTTTGTTACTTTGGAAAACTTTAGATGAGATAGATGTTATTTTAGTATTAGGTTTCCTTTTTTAAAAAAGTGGTTGCTATTCTTTAATAAGACAGTTAAACTCTTTTAGGTCACAGATTTCTGAGTGAAGGGATTGTAATGCAAGATAATGTTATCTCCTTTTGCCTTGGTTTTTGATATCACTGAGCAAAATCAGGAGCAGAAATATGCATCTGAATGACTGCATTCTCTGACAGGCTTATGTATTCAGTATACTCATATATAAATTCTCTGTGGATCTAATTACTGTGTTTGATATGTTGCGTATGAAATGCTGCACCTCATTTCTTTGTAAAACTTATAATGTGGCTTCACTTAATCCTCCTTGATGCCTTAATCCCATACTCCCCCTCTTTCTCCCTCAGTACTTGTTCTTTTCACCCCAATACTACAGCACATTGGGATCTAACAATGAAAGCTGTCATATTCCTGTGTTTGTGCTATACATATGTATATTATTTTTCAATCTGGCAGAGTTCCCAAAGAGAAAATGATTCTCTAAATGAACAAAACTTCACAATCACTGTCATATAAGGGGAGGGAGTTCAATGCAGAATGTTTTTCTTTTAATTTAAATGTGTCAATATAATAACTTTGTCAAATGAGAACAGGAAAAAACCTCTTAATGTTACTGATGAACATGCTTAAAATATTAAACCCCAGCATATAATAGAGGTAAAAGGATAACTAAGAAAAGGCCTTGTGACTGCTACTCCTATATACTGGAGAAGTGGCTACAGTCCCCGAGAGTTATTTATTTAGGACCCTTTGGAAGCTTACTCCATCAATCTCTGTGCTTCTTATGTAGGGCCAGCCAAGGAGACCCTTTTCCAAAGGAAGCAAAGGGGTGCCCATTTCATCCCCACTCCGCACAGGCCCAATATAAAGTTTAAACAGAGCCCTCGGCACAATGGGTGAATTTCACTTAAGTACATTCTGCAATAAATCAAAAATGTCTTCTGTTAATGCATCCTCTGTTAGCAATGCTCCTTGCACTGATTGTAACTAATAGAAGGATGTTCCTCATTAAGTATAAATTAATTCGCAAAAAGCCTGACATTGCAAAAATGTAATGATCTTAAACAGTGAACTTCAGAATACTATATTACCTTTAATCAAATTCAAATACCTCATTCACCTAGTATATTAATTGACTTAACTTTCTTCATAGAAATATAAAAACGTTACAAGCATCTTTCAATCTTATCAAATCAATTCAGGGAAAATGTTCCTAACAGATACACATGGCAGATCTTAACTATCAGAGTCTGTTCTTCCTAAATCCTTGCAAATACTATGGATGTCAATAGGTGTTCCATGCATTTAGGGAGAGTAGAACTCTGGAGACAAGAAGGAAATGTTGTTTCCTCTGCAGTGTGGAGCCAAAACCAACATGTTGCTGGTCTTGCAAGTTAGCAGTCACAATACATATCTATTTCTCTCTATAAATTAGACAATGTGCAAATAATGGCCCAAATATTCATGACTGGTTATTTAGTGTCTTGTGTAACTTTGGTGCGAAGATATGGGGCATAATAGGTTATAAATTATCTTTTGGGTCTCCTGAACTTTGGATTATTGGGCTGGTCTCTAAACAGAACTTAGAAAAGCCTCAAATCTGCTTAAAATTGTGTTGGCTGTTCCAGTTATTTCCCTTTTCCGTAGCCTTGCCGTCATGCCAGGCAAGATGTGTCACTTGGGATTTCCTCTTTATGTCATAAGAATGCACAAGTAGCCAGTCAAGCTGGCTTGATGGCTGCTCTGCTCCACCAGGGTGGCACAAAGCAGCTTTAGTAGAACACAGAATGTACCCCAGTGGGTTTCGTACAATATTCCATGTGCACCCACCTGAAAGGAAACCAATGGGAGGCTGGGATATCCAGTGAATACAAGATTGGGCTCAAGCAATGAAAAGGAAGAATGAACTGGACTCTTTACAATTTTAATGGAAATTAGCTCTCCCTATTTTTTGCTTCTTTAAATATAGATCATTTCCATGTTCTGTGTCCTTGAGAAGAGAATAAATATATACAAAAAAAAAGAATAGAGCTACAGCTTTAAAATGGAAAAATATATATTTTTTTTATTACTGAGGTAAAGCTTAGTATCATAGGCTTGCCATTCACAATGTTGCAGTTAAGAGTGCAGGAGCACTTCATTTTAAGCTGTTTATTATGATTCGAGCAACTTCCTCCCAGACCATAACATGGCACAAGAGGGAATTTTATTACTGTTTTATGTATAGATTTTACTTGTAAAAATCAATACACAAATATTGTCCTCTACAACACAATAAAATATTGTATTTACTCTTCCATAGTAAACAGACAGAAAGGCAGGAATATGCTGTACATCAATGCATTAGGCAGCCCATAACCTGTGCTATTGAAAGATTTTGTTACCATATCCATGAGTGGATTTTGTTACCATATCCATGAGTGGATTTTGTTACCATATCCACCCTTAATAAATCAACAGAAAATGAAGAGGGAAAAAAATATTCTGAACACGCCAAAAAAATCAACAATATTTTACAATTAAATTCATTGGGAAGTATGTTAGGTTGGAGGGAGTATCCATTAAGTACACTGTGCCAAAAAGGGGTGTGGAGTAGTTTAATCGCAATTATACTACTAAATAACATAGTCCCCATTAATTTCTAGAGAACAAGAGCCTTTGTAACTCACCCTTAATTCCACCATAGAAAATTAAATCTAGTACAGTAGTTAAAGCTAAAAAGCCAAACCAATAACTACTATTCATCAGGTTAGGTTTCGTTTTCATCCTGCAAACTGGAGTCCTATAGTAATAAACTACATGAGTTCAAGGATTTCTCATTAAAGTTTATCAAGCATTTTGAGGTCCTCAGATGGAAGAACTGCATCAGTGTCATTTACTGATTCATTATTATTGATTGTTTATGTAGGATGGCAGTCACATTGTTCTAGTTGCTCAAGATTAATGTGCCCATTTAGAAACCCATCACATCTGCTTTGCTCTTGTGTGTGGATTTTTATGGACATGCCACCTTGCGTTCTGCACTGAACCCTACTATCATTTTGGCTCTAATTTCAGAGTTCTTTACTCTGATTTGGTAAATTTAGGTCATTTTGAACATATTGATCCATGACTCAACTCTCCATAACAACATCTCTCTCCATCATCAGACCTCAGCTTTGGGTACGAAGAAAACCAGAACACAAGTTCTAAGTTACTTTTTGGCATGTTTGTTTTATTCAAGGCTGCTGAGAGCTCCTCCTTCAGTCCACACGGTACAGTAAAAAGATGCAGGGAGCACTTTAGCCTAGTGCCCCTGGAGTTGAAGGATTATTTTCTGTTTTGCTTTCAGTGAGTCCCACATGGCCTGTGCCCTATCTCACTGCTGCTGCTCCTATCACAGCTCCAGCCACAGAAGTATTTTTTGCTCCAGGGGATTGATTCCTATCTCAGATAACATTTTTCTCACATACACTTCTTGTTAGTTCTTTTTGGGTATGCACGGATATAAACAGTAGATATATTTAAGGTTTTTCTTTAAAAAAAATAGTCAGCACATTATAGTCTGAGAGCACAGAATAGGGCAGGAACAGAGGTCAATGATGGAGAGTGAACTGGAAGAAGGGAGTCTTGAGGAATATGATAGAGGATCATGGAGGACATTCCTAGAGGTACAATTAGAGGTGGAAAACTTCTCGTAGGTCATCCATTCCAGCCACTTGTTAGTGCAGAATGGTTCCATTCTACAAAACATTTTTCCCTGAACTTTGTTCTAAAAGTCCCCAGCAATTGGGCTTCTACTACTTTCTCTGAAAGTCCATAGACTAATAGAACTTGGGGCAAGCAGAATTGTTGCAATGGTCCCTTGAGTTTCCTCTTATCTCAAGTTGTATTATCTTTAGCTCTTTTAATCTTTCTTCATACCCAGTCTCTCAGCCTCCTGATCACTATAGTTGCTCTTCTTTGACCTCTCTTCAAGTTGTCACTGCTTTGCTGGTGTACCCAGAACTAGATAAAATATTTTTCTAGGAGAGGTCATGTAAGAACCAGGCAGGAAAATAAGCTATTATTTCCCAGTTCCGTGGCATGATGCCTCTCTATTCACAGCCCCCAAATTGAATGGATTCATGTTTGGTGCCCTGCTGCACTGCATATTCGTTTCCAATCTATTGTCTGCTATTATCTTGAAGTCTCTTTCATGATTATACTTTCTCAGATTTCTCTCTCACACACTTAATATACATGGTGGTAGTTTTTTTCCCCACCAAGCAGTAGTTTTTCCAACAGGAATCTTATGGGACAAATCTTCAGCTGGTGCAAGTCACCATAGATCCATTAAAACCAATGGAGCTATATTGATTTATATAAGCTGTGGTTCTGGCCTAATGTTTTTTGTTTCTTTTTATCCATGTTTTCTAACTCATTTTCCAGTATTTCTCTGTCCACATTATCATCATCAATGGCACCTCACAATTTAATATAATCAGCAAATATCAAAAGCATGCTGCTTAGTCTTTCATACAAATCATTAAGGATATTAAATAAAACCAGATGCTAATCAGGGATCCACCTACACTCATTATTTGGGACATTCATCACTTTTATTTTAATATAATTGGATTTTTTTAACCTATTTGCAGGTTGATTTTACATTAGCAATCACAATTCTGAATGGTCTCAGTCTGGCTTTGAGATTCACCTAGAGATGTGGGGTGTCTTTAATGGGATATTTGTATGGAATACTGAGGTACTCTGTATTTTCTTAGATTGTGCATTACTGTGAAATTCACCAAGAAAACAAATAGCTGAAGTTCAACATACATATATCCATTTTCAACAGATCAGTTTGTCAAACTGCAGTATTCTCCAATTCAGCCCTTCAGGATGGAACAGATTCAGTAGTTAATTTTGAACGCCACAGATATCAAGGGGAAGAATAACATTCAGCACAGGACTGCTTATTTTTTAAAGTGTCTATTTTAGGATCCAGTCCTGCTAATATTTAAGCACAGGTGTAACTTAGTAAAGTTACTTATACATGCCTGCATGATCGGGCTCTTCTTGTTTTGTATGTAGACCTATTGATCCCATTCCATGTGATGCCCTGATATGGACTACGCTAGCAATGTTATACTCAGCATGTAATCCAAATGAAGAGTAGAACTACATATAAAGGGGTCAGGAAATCATAATTTTTCTGTCTTTCTTGCTTTAGACAGTGTTGTATAGATTTAAAACTGCAAAACAACCATTATTTTGTACCCTACGATTTAGGGAGATGGCAAAACTATATTGTATTTTATATGAAAGAAATAGAAAAACTCCATAGTATCTGTTTTATCAATACAGACTAGCTCCATGCTCCTGTGGAGTTCTGTGACTGATGTCAAAACACTAGTTTTATGAATGTCAGAACATCATATGGAGCAAGAGCCACTACATTTACGTATCAGGAGTTACCAAAGAGGAAAACATATTACAGGAGTAAATAAAGAATGCCTTCTTCCTGTTATGCTGTTGTTGATTAAAGCAATATCCCCTCAGTATAATTTTGTCATTTAATAGGCTACTCCATACTACTGTGAGAAAAGTTTCATTTGAGTTTACTAAGTTATTCGTTAGTATGCAAATGGCTGGTTAGTAATACAACAATTTTCTTCCAATAAATTATGTTAATGAAGTTCAGGATACCAATCTAGTAACGTATGCACTGACATTTTGGGAAAAGATGTTTCTCAGCGAACAAATGTGCTTTGTTTTTGTTTGAACTGGAATAGGAGTTTTTTTCAGCCTTTTCTACATTTGAGGGGGGCAAAAAGAATGTTTGAGTAAAGGAGAGAGAGATATTCCAGATCTATGAATCTTAGAGAGTCTATTCATGCATGGCATACTCTCTATATTTTCTCTGTCAATTATACAATAAAATCATTGTAATTATTTTTGCATTATTTAAAAATGCACTAAGGCTCAGTCTGTCAGATCCCAGAGAGTCCTTTTTTCTCATCTACCTTATTTTAGGAAGGCATAAAGCTCACCTGCTTCAGCTTAGTCAGTTCTGCGTCACTTGGTATGAATGTGCTATTTGCATAAGTACCTGTCATTTGCAACTATCCTGTTCTCCTTTGTGATTTTCTGTAATGAAAGTATCAATAGCTGAAATTCTGGTCTCACTGATGTCACCCACAGACACAACTGTTTTGGAGATGTTAAAATATCTCATTTGATTCCCTGATCAAATGTTTATTTCCAGTTTCTTTGTACATTCAGTGTTTGTCAGAATTATATGTATACATAGGTTCATGTGTCCCAACAAGACTGACTCCATTTTCCCCCTAGGTATCCTTTTGGTTGAGGAATGGTTAGAGTAAGCCTAAAGCATGGGCAGAATGATAACCACTCATGTTCTGGGAGGCCCCATCCTATTCATTTCATCCATTCTCCGACAAAACAACAGTGAGGTGAGTTGGCTACACCATCACCAGACATGTTCTAGTCTTCAGTGGCCTGGGCCTTTAATAACTGAAACATCGTCAGTGATATACATTTAAAAAGTGATACTAAATATCAGGATTATATAAAAAAAAATCAACATTCATTCAGTTATAGATTCCTAGGTTCTTGATTTTAAGACAAGAAGGGATCAGGCTTGTCTTACTATATAAAATAGGCCACAGAGTTTCACCCAGATAGCCCTGTATAGAATCCAGTAATTAATGCTTGACAAAGGCATATCTTCTAGAATGTATTTGAAGATGTGAAGAGATTGAGAATCTATAACTTATCTTCATAGTTTATTCCAATGGCTAATCACCATTACTGATAAAAAAATGTTCCTTATTTCTAATCTGAATTTTGTTTCCAATCATTAGTGCTTGTTCAGTATGTTTTCCCTATAAAGATCCTTATACACCATAGTTAAGTCACTCTCTCAATCTTCTTTTTGAAAAGCTACACCAATTTTGCTCCTTAAATCTCTCACTGTAAGGCGATTTTTCCAGATCTAAAATCTTTTTTTTTTTTGAGATTTGCTCTGAACCCTCTCTCATTTTTCAAACCTCTTTTAAAAATCTGGGTAGCAGATTGCAAAATCTACACAAAATGCCACATTAGTTTTAAAAAATATTTTCACATTTAGTTTTTTAAAAAATAAGCACTATGGCACAGATGCAATCGGCTATGCCATTTTGTGTAGTAAACTACAACTACAATTTACTCAATAACTCCTTTACATCAATGTCCTGAACCAATTAGTATCCATTACTCTTGAAACATAATGAGGATCCATGAAGATATATTACTCTCAATAACCATAATATTTTATGCTAATTGAATATACTGTTATACATATCCTCTCAAGGTTAAAAAGGAAAAAATAATACTTCAACCATTTCTGAAAGAGATACAGCCTCAGAGCTGACTTTCAGTTCCACTATTTAAGATATATACTTTAGCTATTATCAGCATAATTATAAACTTTGAACACTTCATCTGGGGCAAAGGAGTGGAAGTGAAGGCAGAACGTAACTGCCAGTGTTCATCATCATTTACTGTACTTGCTCTGCATATTATTTAGGACTGCAAGAGCACATACTGCAAACCACTAATCTTGGAATCTATGATCAAACATCACAATGATGGGCATGGTGTGGGATAGCATATAATCTCAAATGAAAATTAAAAAAAAATAGTCAGTGGATAAGCATCTATTTTGAATAGATCCAGAAAGGCATAAATGAGCATAATGAAAAAAAAAATCGCAGCAGAGGTAGTAAATTGAAAGAAATTCCTCCCTAATCAGATTGTCAGGATGGCAGATTTTGTCTATGCTTCACTCATGGTTGCAGCTGGGGAAAACGGATCAAATACAATACATAAACACTATACAATTACAGTGGGGAAAAAAGGAGGCCATTTTACATGTAGGCAAGGTTTTTAACATCTCACCATTCTATATTACCCTTCTTATTACTGAAAATATGTCGGTAGGAGCAAGAACGCTACCCAGGTTTCTTTGCTTAGGAACACAACACTGCAAACACTTTCTACTGGGCACAGTGCTTATTACAGGAAAAGCACCACTGAAGTTGATTGGATAACTTGTGTGAGTGATGTCACTCTGCTTAAGTGTGCACAGGATTGGGCCTTAATTCTGCCATGAAGTAACACAAAAATAGAAATGACTGGTTTGACAAATTCAGTATGATCAATTCATTTCAGGATCAATATGGATATTGGGAAAATAATACAAAATGTGTTTAAGCAAAAAATTTCTGGTGTTTAGACTAAGGGACTGTAAATTCAGGAATGTGTTCTGACTCTGCCTTTGGGTTACTGTGCAGCCTTAGACAAGTCACTTTTTTGTATGTTCTTCATCTATTTTTCAATTATAAAATGTGTACAAATAAAAATAAGTAAAACTACTGAAAATGCTATCTTTCAAAGGGATGATTTAAGGAGTGTTTTACAACTAAATTGAATTCCTGAGGTGAAAAAAAAGTGTGTATGCAACATTTTATACATAAAATAGCTAGAAAAGTTACAGATTGTTAAAATAAATCTATTAAAAGTTTAACCAATACCGATTAATTTTCCCTACTAAGAAAATATTTCTAAAATGAAAATATGTAGAAATCCTCTATTCCCTCTTGGTACAGTAGATAGGCACTCAAGGAAGGAAATTTTGAGTACTGGTAGACAGTGTGCCAAATAAAATATAATCTGCTATGTTTGGTCCCAAGAACAGTATGTATTTAACAATATTTTGGTAGCCGGCTAATTTACAGGATCCTTTAAAAGTAGAAATAAAAGTCACACCCTCTGCCCTGAAAAGCTTTTAAGATATAGAAGCCAAGACAAACTCAAAGGAGAAGACATAGCTCAAAACTACTGGGGAAAGAGATTGGGCATTAATGAATATTAAAAATGCCAGAAACAGGACAGTAATGAGAAACGAGAGAATGAGGATTATTTTGAACATGTTTGATGGTGAACAGAAATGAATGAGAGGAAATAGAACATGCTTAAAGATAAGGGGGATAAAGGGAATTAGAGAACAAGAGAGCTATGAATAACTGGTGCCAAGAAGGGATGGGGTCAATGGAACAGAAAGCAGAAGAGAGATTTCATGGATGAAACAGGAGAAAAAACAATAGATGATGTGATCAGAGGGCAGAGAAGTGGGCAAGAGAGAAGATAAGGAAGGGTAAGATCTTGTCAGATGTTTTAGTTCGGTGAGGTACTTGGAAATAAAAGGGAGTTATAGAAAATGTGATGAAATCATGGAATAACTCCCTGTATAAAACAAAATGACAAATAACCATGCAAGACAAATACAGATATGTGGCATGCAAAGACTTCTACAAAATGCCATTAAATATAACATTAACAATGTTTTCAGATCCTAAAATGAATGTGTGTGAGGGATATTTGATAGGTTATCTTGTCTTTCTGAGTTAATTTTACATTCCCATCCATACATCCACATAATTGCATCCACAGAAGCTAAAGGCTTGTCTTCACTACTGGGGTAAGTCAACCTAATTTACGCTATGCCAGCTACGTGAATAATGTAGCTGCAGTTGACACAGCTTAGGTTAATTTACCCCGGTGTCTTCACTGCATTGTGTTGACAGGAGATGTTCTTCGGTCAATTTACCTTAGCCCTGTTCTAAACTGGAGGAGATGTGTGTGGGGTTGGGGTGGGGTGATAATTGACCTAAGTTACACAACTTCAGCTATGAGAACAGCGTAGCTGAAGTCGACGTATTTAGATCAACTTACTGCGACGTCTTCACAGCGCTGAGTTGACTGCTAATGCTCCCCCGTCAACTCCGCCTGTGCCTCTCGCAGCAGTGGAGCACCAGAGTCAACGGAAGAGCGTTCAGGGAACAATTTATCACATGTAGACTAGATGCAATAAATCGACCCATGATAGATCGATCGCTATCCACTGATCCGGTGGGTAATGCAGACCTGACTTTAGTCTTCTCAGAAAGCTGGAGTACCAGGAGCAACCGGAGAACACTCTGCCGTTGATTTAGGGGTCCTCACCAGACCCGCTAAATCAACACCTGCAACATTGATTGCAGCAGTGTCGATCTCCCTAGTAGTGAAAACAAGCCCTAAGAGATTGTGAACCCTTTGTGAAGAACTACTGTACAAGAATCTGCCTGAATACTATTCAACGTATAACTTTTTCCAAAACTGTGGATTTTTTTTCTATTTTTGGAACACTGTATAAGTAGAACATAAATTGCGACAAGCCACAAATACTTTAATGCAAAGTCCATAGCTGGCTTTTTTCCACTTTCCCAATATTTACTGTATGATGATGATTTTAATTTCATATAAGATACTGAAAAAGCAATTAGGCCACTGGCTAAACAGATGTTTGTTGTGAATACCACAGCTGATATGTTATCGTTACTGATAAGAAATGTGCTCAATACCAAAGTTTCTTGCTTTATATCTACCCATTTTGTTGGGAAGGCCTGCTTTTCATGTATCTTTTTGAAAGTATTTCAGACTAAGTCTTCTTCTAAACACTGTCAAAGAACAATCTGTATGTATTCTGATATATAGACACATGTTTTAAATACTTTTATGACTACAATGTGTACTACATTCTGGCTGTCCAATCCAGAATAGATTCCTCATTATTTTTAACACAGACCAACTAATAACATACATCAACATAACAGCTTTGCAAAGTACAGACTTTACATTATAAAAGTATTTACAGTATCCAGATCATTTCACTTACAATTGAAACCCATCCAGTCACTGTGAAGTGACTGCTGTTGAGGTAAGCATAATGTAATTACCCAAGTTAGAATTTGTCCAGGAAACATTATTTTCTTCAGAAAAGTGCTGTGGGGCCTTTAATTAGGAAAGCAGCATCTAGCAACTTAAATATGACTGGGAGTCAGGAAACCTGGGACTATTCCTGTCTGTGCCGTAAGACTGATCTGTTATCTTTAGAGCAAGTCATTTTACCACTGTGTCTCAGAGTGCATATATGAAAAATGAGGTTAGCAATACTTGATTTAAACATTTTGGATTTAATTTTTTCTAAGACAAGAGAGACATTTTTCATTAAAATCTCATTAAAATATTAATGCAATTTTTTTAACCCAGTAAGAGCTACGCCCCCCCCCCCAAAAAAAAAGATTCTTTTTTTTCAATGAATATTTAACTGTTTTTCAGGACTATAGTGAGGTATAAATTATGAATTAGGGTAGGTCACTTGGTGATCTTTCAATGATAGACATTACGCAAAGTATTTTAAGTCACTATAAGTGGGCAAAATCTCAGTTTTACATGTTATCCAGAATACAATATCTCAAGTAGTATAATACACTATGGAGTTGGGGCAGAAGCACCTAAGGCAGCGAAAGTCTGCTATTTCCTGCAAAACAGAGGTGTGTCTTAGTAGAATCCCATCTAAATAATGGCCTGCCCTACCCTTGCTTAGCTTGTGAGGTATAACACTATGACAACACTGGCTGGTATGACTCCAGGCCAAAAATGTGTGTCAAATACATACTTGTCTTTTTTTTTAAAGACAGAATTTATCACATATATGTGCCAAATTCCATAAGAGTAGAAAAACAGACTATTAGATTCAAATATTAATGCTTAAATGACATTAAACGTGATGTAAATCACTGAAAAGGTGTTCATGTATTCTGTGTGATCTATCCTTGAAATCAAGAACAATTTGATAAATAAAAGGAGTATTTACTATGACATCCCCATTGGCTGTGATCTTTGTTTTCCATTATTGGAAAAAAGGCTTGCTGAGCCAAAAATCAAGTAGCAGCGATGTCATGTGTCTCTTTTAGATGGACATATGCAGTCAATTTTGTTAACTATAGCTCCTCAGTCATACTGATTGAGAAGCTGAAGACAGTGTTAGAGGATCAAAGGATTAAAAGGAATCCAAGATGAGTAAGAAATGGGCCAGCATCTAATTTAATCCTAGATAGACATACCTAATGTGTGATGTGTGTGGACAACACCAAATAGTAAAGAAACAATCAGAAATTATAGTAAATAATTGGGCTAAATTTTAATTTTACAACTCTGTGATATACAGAAAACTGTGTTACAGTTGTAAAATATCACTCTAAATTTCAGTGATTTTTAATTCTGCTTGGGGGTTCTCTACAGACGTGTGTAATCTGGGCCTAAGAGCAATGCAGCAGTCAGTTCTGCAGACAAAGCCTATAACACTGCTCTACAGCCAAAATCCTTCTGAAATAAATGTAGTCAAACTTTACTAATTCTGGGTCACAGAGAACAAAAATGATGCTTAAAATTGTTGATTGGCTCTAGTTTTCAAGATATGCTATTGGGTCAGTATATACAACCCTTGACGTGGGAATGGCGGAGGATAAGTGAGTTATAAAGGGAAGGGATCTCAGTTTAAACAAGAAATGACTAAAATACATCTTTGACTGGATCTATGAATAAATCTATGACTGGGTTTGGACAGTACTTGCTTTTTAAGCAAAACAATGAATGATGCAATCTGAAGCTGGTATTGCATCATACATGATATGAATTGCATCATGTTATTCCTAGAAGTCATGGATGATGCAATCATAACAAAGCTTACATCACTCTGCTGAACAAATTGCCCTGTACCAGCTCTAGAAATCATACAGTGTCATGCTCTCTTATTTGTCAGTGTTTGATTTTGCAAAGGGGCACATTTCTGTTTAGCCAAAGTAAGCAGAGATGCCTCGTACTTGTGTGAACAGTGCAGATAACTTCTGCTATGTTTGTGGTGAAGTGACTTTTGCATCACAAAAGCACAGTATAACCACTATGGTTAAGAAAGCCTATCACCTTTATTTTGGCTGCAAAATTGGAGATCAGGACAAGAGGTGGGCCCCACACATATGCTGCAACACTTGTGCAACAAATGTTCGCCACTGGTTGAACAGGAAAAGGAAATCTATGCCTTTTGCAGTGCCAATGATTTGGAGAGAGACAACAGATCATACCAGCAATTGTTACTTCTGCATGGTGCCTCCAGTTGGGAAAGGTGTGTCAAAGAAGAAAAAGTGGACTGTGCATTATCTAAACATTCCATCAGCTATACGCCCAATACCCCACGGAGAAGGACTGCCGGTTCCTGATGCACCAGAATCATTCTCACTTGAGTCAGACGAGGAAGAGGATGAAACTTCTGGTCCTGAACCATCAATGTCACAGGACCCACATTTTCTCCCATCTTCCTCCTCTGAACCACACCTCATAACACAAGCTGAACTGAATGACCTTGTCAGGGATTTGGAACTACCCAAGAGTAAAGCAGAGCTGTTGGACTCCAGACTACAGAAGTGGAATCTCCTGGCAGGTGATGTTAGGGTTTCCATGTTCCGTGACCGTCAAAAGGATCTTGTCCCATTCTTCTTCATGGAAGGTGATCTTGTAGCCTGCAACAACATCGATGGTGTGATGGCAGCCCTCAACATCGTTCACGATCCAGATGAGTGGAGACTCTTCATTGATTCATCGAAGACGAGTCTTAAAGCTGTTTTGCTGCATAATGGCAATGTTTTGCCATCAATTCCAGTTGGTCATGCAGTCCATATGAAGGAAACCTAGGACAACATGAAACAACTTTTGAGGTGCATAAACTATAACCAACATCAGTGGCAGCTTTGTGGCGATTTGAAGGTTGTTGCTCTCTTGCTTGGTCTGCAGACTGGATACACAAAGTACTGCTGTTTTCTCTGTGAATGGGATAGTCGTGCAAGAAATTCCCACTACATCAAGAAAGATTGGCCACTCCGACAGTCATTGGAGCCTGGGAGGAAAAGTGTTCAGCATCCACCACTTGTTGAATCAAGGAAGATTTTGTTACCACCCTTACACGTCAAGCTGGGTCTGATGAAGAACTTTGTCACGGCCATTGACAAAACACAAGCAGCTTTCAAGTACCTCCGTGGAAAATTTCCAAGGTTAAGTGAAGCTAAGATAAAAGAAGGTGTCTTTGTTGGTCCTCAGATTCGTGAACTTCTTTGAGATGATGCATTTGACCATGCACTGCGTGGCAAGGAAAAGATGGCGTGGAAAGCCTTCCAGTCAGTGGCAATACATTTTCTCGGAAACAACAAGGCAGACAACTACAGGTAGTTGGTGGAAAACCTCCTCAAGGCATACAAAAGCCTTGGTTGCAACATGTCACTAAAGATACATTTTTTGCACTCTCATCTAGATTTTTTTCCACTGAACTGCGGAGCAGTGAGTGACGAGCACGGCGAGCGATTTCACCAGGACATTGCAACAATGGAGAAACGCTATCAGGGCAAATGGAGCCCATCAATGCTTGCAGACTATTGCTGGACAGTGACAAGAGATGCTCCATTTAATGAATACAAGAGACAAGCCAAGAAGCTCCAAGTAGACACTGAATAGGACTAAACTATGTACATAATAGTTTTTTGCCTTTTGTTTCATAATACATTTTATTTATACAACCCTTTTGCTGATTTTTAAAGTGTTACATAAACAGAACAGGTGAAATATTATCATGTAAAGTAACCATAAACACATGAAAAGACCTCGGTTTACAATTTATGATTAAAACTCTACTATCTACACAATATACATAGACATAAAATGTAAAAACTTAAATATCTTAGAAACAGTAGCCAATCAGTTGTTTTAATTGTCATATTTGAATTCAGCACATCAAAATACATAATAAATATCACATTTTATCTCTGAAGCAGATGACTTCTAAATAATTGTAGACCAGTGTAATAGGTTAGGTGAGCTGTGTCTTTCTGTTTTAAGGAACTGCATGCTTTGCCTCTCTCTGCTTTGGGATTCTTTTGTGTTATTATTCTGAACTCTAAAAAATAAAGTAGTGTTACATTGCAACTTTCCATCAACAGTATATCTGTTTTTCTCAAATGTCTCTGTGTGCACGCTGTAACACCAGTGCAGGAACCAGTGCATAAACAAGGAATAGCTCCAGGACCCACTGTGACCGAGGGACACACCTGGTACAAGACAATGGTTAATTATTACCCTCCACCCCTGCCTCATGCTACTCTCCTAGCTCAGCTACTCTGGCTGGTGAGAAAAGGGGCTGGAGCAAAGGCTTGGCTGTTTCCCACTTACTCTTTTCCTATTACCTCTGGGCAGAGAATTCTTTGGCAAATAGGTTACTCCTACCTGCCCTGTCCCAAGTATCAATGAAGGAGATAAAGTAGAATGGATTTCATTCTTCTTATTGACCTATTGGGCATGTTGTTCAAGACTAAATGTAATTCTAGAGAAATGGAAGGGAGAATTAAGTACACCTTTTAATATTTGTCACATAAGGAGAACAGGAAGGGTCCCAAGAGATGTTAAGAACAAATGAACCTGATAGTGATAAGAGCCTGAGTGAGTTCTTACTTCAGCATCCAAGAGAAGCAGCTGAAGGTCGTTTTCAGGAAGAGTGGGATACATTTTGCTGGAGGAAAATGTAATTCTAAAATCTCTTTATGATAATGGCACTGTAGACAGGCAATTAGAACCATTACACGTTGACAGTGCACCAGTCTCAAATGAATTACATCCCCAAATTCTAAATAAAATAGCAAGGGAGACAGTAAGCTGTCAAAAAAAAAAAATCTGTGCTAACTACATGGAGCACCACAGAAAATGAGAGGACTGATGTTCACAGAGGAGCTAATAAAGTACAGATTCAGTTTCTGATTTCCAGCACAGATGAAGCACTGAGAAACTTATCCCTTATGAGATACTTTTGAAAATCCATACAACACATGTGCACTCCTCATCCCCCCACCCCCCCACCAGCTGCTGCTCTCCCACCCCAGAGATGGTGGTGTTGTATATGTACAAAGACACATCCAAAATCAATTCACTCTAATAGGCTTTGAATCAGGTCTACAGTTAGTAAAACATTTTGGGATTCTCCTGCAGGGATCTGTACTGGGTCTGGTACTAGTCAATATTTTCATTAATGATTTGTGTAATAGAGTGGAGACTATGCTTATAAAATTTGGAGATGACACCAAACTGGGAGGAGATACAAGCACTTTGGGGAACAGAACTAGAATTCAAAAGAATCTTGACAAATTGGATAATTATTCTGAATTCAACATGGTGAAATTTAGTAAAGATAAGTGCAAAGTAATTTATTTAGAAAAGAAAAATTAAAGGCACAACTTCAAAATGGAAAATAATTGGCCAGGCAGTAGTACTGCTGAAAAGGAAATGGAGGTTATAGTGGATCACAAATTGAACAGGTGACAACAATGTGATGCAGTTTCAAAAAAGGCTAATATCTCATAGACTCATAGACTTTAAGGTCAGAAGGGACCATTATGATCATCTAGTCTGACCTCCTGCACAACGCAGGCCATAGAATTTTACCCACCCATTTCTGCAATATACTTCTCACCTATATCTGAGCCATTGAAGTCCTCAAATCTTGGTTTAAGGACTTCAAAGTACAGAGAACCCTCCAGCAAGTAACCCATGCCCCCTGCTGCAGAGAAAGGCAAAAAACCTCCAGGGCCTCTGCCAATTTGCCCTGGAGGAAAATCTCTTCCTGACCCCAAATATGGTGACCAGCTGAACCCGGAGCATGTGGGCAAAATAGCATTCAGGGGTGTATTAACAGGAGTGTTGCATGTAAGATACAGGAGGGATTTGTCCCGTTTTACTCAGCACAGATGAGGCTTCAGCTTGAGTCAAACATACATTGTCGACTAACAGAGTAACCATGTTTGATAACGTTGCACCATGCATCATGTAATGAAGTTCCCAGACGCAGCTTAATCCTGCGAATCCACAAATCTCTGGGGTGGCCCCATGAACTGTGCTAGGTACAATCAGGGTGTGCACTCCTTCACACATTGATGCAAACTCTGAAAGTAGTGTGCTGGGGGCTTTCTGTGTCCATTCGGACAACATGGCTGCAGAACAATGCAATACTGCTTTTGAATATAATAAGTGACTAAAGGAAGGCCAGAGATTGTGAGATTGTGACATTTCACACAAATTCACCACTATGTGCTCAACATTTGGTGCTGACAGCACAATATGGAATTCCTGTAGGCTCTCCAAGTCTGACTGTAGGAGGGTCCAGATTTCTGACCCATATTGCAATACAGGAAATACACAGGTTTGATAGGTTTAAGATTAGCAGCCGTGTTAGTCTGTATCCGTAAATAAGATGAGGAAGACTTTGCAACATCTTAGAGACTAACTATATATAGACTTATTTACAGGTTTGATAGATCCTGAACTTTGTCTCAGCATAAAGACATTTTCATGTCTACAAGCAAGACATGGACTTCATTTGGAAGGCAGTAAGAGCTATTCATCAAAGAATGCAACTATATGAACTCTGCTTGCAGCCTACGCAGATGCTCATCAATGTTGACTGCCCTACAGTAAAACTTGGTTACTGTGGATGATGATGTTTGTTAAGGAACAGCTGCATCCTATCCAGCAGAACACAAGGAAAAGATCTTTCCAGGGACCCACAGCAGTGAGATTAGCCTGTAGTTGTTGCACTGAATGTGAAATCCTTTTCTCTTGTACAGGGACACAAAGATGCAGTCTTTACATTTTACTGGTGTTTTGCCTGACGCCCACACATTTAAGAGTAGTTGACGTAGGCCGACGCTTGCTGGTTCCGTGGAACCTTTGAGTAATTGAAGTGGAAAACCATCAGGTCCAGCAGCATGCCCATTCCATAACCTTTGCATGGCCTTTCGTAATTCCTTGAGTGATGGAGGATCAGAGTTCATTCCTGGATCAGCAACTATTCAGTTCACTAGGTCATTCAGCTCCAGTCATCGGCAGGTCTGTGGTTCATCATGGATTTATAATGTGTCTTCCAACTGTCCAGGACCTCATCCATCAATGAGCAGGGAGAAGTATCCAGCTTCAGAGGATGTTAGAAGGCCTTCATGGTTGCCAGTCAGGCGTGTTATATCTCTGTAGGTAGGACATAGTTTGTTGTTCTTTAGGCTGTTCTCTGCTTCATCAGCCAGGAAATTGACGTAGATGTCACAGTCACTTTTTTCTATGGACTGGAAAATGCCTTTCAACTGTTTATATCCTTACCTTTCTCACTAATATATCAAAGGCCTCTTGAGAAAGTCAAGGTTTCTTACACAGTCTGTAAGCCTTCTGAAGCAAATTGGTACATGATGGCGTTGGATATAGTGCTATGTATACCATTCTAGGCGATCTCCTTGTCATCTGAGAGGGTACCAAGGTTACATGGCATCAAGTAGAACACAAGGAAAAGATCTTATGTCCAATTCTGTGTGCCACACTTAGGAGAGTTGTGGACAAATGCAGAGACTCCAGAGGAGAGCAACAAAAAATGATATAAGGTTTACAAAACCCGACCGATGAGGAAAGGTTCAAATAATGGAGCATGTTTAGTCTTGAGAAAAGAAGATTGAGACGTGACCTAATAACAGTCTTCAACTATGGTAAGGTCTTTTATGCAGAAGACAGTGATCAATTATTTTTAATGCCCACTGAAGGTAGGACAAGAAATAGTGGGCTTAATCTTCAGCAAGGGAGACTTAGGTTACCCATTGGGGGGAAAAAGCATTCTAACTGTATTGGTAGTTAAGATATGAAATAGGCTTTCAACAGAGGTTGTGGAATCCCCATCACAAGTGGTTTTTAAGAAATAACAGGTTGGACAAACATCTGCCAGGCATGGTCTAGATTTACTTGGTCCTGCCATAGCACAGGGGGCTGGACTTGGATGACTTCTCAAGATCTCTTCCAACCATTCTATGATGTTATAAAAAGTGCTACCTGAATATAAAATATTTTTATTACATAATCTGCAAAAGGAGAGTCAGAGATTATGGAAGAAAATTACTCTCTGATGGGCTTGCTTCAGTTCTTTGAAATGTGGGAACTAGCTTCAGAACTCACTTCCCCACGTGGTGTGAAATAGGCTCAGTTTGCTTACTTCCAGGGCACACTATAAAGCTCATACTTTTTATGGAGGTTTACTGGATTGGATATTCTCCTTGAGGATGAAATCTGTAAGGATATTGTGGCATTTTTTCTCATTTATCCTTTGATCTATCTATCTTTGTTTAATAGTTACTATTGTATGTTAGGATAAGGGAGGTTACTGCTGATTTTGTCGTCGTGATGAATTGCATTTTTTTTTTTAAACAACTGTGGACACCAGGAGATTAGGGATTGAACCTTTTCTCTTTTTTGGCTGCACTTAGAAACCCGAATAAAAACTAAATATAAACAAGTATTTCATTTGTGTGTTGTTGGCTTACTACGGAAAGCTGGTGGACTTACCCACCTGTTTATTTCATGGATAGAAAACAAAAGTGTAAGGCAGGATCCCTAAAACCCTATGTGGAAACTAGATTTTCAGTCTCTTGCCTTCTTTTTTTTTCTAACAGTCACTCAAGATAAAAAATCATAACACCTGGTAGAAAAACTATACTATTTATGACCAAGTTGGCTTCCGGCAGCAACTGTATTGCGGTCTAGTACGACCAGCGCAGCTTCCCTCAGCAACTGTATTGCGGTCTAGCACGACCAGCTCAGCTTCCCTCAGCAACTGTACTGCGGTCTAGCACGATCCGTCAGTTAGCTGTATTGCGGTAGAGTAAGGAAATAAATATGTCACCATTGCCATGCTAACTATGGGGCCTAGGAAATATACGTCACCATCCCCATGGTGACTGTGAGGCCTAGGACATGATAACATCCTGTTGACCTTCTCACCGTCAGCGTAGACCGTTGGTCATGCAAAACCACAAAACTGGTCGCGTACACGTCACAAAATCACAAAATTGGTCGCGTGCATGTCACAAAACCACAAAATTGGCTGTGTTCACGTAAGACACAACCAAATCTAAACCATATAAAAAACCCTGATAGTGGCACAAAATTTTTGCAGAGGACTGCCATCTTGAAGGCATCACGTCAATCTTAAGCCTCTGTCCACCTGGGTCTGGACTGTCATAGAGGGACGCCAGTGACATCCAACGGGTGTGAGTATTTGGAACCAGGGAAAGACTCAGGTTCCCACCTGAGCTATCTCCCTTAAAAATATAAGGAATAGGTACCTGGGAACAAAATAGAGTAAGGCCTAAGGAACTCAGATTGTCTTATATGTAATAGTAACATAAGTGTATGTTAAATGATTAAATGTGTTGTTTACTCTATAAATGCATGTTTTAGAAATAAGAAGTAAAGTCAAATGATTAAATGTTGTGTTTAGTCTATAAGTGCATGTTTTAAGAGATAAGAATTAAGGTAAATAAGTGTTAGAGTAAGATAAATACCTGTATTGTGTAATCCAATCTAGAATATTATCAGTAAAAGTTATTAGTGTTTATCAGAAGACTGTGCCTGAGAATTTTTGTTCCATACTCCAGTATTCATAAGTATCCAATCCCACTGTCCCGAACCACAAAAGCTGTGATCCCGCAGATAGCCCCAAATAAGTTATTCATAACTTAAGAGGGGTCGGTCATCTGCTTGGACACAGTTGCAAAAGGTAGGGATGAATTAAGATGGTAGATTCCATACAATATATTTGGTATTTATTATCTATTTAATCTCAGTACAGTTTACATGTAATGGTTTTGACTTTTATGGCACTTTATATCCATTAGAAGTCTGAGCATTTCCTATCATGACACACCATAACCTCATTTTAAACTTTCTCCCTCACTTTTATAAGGGCTGCCATTTTAGTAACCCTTCTTTTATTGGAAAAGGAAGGGTGTGTCACTTCCCCCAAGGCAGTACCTCCAAACTACACCTTTCCTCTGCGAGAGCAGGGTTCTTTTACAGGACAGAACTAGCTCACACCATCCATACTCCTACTGAAATTACTATTAGCTTGATAGGGTGCCAAGACACTGAGCTGATCACTTCCTCATTCTTCTCACACTCCACCAGTGCAACCAGAAAAAAGTCCTGCGGGTGCTGATACCCTGCCTGTATTTCCTACATTTCATCACAAATGGCCATCTGTGCAATACCAACAGTCTTTCTTTTAAAATACTGAAAATTATCCCTATCACGATACCGAATTGCACTGGTTTTTGTTGTAGGACCAGGCTGTGGCACAACTGTATGTCAGCTCAAGGGAGTGAGGAGGCACCGGTGTGCTCTGCTGTCACCTCCAGGCCCCACCAGATTGCTAGATCCCTCTCTCACACTGATAGGTGGGAAGCAATAGGAGGGGCTGAAGCTTTGACTATGCACCCTCAGCATACTAGGTGGCATATTTGTGCCGGAAGAGAGAGATTCTGACTTTGAGATTAACAATCTCACTTATAAGATGCTTCATGGGCAGCCCAACAATATGTTGTCCTTCCATGAGCTATCATAATCCTATTCCCATTGAGGGGTCAACTCTATTCTCAGATACGTATTTCTGCATGATGTGGAAAAATATCCATTATTTAATGTTTTTAACATTTGTTTGTTTCCTTGGACTTTTTTTTCTTGAAGTTTATTAAAAATAATGAACTTTAACACTCAAAAGAATCTTGGCTGTAGTATTTTTGGTAATATTATACTTATTCTGCCTGGATATAAAGTAACCTAAGCAACAGAAAGGTGACAAGATCAAATTAAAATGTATTTATGAAATTATTATACATTTGATATGAATATGTTCCTGAAATGTCATTTATGGATCCTAGTATGCAAAAGAATTTTTCATGGAATAAGGCAAATTTCTTACTTTCCTGTAACTTGTAATTATTTAGTAAACAATTTTCAGAGTCTAGCAATTTGATAGCAAAACAGTTATAGCGCAGTGGCTCAAATTCTATCAGTATCTAATTCTCACATTTTAATTGCACAATTGAAATGCAACAGATTGCTTGCAACTGTGCTGAAGGGGCCTGTCTGAGAAGGTGATTCTTGCCCTTTTAAGACTTAGGACACCATTCAGTCTGTCAGTTGGTGATGCCTGGACTAATTTTCAATTCTGTGATTTAGGAAACACTTTTGAACCTGACATCATGGGACTCAAGTGTTTTATTCTCTTTTAGGGTGATGGAGTAGTTATATGTTCTCACAGTTGCCAAATGAAGAATTGTGGTTTCTCCCCTCCCCCATTTATAGCATTGATCCTGTAATCAGATGGACACAGGTATACCCTTGAGTACAAACAGAGCCCCACTCATATGAATAGGGCCTGGTGCATGGGCAGAGCTATGCCCAAGTGGATCCATTTCAAGGACTGAGGTCTCTATTTGTGAAGATTATCAGCACACTATAGCCCAGATCAGGGTGGTGGGGACTTTATTATGAATATTTTCTTCCAAACTATTGATTATGTACAATGAGTTAAACTCATAATGCTTTTGCTTTCAATCTCTGCAACACGTCCAGAAAATGGATGGAAACATAACAGATAAATAAGATAAACAAACTGATAAATAAATGGCATTTGTATTATAAGTGAATATTATAATAGAAGATGGCTGAAGGAGTTCACATTTCCCGCTTACAACTACTGTAACAGACACTGTCCAAGCTGCTGATTAGTTGGCATCTCCACGGAAAAATAACTTAAAAGCCCCTAGGGTCACATTGAAGATAGTATCTTTACTGTAAAATAGGCTTTGCAAATGTACTTCAACTGAATGAAATCCATGATACACTTCCTTAATTCAAAAATTGTCATCTCTGATTATTGATTTTGAGAAAAGAAAATAATCTGTTGTTGAACATAAAAATAAATTGGAAAGCAGTATTATACAATTTCAAAACAAATGATCACTTAAAGATTTAACGAGCACTACCATAAAAATATTTTTATTTTTACCATAAAACTGATATATTGGGAAATATAGTCTATAATGTTAATGCGTTGCTTGAAGATTTTTAATTAGATTCTTCTGATTAATTACATTTTTTATTAATGTCAAATATTGATTTTTTTTCTTTCCTCCACATTTTAAAATATTAGAGTCCTGTTAAATAAGCCACCTATTGTCATATTTAACTTGTCTGTTTTAAGTAGCACTTTAATGACGACTCTGTGCATTGCTGATAATGACAGAATTATGTAGAATTTGTGGAAATGCAAAAATGTAAAGGTATTCTAAAATATATGAGAAAAAATATATGAGTATTCAGACCTTGCCAGGGCTACACAATAACAGTGGGAAATATTTTTGAATCTTTGATCAGAGCTATTTTCATGGGCTATAAACATTGTAGTAATGAGTAGTTATATGTGAGCAGCCTCCAGGAATTAAAAAGTCTCAACATCTCCATAAGTACACACACACAAACGCACACACAGAATGGATATGTTGACACTTTTTAATTCCAGGAGGTTGCAAGATGCCTGAAGTGCTTGAAGAAGCAGGGCCAAAATGAACCTAAAAAGAAAAAAATAACGATGTGGTTAATGTTAACCTGAATGGCTTGGGTTATGTTGGGCACCATGATTTCCTAAATAAGGACATTTGGATTCTGGAAGCACATTAACCACTATGTCCTCTTGTGCATTTAAAGGGGGAAAAAAAACAGAAAAAAAACCCCAGACCTATCTTAATGAAATTTCTTTTTTTCAGGGAAATATTAGTCTGTGGCAGTTTTCATTTTATTTATTAATGAATGAATCCATGCCAGCAAAGTCTGGGTTTTTCTTCCAAGTTTTCTTTCTTATTGATAGTTTTTGGCCAAGCTGCATAAGGGACTTCCATTTGACAAAATGATAGCATCCGTATTTTTAACAGTTATTTTGTTTTTTTCTTTTGCATAGGCTTCTATATTATCAGCGACTTATCATTAGTTAATTTCTGATGTACTATTTTCTGAAATAAACATAAAATGTGTAAAAGGGCAGTGCTCCACAATTGACAGACTTGGCTTAAATTTTTTTTTAAGAGTCTCCCAGAAAATAATACCCATCTTTGCTATTAATATAGATTCACCCATGCAGGGAAAACACCACGATCAATACAGTGAAATTAATTGTTTCCATTTTTATATCATTTGTAAAACAGAGATTATAGTCAATGAGAACACTGAAATAAGATTCAGATATTACAGAATTGTGGGATTCTGCAGTCTAATCCCATTCTTAGGTGTTTTATCAAAACATAGAGTTTTACATGTCAGAGTATGTTTAAATTAATACACCAGCAACTCTGTTATATGTGTGGTATTTAACAGTGATTTTCTCTTTTAAATACATAAATCTCAGAATTTGGGTCCGTCATTGCTCATTATTAATTTATAAATCTAA
This sequence comes from Dermatemys mawii, assembly GCA_007922305.1. Lineage (NCBI taxonomy): Eukaryota > Metazoa > Chordata > Testudines > Dermatemydidae > Dermatemys > Dermatemys mawii. Next base: position 12,509,948 of record ML677353.1, read on the forward strand.
TGTACAATACCTCAATGAAAGCAAGGTGTTAAACTCCCGTTTGGGATTAAATTAATGACTACCAAAACTCCGTGCTAATTTGGTGGTAAAACAAAGAATCAGAATGTTGTGATCAATTACTTTTTTAAGATTAAATTTAATCATACTTATGGCATCTTGTGTAAATATGAATTGAGATAAAGACTGCCCATGTGATATTACTGTTATTTCAGAATTATGAAATAAATAAAATATATTGAATGCAAAACAAAAAGAGCGTATTCTAAAATGGATTTTCTAAACGTGTTGAACAGCAAGTTGATTAATAGGCAGTTGTTAAGAGGACTATTTTCAAGATGTGCCTGTGATAATATTTGTGTCTGCGTACAGAGAAAAGCGCTAGGAGGCCATAGCCAAAAAGACTGACTTTGAAGATAGATTTGAAAGGACTAAGTATGGTACCTGCTAATTTCTATATTATACAATTGTCTATACTGTATTTTCATTACAATATTTTAATTATAATAAGTCTGATCCTTAGCTGCTGTAAAAGTGGTGTTGCTCAGAGATTTACACTAGTTCAGAATCAGGACCAACATTTTAGTTGAGAATAGCAAAACTAGAAGCTTGACAGTGCTTTGTTACCAGGATTAAAGTTATTGTCAAATTCAAAGTATGAAAGGAACGGTCTTTGAGGCCATAGCATTCAGTAACTTTGGGATGGGAGTACAGGAATTAGTATTTCTCTGGAGCACTGAGCAGGAGGGAGTATTAATTTCCTGCAGTTGCAGGTGGTGAACACTGGCAGACCTCAATCTTTCCAAATTCTCAGTATTATATTTCTTCTGACACTTCTCAAAACATCATATAATGTACTGTTCACTATTAGTTTGTATAGTACATAATTATAATATGTATAGTATATTACTCTATTACAGTACATTGTGGTTTTAATAAAAACAAAACATGTATCTTATTTCTGAGTGTGACAAATAAATACAGTATCAGCTTGGCCTTTATGAAATTATGCAGTGGAGAGGAGGAACAAGGCACTACCTTTATATAGCCTGCCAAAGAGCCAGGAAGAAAAGCAGCACCTTAGAAGAGTGCAGTTACTTCCTTAGATGAGCCATAAAGGAGGGAGGACAATAGCTCCTCCCCTCTACATGAAAGCCAGCCATGTAAAGGTGCAGCTATGTACACAGCCTCTCCATATATGGAAAGAGCTCTTGGTGTTACTACTATGGAGGTGCTACTCCAAATCACTCATTACAAGCTGTGCCTAAATCTAGTCCCATGTACTTAAAATCCATAGCATGGTTAAAACAATAGAAACAGAAAAGAGTAAATATTTTTTAAAAGACATACATTAGAGGTCACAATTTTGCTTGATCAATATATTCACATATTCCAAATTTTGTTTTGAGTTCACACCAAAAATATGCCCCAAAATTAATTGATAAAATCATAATATTCAATAGTAAGCTTTGTACTGGGGGTAAAAAAAAAGTGGGAGGTTTCAATCATTTAGTACTGTCTCCAATTAGAACTCCTAATATTACTTGCCCTGTTGATTTATTCAGGCTATCCAGCCTGATTTCATTCTTATAAACTCATTTCTTCAATTCATGCTGAAAAAGAGTTTCTTGACAGACATCTATTCGAGTAAAATGTCAAAAATGTGTGTGTTGCAACATTAGTGCAAAATCAGTTCTTCATCTAAATACACCTCCACTACTTCCTATAAAAATGGCTCATATGGACAAGGGTTATAAGGAAAGGGAATGATTTTAATAGTTTTTACAGTTCATGATAATAAACTATATTGAATTCAATAATTTGTTCATGAACTATGATAGACAGACTCTTTAGTTAACGGGACATTTCTGGGGCATTTCTGGGCATTACCGTTATATAGAACAGGCAAAAAGACAAAGATGGCATAGTGCTGACACTCAGGAGCTAGAATTTTATTCCCCATAATTGTTCAGAAGATGAAGGAAACTGCTTATTCAGTTAAACAAGTAGTGAGAGACTTTTATTTTATCTGTACAGCACTCAACACAGTGGGACCCCAATCATAACAGAAGCTTCTGGGCACTACCGCAAAAAAATAGTATCCAACAGATCCCTCACTCTATCTTTGTCTATTATTAAGGAATTTTGCACCAGTGCAACTATGTTGATATAGTTAGAGTAATGCAAACACCTAATGCAGATGTAACGCCCTGGAACAAAGTGGGGTATATCCAACTGCAGTTTATTTCAGTATGTTACCAAAGTTAAAGTTGTCTGTATTATTTAACTCCACTGATGATGATATACTGGAGCAATTTTTTTTCACAGAGGTAAAGTCTGTAACAATTACTTGTTATAGTAATATGTCTTAGCAGCCAATTTTTTAAAATACAATATTTAAGTAAATAGATGCAACTATTCAAAAGGAGCCAGAGTTTGCAACCTTTACTGATGCTGAGTACACCCTTACACCTCCAAAAGTCCACTGAAGTCAATGAGAATATTTGAGAAGTATATCCCGATTTTATAGGGACAGTCCTGATTTTTAGGTCTTTTTCTTATATAGGCTTCTATTACTTCCCACCCCCATCCCGATTTTTCACACTTGCTGTCTGGTCACCCTATTGAGAAGTGCTGGGTAACTCAACAGAAGCATGTAGTATGCAATCTGGCCCCAAATCAAATTTGCTTTTAATATTAATTTGTCCTGAAAGCAAAGTGATTTTAACTGAAATGGTCTAAAACCCTTTAAAAATTGATGTTATTTGTATGGTATAACTACATGCATGCCAAATTTTGCCACTTTAGTAGCTCCACTAATTTAAGTGTGAAATCTGTAGACATCACTTCAGAATAAGAAAAATAATCTCTGCTGACAACATTCATGTTTGAGACCATTTCTTCCTTTGGTTTAGGTCACTCTATCCTCCCCTGACTCTCCACCTACACTGTCTGTGTTGCCATTAGTAGAACCTCTTATTCCTTCTTCCCCATCTTTGTTCTTGTTTCATAGTTTTATTTACCACTTCTAGGCTGATGACTAGGATGACTTGTTTGTCATAGTAAAATAAACGGTGTGGGAGGGAAATCACAGTTCTGTAATAACAAAAAATATAGAAGTCATAAGTGTAAATGAGAAAAATGCCAATACGCAAAAGGCATCCATATACACTACAGTTTATGTCACTGGTGGTTTCTACAACATGCCATATTCTGACTTATAATTACAGAATGACTTCCCTAGCAGTTTCCTCTACTCTAATGGAATTCATCATTATAGTAAACATGAATAGCTTTATCCAATGATTACTCAGTGTTCAGTAGATACGCCAGAGTACCAACAGTGAATTAAATAATAAAATCTTGACATAGGATACTGAACACACCAATGCTGAGTAATGTGTTAACATTTTCTGTTGGACCTTGGAATTTCAGTCAGACATTAATGGTTATTCTTCAGATAATACAATTCAGACTTAGTCTGATAGTCAACATTATTGAAAAGAAATACTTGTTCTGTCAATACCCATTTTTTAAAAAGATAAATGCCCTAGAATTCATTTTTTGTGTACAGCAGCAAAGCATATCAGTTACGAGTTTCACTTCCAATACAATTTTGTAAGACAAGATGTAAAACACCAATTCTAATCTCTTCAATTTCCGTAAAAATCAGAAAGAAAAAAAAACACCTTGCTATATAATATATCAAATTATGATTACAACATTTTGACAGCAGAAGCAATTTCCATTCTGATTAGATTCAAAGATTGTGGGCCAAAGTGTATTCTCAGTGGTGTAAATCCAGTGTAACTCCATGAACACAATTTACTGTCGTTGTCTGTCTGTTAAAAAGCTATGGAAAAAGGATATTAACTTTTTCATATACGACACTATCAAGTTAATGGAGAAGCATAATCCATTTAACAGTTAAAAGAATCAGTGTCTTCTGGGGTATATGACAAAACCCTCCGATGTTTGCAAGTTCAAGATTTAACATTTCGATCTTACAAATGCCTAGAATAATGTAGTACTTTGGCTACTGAAGAAAATACATTGCTGGATCATTGTGGGTATTTGGGGATTGGATTATATATATATAGGATCCCAAATAATAATTTTATAATAATGTACTACTTACTATGTGTTGAGTAACAATTGGATCTATAGCAGGGGTAGGCAACCTATGGCACGTGTGCCAAAGGCGGCACGCAAGCTGATTTTCAGTGGCACTCACACTGCCAGGGTCCTGACCACTGGTCTGGGGGGCTCTGCATTTAAATGTAATTTTAAATGAAGCTTCTTAAACATTTAAAAAATCTCATTTCCTTTACATACAACAATAGTTTAGTTATAGATTATAGACTTATAGAAAGAGACCTGCAGAAAATGTTAAAATGTATTACTGGTACGCAAAGCCTTAAATTAGAGCGAATAAATGAAGACTTGGCACATCACTTCCGAAAGGTTGCTGACCGCTGATCTATAGCAACCACAGTATGTTCGCGATATGCTCTCAACATAAATAATATTCCCTTTCTATTGTTTATAATTGTCTCAACCTTCATATTGTGTTCTGTCTCCTACTCATCAAGGCCCATTTTTCATTATTCTTTGCATTATCTAATTAAGGTCCAGTTCTGGAAACACTTAATACTGGGCATGCTGACTAATGCAACTAGTCCCATTAGAGTCAATGAGAATTCATGGTAGCACTGATATTAAATGTTTTCAGGATTGGAAATCTCCTCAGATAGATACCTCATGTTTTCATATGTCTGTAAAATATCATGCACTTCTATGGTGCTACAAAACTAATGCATGGTCATTTTTAAAAATCAAATATATATAATAACTAAGCAGTATACCACTCAGTATAGTTTTATTATTATTTATGAAATCCCTTCTACACAGTTAGAACTTTGATTTAAAATACAAGAAGAGTGTTTAAAGGCCAGAACCTAAACTGGGGTAAATGGGGATAGCCCATTAAATTGCAATGACCAGCTGAAAATGTACCTTTCATATACACATTTTTGCAGTACTTATTATATAAATAACAACTGGAGAATCTCAAAGTGAAGCACGAAAACAAACTTCCTCATTTTTGGAAATTTTATTTATTTTCATTAGCTTTGGATGCACATGAGGAATAAAATTCCTGCCTGGACTGATTCTGATAATCTGAAGTTCAGTGGGTTTCTGATCTTTTTGGGAGGTTGAGATAGAAATAGATACAAATGGTAAAATCTGAATCTGGAGTTCAAGTCAAACCTCACAATGTTCAGGTGCATCTACACACAGAGTTTTGTTCTGGACCCATGCCAAGTAAAAATACTTCATCGCTATCTGAAAGTCCACAAACACAGGTAGCGAGGAAAACAACACAGTCTTTGTAGCTTAATTTCAGAAAGGGGGACTATACAAAAATTAGGAAGTTAGTTAAACAGAAATTAAAAGGTACAGCACCAAAAGTATAATCCCTGCAAGCTTTGCATGGAAACTTTTTAAAGACACCATAATAGAGGCTTAACTTAAATGTCTACCTCAAATTAAAAAACATAGTAAGAGAACCAAAAAAGATCCACTGTGGCTAAACAACAAAGTAAAAAGCAGTGAGAGGCAAAAAGGCATCCTTTAAAAAGTTGAAGTTAAATACTAGTGTGGAAAATAGAAAGGAGCATAATCTCTGGCAAATGAACTGTAAAAATATAATTAGGAAGGCCAAAAAAGGATTTGAAGTGCAGCTAGCCAAAGACTGAAAAAGTAATAACAAAAAAAGAAAAAAAAAGTACATCAGAAGCAGGAAGCTTGATAAACAACCAGTGGGGCCACTGGATGATCGAGAAGCTAAAGGAGCTCTCAAGGATGATAAGGCCATTGCAGAGAAACTAAACAAATTCCTTGCATTGGCCTTCACATCTTCAGGCCTTCACATCTTGAGGATGTGAGGGAGATTCCCAAACCTGAGCCATTCTTTTTAGATGACAAACCTGAGAAACTGTCCCAGATTGAGGTGTCATTAGAGAGGGTGTTGGAACAAATTGATAAACTAAACAGTAATATTCACCCAAGAGTTCTGAAGGAACTCAAATGTGAAACTGAAGGACTACTAACTGTAGCCTGTAACCTATCATTTAAATTAGCTGCTGTATCAAATGACTGGAAGATACCTAATGTGACACCAATTTTTAAAAAGGGCTCCACAGGTGACCCAGCAATTAAAGGAAACTAACTAAGCCTGACGTCAGTACTGGTTGAAAACTGTAGTAAAGAACAAAATTGTCAGACACATAGATGAACATAATTTGTTGGGGAAGAGTCAACGTGGCTTTTGTAAAGGGAAATCATGGCTCACCAATGTACTAGAATTCTCTGAGGTGGTCAACAAGCACATGGACAAGGGGGATCCAGAGGATATAATGTATTTAGATTTTCAGAAAGCCTTTGACAAGGTACCTCACCAAAGGCTCTTAAGAAAAGTAAGCAGTCACGGGATAATAGGGAAGGTTCTCTCATGTATTGGTAACTAGTTAAAAGATAGGAAACAAAGGGTAGGAATAAATGGTCAGTTTTTAAAATGGAGAGAGGTAAATAGTGGTATCCCCCAGGAGTCTGTACTGGGACCAGCCCTGTTTAACATATTCATAAACAATATAGAAAAAGGGGTAAACAGTGAGCTGGCAAAATTTGCAGATGATATAAAACTACTCAAGATAGTTAAGTACCAGGCAGACTGTGAAGAGCTACAAAATGATCTCTCAAAACTGCGTTTCTGGGCAAAACTGGCAGATGAAATTAAATGTTGATAAATACAAAGTAATGCACATTGGAAAACAGAATCCCAACTACAGTAGACTCTCGATTATCCAGGACTGGGTTAACCAGAAAGTGGATTAACCAGGATGTCAAAAAAGAAAACAAAAACGCGTAACTCGCAGGGCCAGCTCTGGCTTTGTTGCTGTCCCAAGCACAAAAAAAACAACAAAAAAAACCCCACACCAGGGCACAGGGCGGTCAGTGAACCAACACACTCTCCTCCTGTGCAGAGTGGCTGGTGAACCAACCCCTCCCCCGACCATGTTTCCTACGGATGGTGATTATCCAGGATTTTATTAACCAGAATTAATTTTTTCCCTATCATCCTGGATAATCGAGAGTCTACTGTATACATATAATGACAGGGTCTAAATTAACTGTTACCACTCAAGAAAGAGATCTTGGAGTCATTCAGAGTAGGCTCTCCTCAGCCTCCCTGCAGGACTCAGCTCTCTTTGAGTCCTGACATCCTTCCTCAGTGAGAGGGGCAGAGGTGCAGAAGAGTGGGGATTTCAGGCCACAGAGGTTACAAGGTCTAACATATGAGCCCAAGCCCATCACAAAAATACTAGGCCTTTTCTCTCAGAGAACCATTCATTTTATTCTTTTAACCACACCTGAAACTGGCCACAAGTTGTAACAAATAAACAAGTCAACCCAAGTACCTCAGTAAGGTACTAAGTGCATTCCTATTTAAGGCACTGTGGCTTGAAGATGCAGCGAAGAAGGCAAAAAAAACCCTCCCTGGTTCTCTGCCAATTGGGTCATGGTAGAAACAATCCCATCCTGACGCCGAAACAGGCGTAGCTAGACCCACAGCATCTGTCAGGCCAGATTCCTTTTCCTAGTTCAGGAGGGGAGGAATGAAGAGTTGTGCTGCTGGAACAAAGTTGAAAGAGGCTGCACATGGCCCCCACACCAGGTTAAATTTTGGGAGCTAGGAAATGCTGGCCAATCAGCACTCTTCCCCCATGGGCAGAGACTCCTGGGAAAGGAGCTACCTACTGTGCCAGAATGAGTGTCTCCTTCCCTTGCTGTTGAAACTGTCCCATTTCACCACCGGCCCCAGCAAATTGCTCTACTCATTGAGGCAAGTGGGCAGCATTTTTAAAGATAGAATTTTTAAAGTAGAATTAAGGATGTGATACTGATTTCAGTTCCTAATTTCACATGCAGTATTCCAAAAACAAGTGGTGTACAGGGGTGGCTTTGTTAAACAATAACATCACCAACCAATAGCTAGTGTACCCTGAGAAAAAATACTCCATAGTCAAACTTCCATGGCAAAATGGCATCGTTCTGTTGAAAATACCTCTATCATTTTGATATTTCACATTGTTTAGTCTTACTCTGAATAATCTCTAGATCAAGAAAACAATCAGCAAACTGATTTTCCTCTCTTTCAACTTCAGCAGAACAATTACCATAATTAATTTCACAGACCAAGAAGATAAGATTACTGACATAACTGAACATTTAACTGCCAAGTAATTGGTAGGAAGATTATTTCATAATGCATAACAGATAACCATAATTTAAGGCTTTAATGCATTTTTTCTCCTGGATTCATCTAATCTGTAAATAATCTCTTGTAGATATTTTGCAGTGCACTCTAAAAGTTAATATCAAAGGCAAACTGGAAAAGCTTGAAGAGTGTGCCAATTCTCTCAATTTACCCTCAGTTCTTTGTAGATTGTGGTCAGCTCTGTTATTATTCTGTAAAAATACATATAACAACAGTGGAGTGGTGATAAGCATCTCTGCACAGCGGATAAGCAACTTCAATCTCTGGTGATTTCTCTTCAACTATCTTGCTGTGCTTGAGTCATTATGTTGTTTGGTGCATTAAACTACAACTTTTCAGAAAGTGTTTTGAAATATTGTTCATTCACACAGAACGATCAATTCGAAAAACAGTTAATGTCATGACTCAGCTTCCTCCTCTTCTTTCTGCACAGGCTTGCATTCTCCTTCATCCTGCACTTACCCTAACTGATTATTAAAAATCACTTCTTCTGGCATATGGCTTCCAACAGAACGAACAATGAATTAGATGGTGGGTCAGTGATGTAGTACTCTATAACAGCAGCAGCATCTGGAGACATCACACACATTCATCCACCATTTACAGTGCCATAAACTAGCATGGTTTCACATACATCCCTAGTCAGACTGGCTAACAGTCTGAAGACCCAATCCAGGCAAGCACACGCTTAAGTTCCATAGATTCCTGAATGGGGATGCATCTAAGCTCATACCATAAGTGCTTTCGTGTGTCAGGAACTAAAATGGGCAAATGTAACATAAGTCAAGAAAGGCAAATTGTGTAGATGATCAGTGGTAAAGGAAAGATGATAGGAAATGTTCTTAAAATAAGTTGGCATTAAGAAAGCATTTGAAGGAGAGAGAGGGCATGTGGCAGACAAAAATGGATCAGAAGAAAGGAATCACAAAGTCAAAACAAAGGAAAAAGGGAGATATGACAAGAGAGAAGTGGTGAAGAAAGGAGAAGGGAAATTGCTCCAATTTACAAGATCACTCTTCAATGTCAAGCTGAGTTCTGGTGAGGGAGTGGCGAGGTCATGCTTTAGGATCTGATCCGGAGTCTGCTGAAGTGTTTGGAAAGTCTCACATTCACTTCAATGGATGCTGGATCAAAGCCTTATAAGGTAACCCTGCTCTGGGGAGGAATGAAGATCCACACACCCCTTCGAGAAATTACCTGAGCTCCTTCGTGCTCAGGGCATGCTTGTGCACAAATCTGTGCCATCCTTTAGGGCCAGTGCCGAAGGGAAGGTGGATAAGCATATACAGTTTTCCTTTTTTTGTAAGTAGAACTTTACCTACCTTTTGGCAGCTGTTACTATCAACATGTACTGAAGTTAAAAAAAAGAAGAGTTGAAATGACAGATTTCAATCATGTCACTTATTAAAAGTGACAATGAGGGAATTGCTTCTCTCAAACTCCTCACTGTCTTCCTAATGTAGCCTCCACCCATTCTGAATATCACATCACTCACTCCAGACCTTGGCTGAGAATGATAAGCTTACAAGAAAATCAAAGATCTGCCACTTCCAATCCGCCTCATCCTGTATACACTAAATGTACGGACAGCACAGGGCAATGGTCTAACTGCTACCATGTTTTTCACATCCTGTGAGAATACAGGCCACTATCATTCCTCACATTAGTTCTCACCTGTTGGTTAGCTACTTGGTAAATCAAGAACTTTTTCCAGGGATTTTTGCCAAATAGCATGAGCATCAGTAATGGAAGTCTGAGCTGCCCTTAGGCAATCCACATGAGTTTTGGCAAAGTCACGGAATTGTGGAGAACAGGAAAGGGAACTGGATAAATGTGAAGGTACACAGTAGTGAATACACTGAAACCACCCACCACCACTTCCACAGCTCCCACCCCACTATTGCGAAAAGTAATCCCTAAGGTGACTATACCTCTGAGTTTTACTTAACGTATAGCCACATTATGTACTGTACTGTCATAAAGATGGAGACAAACGTGCCTACAGAAATCAATATGCCATCATGTAAAGATTATTTCATAACACAACTATCTTGCACATGATAAAGACTGTTCTTTTGCCGCATACCAAGTTTAGCAATGCTAAACCAGCTGCTGTGACACAGTTTGATTCCTTTGTTCCTTTGATTAGGCACGATTTAAATGATTCATTCAATTATTACTTTTGTATTCAAAGATGGCTTATTTTCATGCAGATTATGTCCCGTTATGCATAAAGGACAATCTTAATTGTGCTGAAACAACTGCAAATTTAATTAAAGTTTACTGTTCCAAGCATAAAATAGATTAGAGAAAATGCTGACTATGGTAAAATAAATTTTTGACTACTTAATTTAACTCAACATTTTTTTTAATCCAAACATCAAAATAACCTTGTTTCTAATTACAATTTCATGACAAATGTCTTGAACAAACATTTGTCTCTACTTTACTTCAATCTGTTCAGCTGAATTATACTAGCTTCTTTACAAAACTCTGCTGATTTATAAATCTGCACCAGCTGTATTACTATGTCACAATGGAACACAGATAAACATATGTAAACTGTTAGTCTCACTAATGGAAAACCTACTACCCAAATATTTATGAATAGCTTAAATCCAATCAAAGGAGTTACAATTCAGTTAAATGACTGATAACACACAATGAGTAGGGAAAATAAGAGCCAGGTAGCCAGGGAAAATAAGATTCTCAGGTAGTGTAGTCAATAGAGGTATATTGATTTATGCCAGCTCTGGTTCTAAAGGTTTAAAACAGTCCAGTTGTGGTTCCCAATAAAGAGTGCCACCTAAAATTGTACATTTACTCTACAGTGTGGTAACTTCCATTACCAGAAGCAAATACTTCTGTAAGATAACAGTATACATTTTTGATGGTATCAACAAAAGGAAGAATCTGGCCTGATCTTGCTCTCATTAAAATAATTGAATATGATTTATAAAATTTATTTTCTATTTTGAAGTCTATCATTTTAAATTTATGAAATTATAATTAACTACATGAAGGCAAATCCAAACACTGTTACTTACACATGGATTTCCTTAGGACAGTCCTCAGTAGGTCTGGGTATCTCTGCTCGGGAAAAGGTTGCAAGGAAAGGGATGGGTGTGGGGAGAGAATGAACATCATGTCTTCTAAACCTCTATGACGACATCTTTTCACAACTGATTGTCCTTAAAGGGGAATTCCAGAGGCAGGTAAGTATCGGCCGTCACAGAGCTCTAGTGGTAGGGGGCCAGGCAAAACAAATGGAGGTGGCACTCCGGAAAGATGCCTCTAGCTTCCTGTCCATCTTTGCAGGGCTCCCTTAGCACTGGCCCCCGGGGATTCTTGTACACAGCAGCAAACCCAACTCTCCTAACAGTGAAAATTAGAGAGGGAATAATATGAAGCTAATAATGTAGAAAAAACAGAGGAGAGGCTATTGAATGAAGTATGACATCAGAAACAAAATGAATGTTTTCAATAAATTACGTAGATCAGGCATGACTAGTTTTCTAAATGAACAAAGGACGTGAGATGAGAAAACACACATTTTACCTCATATGCACCATAATAGCATAAAATTATGTTATGCAACAGTTTAAGTGATTTATACTGTTTTAAGGTGACCACACATATACCTATAGGACAGATCTTCAGTTGGGATGATTGGTGTAGCTTTCTTGACTTCAGTGGAGTTATGCTAATTTACAGAGGATGAGAGCAGTGAACTGAGAAGCAGTTCTAGTTCCAGTTCTGTCACTGAAATCCTGGGTGTCCTTGGACACATCACTGCCCTGCCTCTCTGTATCTCAGTAAAATGGGGATAACATTACTGTCTTCTTTTATAAGCCACTGTGAGATCTACTGAGGAAAATTGCTATATAAGAAGTAGGTTTTAATATGCATTAATAAAACAAAGACCACATGGTTATAGTATACAAGTACTGTTCATCTGGCAAAGAGTACAACTGGAACGTTCATGTATAGCCAGGGGCCCTGACTGAAAGCTCAGTGAAGTTATCAGATGCGATAGCTGGATGATTGCTGTGCATATTTGGTTAATGTGGTGTTGATTGTACTTTCACCTCTGTGCTGTTTTCTGTAACTTTTTTACTAAGTGATTTTACTTGTATGAATTTTCAAGAAAATACATTTTAAGCAAATAATGGAAAAATGCAATCACTAGAATTTGCATGTGAATTCAGATTTTGAGAATCATACGCCTATTGTCAAGGAACAGAAACATACCATGTGACTTTTGTCCAAGTAAGGCCTACAATTTTTTGCAGAAATTAATTAAAAAAGAAAATCATGATCTATCTGAACAAATTAATAAACAGAAAATGCCACCAAAATCAAATAAGCTAGGAAGTATTTGCAAACTCTGCTCATCACTTGTTTTCATGCTCAACTGCTTTAGCACAGGGAATGGCTACCTACCATTTTCTGCCTCTAAATATCTGCTGATAGTTGAACTTTAAAATGAAGTACAGTATTGCACACAAAGTAGTGATGACAAACAGAGAGAGGGTCCTTCTGTAAAGTGGTGAATTCAAAGGGATTTGAGGGCTCTTAGCAGCTCAATGAATCAGCCCTTAGTGCATGTAGATATAAGGGGTAACATTTGTCCTTGGCGCTACTCCACTGAAGTTCTCCACATAGCATAGGGTAATAGCAATATTCTATTACTCCCTATCTCTCCATATCAAAAACATATTACATAACCAAAAGCAGTTCAATAAGTTAACAATATATATACTATTTCCACACAACAAGGAACAGTTAGGAAGTAAAAATCATAAGGAGCAAAGAAATATTTTGACCAAGAATCAAACTTGAATCCTCATATTTACTGTGTAAAATCCTACAACACAAAATGCATATATTTAGTAATAATTAGTTCCTTGTAACTTGAAAGAAAGAAAGAAAGAAAGAAAGAAAGAAAGAAAGAAAGAAAGAA
>ML677353.1:12523258-12600011 GCA_007922305.1 Dermatemys mawii
GAAAGAAAGAAAGAAAGAAAGAAAGAAAGAAAGAAAGAAAGAAAGAACTCATTGGAAAATCTCCCATTTACTTCAGTGGACTTCAAATGAGACTCAAATAAATAACAGTCTTTAAGAAGTTACTTTTTTTCCCTTTACATCAGACCACTCTAGTATGTTCCATTAGCTGTCAATACATTTTCCAGGTTGCAAACATAATCATTAAGATTAAAGGGCTAGAAATCAATAAAGGAATGTTACCAGTGCACCTGTCAGGCTTTTATTTTGACCTGGAAATGAATATATACCTGGAAATTAAGGGAAGAGAAATGTTTCACCTATGTGGAATTTGTAATAGAGTTTATAGTCCCAAAAATTAAAAAAAAAAAAAAGAAAAAAAAGTTTTATTTGAATAGTGATTTAATTCGTCATCTTACCAAAGTCTTGTGAATAATGGGAATGCCAGTTCATCTTTTATATGTAATCTGTGTTTTAAACAAAATCCTGGCTTCTATGTGTGTACCACACTTAAACCCTTCTTTAATTTGCCTGTTCCAAAGGATTCATATTTTAGATAACCAGATAATGCCTTTACTAATGTAAACTCTTTTCCAAAATACTAACGCTCTAAACAGCCTTGATTATTCAAATATCATGAGAAACACACATTTGGATATAGTCTGAGGGATTTTTAATGGTCCAAATTCTAGCACTACTGAAGACAATGGCAAAACTTCCATGACTTGAATGGGTCTAAAGCAGTGATACTCAGACATCAGTGGTTCAGGAGCCAAATTAGCAATCAACATTATCCAAAAAAGCCAGAGTAGTGTGAATTCACTATTTCATTTCTCCCTCTCTCTTTATATGTATATATTACACCCACACACTTCTCACAGCAAAATGACTGACCTAGTATTCTGCAATTGGTTAATAATATAGTATAAGCATCCTGATTGGTTAATAACTTAAATTGGTTAATGATTAAATCACCCAGTCTTTTAATATCATGTGCAGCAAAAAGCAAAGGGAAACATATTAAAGAGCCACTTGCAGCTTTTCAGCCTCAGTCTGAGTATCATTGGTCTAGAGTTTGACCCTTTATAAATGACAGATGACATGATCTCTTCTGGATAGCAGGGAGCATTAGATAATTGAGATTTAGGTAATTAATGGTATATTTGCATTAATTTTTCTTTACAAATTATAAACTATACGTAAGATCATTAGCTAGTGTAAATCAGCATAACACCATTTCAAAGGAGCTATACTAATTGATAGCAGCCGAGGCTCTAGCCACATATATATATTGTGATAGAGGAGGGTCAGGGAGCTGCGGTAGAGTGCTTGAGGGGAGATATGTAAGCTCAGAGCTAATTGAGGCATGGCTCCCTGTGGAATAGGGAAGGTTGCAGGTTGATTAGAACACCTGCAATCAATTAAGGCCCTGCTAAGAACCTAATAAAACCCCCTGCTTCAGGTAGACAGGAGAAGAGGATAGGAGCTGGAGCAGTGAGCGGTTTGGAGGAGCTGGAGCAGTGAGCGGTTTGGAGGAGACTTTGGAACCAAGACCACCCAAACCCTAGGTAAAGAGACACTTGACCTGTGTAGAGAGAGGGCAGGAAGCCCCACAAACTGAAGGGTAGGAGAGGGAAGTAGCCCAGGGGAAGGAATAACTACTTCACGTAGTTTACCGCTATCCTCACGGCCCCTGGGCTGGGACCCGGAGTAGAGGGCGGGCCCGGGTCCCTCCCTCTCTACTCCTCCTCCCCTAGGATACTAGTGGGGCAGTTAATACCCTATTCAGGGGCAAGAAATAGCTCCCTGAACCCCCCACAAGAAGAGAAAGCGTGGGACCCATCATAACAGTGCCAGCAATTTGCTACAATATATTACTACCATCAATTTCGTTTAAAGCACTGGAGGAGAAAAAATGAACCATATTTGAATCTAATTATAGTAAATGGAATTATAAGGTAAATCAGAAATGATAAAAACATTTGAAGTGTCAATTAACGAGACAACTAAATGTATGAGTAGTTTGCTTACCTGTCTGATGTCATATGCAAGAAGAACAAATCTTAAATCTGGTGAAACTGAGTATCTTGATGCTTTGAAAGTTACCTAAAAACAGTTAATAATATGGGTAACTAACACATGTAAGGTAATTTTTCCCCAAAGATTCAGATGTTCACTTAAGACTTTCACAACTACAAGATAATTCCTACTACAAACAAGTGAATTAGTTGTACATCAGAAGGCTATATTAATTTTTGATGTAATTTCATTGAGATTAGTAGACAACAACAGGTGAATTGGGCTGATACACTACCAACAAATTTAAAAAAGCACTGAAACTTGGTCTTGATAGCAACAGTATGCTCAGCATTAATTGTCTGAAGGAGGGCAACTATAACCAGCACAAAAGAGGAAAGACTAAGCTTCTGCTGGTATATATTTCATAGACAATTATGAAAGAGATGCCTCATTGGTTAAGCTTAAAGATACAGTATAGAAAAAATAGATAAGCACATTGGAATAATAGAGCTTTGTCTCTCTAGCTGGTTCTCTTTTATCTTCATGAGCATAAACATTTTGTAGAACAACCTTCACTAAGAGGAAATGTCTTTTACTTTACAGGAAATTCAAAGAAAAGAAGAAGAAAAATCACTGGTGGAAAGTAAAGTGAAACAGAAAGCAGCATTATAAAACTAATATTGCTTTATATATGGCTAAGTCTACATGACACCCAATTGAATTGAGGATTGTAATTTAATCAAGAGGTAATGCTGATGTCAGAAAGAATTTAATGCATTTGATGTATAAGGAGGATCAGAGTGTGCCAGAAGAAATAGTATCACTGAAGAAAAATAGTCTATGTTAATTTGGAAACATTTGCTATCTATAGAAGGAAAGGGTCAAAAGCCAGGTAGTGAAGATATAGGTAAGATTAAAAGAATAGAAGCAGCGTAACTGGGGGAGGAGGTAATAGTAGCCCAAAATTAGGTACACCCACAATGAAAAGGTTTTTTATGGATGCTACTACTCTCAAGGAGCCTGTCCATATGTACACTAACGCCTGTACTGACAAACTTGGGGTACGTGAGGATGGCTAAACTGGGCCTTGCTAAACACCACATTCAGGCTAGCTAATGCCCTCAGATAAATGTATGCACATCCCTTGCTACAGTCAGAGGAAATTACATGTTTGACTCTAAAGTCAGAATTTTAGCCCATACAAAACTAATAGAACCAACCTTGCAAAAGAAATCACTGGGAAAACATAGGTTCTGAAACAAAGTGCCCATAGTAAATGCATTACTTTAAAGTTGAGCACAACACTTTTACAAGTGGCAGGAGGAAAAAAGAAATACAAGGAACAGCCACCAGAGAAAAAGAAAGGAAAAGGATTCTGGGTTTAAAATAATGCTTTTTGCTTGTTCAAAGCAAGAGATTCCTGTCTCCCCAACCGAACCTTGACTGACTGACTTGTGCAGTCAAGACAGATTGTGTATATGAACATTTCACTTATTTGGCAAAGCGCTAAGAACATTTTTAGCTGTGGAGTTCTACTTCATCCTGGCAATGAATTAATTATTGCCACACTAACTCAGTCTTCTGAAATCTATAACCTGGGAAGTTTTCCAAAATCATTTTCAAGCCAAGTGAGGTTTCCTGCATTTAGTGAAAATCTTCAGTCAGTGATTATACCATTGCAACACTAATGACGCACTTAGAGTAAACACCTGGGCAGCTCAGCTGCAAAACGTTGGCACTTTTAGGCAAAGCCAGTAAGAACTAGTTTTTTTATTTCCAATTAAGAGATTATCTCAAGTATCTAGGGATTTATAATTGTCTGAAACATGCTGAAGATGTCCTGGTTCACCTTGCATTCACCTGCATGTTTTTGTATGGTTCTGGAGTGTCACGTGTATAAATGGAGAGTCAGTAAACTACAGTCTCCTGATTACAGCTAGTTGCTTTGGCAGATTATTTCCCTCCTTCTTGTATAAATGAGATTGTTCTTGCAAACAGAAGTTAAAAACATGGAATATGTTATACACTCCACAAATAGGAAAATTAATATTAGGTCAGCAGAAAACATATTAAATAAGCTTGGCAATGCATGCATGATAACATTTAAAAAATGCAATAAATGTATTTATTGAGATTGAGATTTTCAAACGAGCCTAAGGAAGTTAGTGAAGTGCCCGTTTGAATTCCAGTAGTGTTTGATTGCCTAAATTCCTTAACCTCATTTTTTGGGGGTCCATCAAACAATAAATTTGGCAATAAAATAAGAAATCTAGCCAGGGTTAATATTCACCATTATATTCACAGAAAACAGCTTTCTAGGAAAAAACAAGTTAGCACCTGAACTTCTCTTCATGCCAAATAGAAAAAATATGGCAGGCTCAGAGTCTGTAGAACCATTATAGTGAAAGAAAGGCAGAAAGAGTAGGTGTTCTACATGCTTTTCCTTCGAGTTTTTCCTTGCCCACATGACAGAGGTCCAGCTCCTTTATGGGCGAGAGGATGTCAGCTGGTGTCCAGCTTGGGACAGTTCAGTCCACACTGGGTCTGATTATAACTGATAACTGATGTTGCTTCCAGTCTCTACATAACTTTAAGAGTGTTTTGAAATGAGATCTTCAGAAGAGAAACACAGTTTGTTTGGGGCCGGGTTTCTTGGAAGGGAGGAGTATTGTTTACATCACAGTGGCCATACTGGGTCAGACCAAGGTTCCATCTAGCCCAAGTATCCTGTCTTCCAACAGTGACCAATGCCAGGTGCACCAAAGGGAATGAATAGAACAGGTAATCATCAAGTGATCCATCCCGTCACCCATTCCCAGCTTCTGGCAAACAGAGGCTAGGGACACCATCCCTGCCCATCCTGGCTAATAGCAATTGATGGGCCTATCGTCGATGAACTTATCTAGCTCTTTTTTGAACCCTGTTTGTAGTCTTGCCCTTCACAATATCCTCTCGCAAGGAGTTCCACAGGTTAACTGTGTGTTGTATGAAAAAAGTACTTCCTTTTGTTTATTTTAAACCTGCTTCCCATTCATTTTATTTGGTGACCCCTAGTTTCCATGTTATGAGGAGTAAATAACACTTCCTCCACTTTTACTTTCCTCCATATTTACTTTCTCCACACCAGACATGATTTTACAGACCTGTATCATATCCCGCATTAGTTGTCTCTTTTCCAAGCTGAAAAGTCCTAGCCTCTTTAATCTCTCCTCATATGGAAGCCATTCCATATCCCTAATCATTGTTGTTGCCCTTTTCTAAACCTTTTCCAATTCCAATATATCTTTTTTGAGATGCGGCAACCACATCTGCACATCTGTTTCTAGCCAGTATGTTCTCTACCTTTCTGTGGGAGGGATTTTCTGTTTTGTTTTCATTAAGCATTTTATTAACCTGTGAATTTAGTGCTTTTAAACCTAGTGAAACACTGTATAACTTCCCCCTGCCCCCCAAAAATTGATGCAATTGGGTATTCTTGCTAGTTTTGCTACCACGTGCATAAACACTACTTTTTGGACTGCTGCCTGTGCCAGAACCTATTGTTGTTACTGTAGGTAGATACAGTTTAATGCTGTCTCTATACTGTAATGAGGATTTGTGATTACTGCAAATGGACAGACCTGAGCTAGCTTCGATCTAGATAGAGAAAATGTAGCTTGAGTATGCCTATATCAGCTGCAAACACACCTCCTCATTGCAGTATCGACATGCCCTCTCACCTGCATAACTTCTACTCCTGCAGTATTTACATTTCATAATGCTGAAAACTTTTCGCCCAAAAATTAGACCTCAAAGGCTTATACATTCTCTTTCCTCCTCCTAAGCACAGGTCTATCACAAGTTTCATGAACAATGCTGAATTTGACAATGTTATTTTTTCTACGTTATAAACGTAACAGACTAGGGATCTGATGTTGCATTCCTTGCCGAGGCAGAACCCTCATGGACTGCAGGATCCGAACCGACAGTATAAGATGAGCAGCGGAGTACATTTTTAGCCTCCTATGAAAGAAATCTCTCATGTGATACAAGTTTTAATTTTTTGTCTGACAATTATGCATGCTGATGTTTCACTCCAGGGACAATCTTTGGCCTCTTCTACTGCCAATAATGCATCTGACAACTATGGCCACCAGTATTACCACTTGCACAGATCACAAGGATGATAACCAAATGGAGACAGACTGATACAGCATATTTAAGTTACCCTTTGTCGTTCACCTTCTTGAGGACATAGCAGGTTTTTTGGGGGGGGTTGAGGTAAAGTAGTTTTTCAGGGAAGAAGAAAGGTAGGGACTGTTCTTTGAGACAATGTGACAAGAAGCAAAAGAATGTGAGAGAGACTTAAGCAGGGAAGAGAAAGTGAAAATAAGGCAGAGAGCTAATTCTTTCCTCCACCTTTTAGAAACATTAAAAATGTCTGGGTATTTCTGAAAATGAAACTTGCTCAGATCTTGCTTTACAAGGCCAAAGTTTTGCATTGATAGAGATTTTTTTTCTTTCATATTTTGTCAGTGTTTCACCAATGACCAGAAATGTTTTGTTGCAATTCAGTAGATATTGTCATGCATAAAGGTAGCGTAGGCTAGACACAGTATAATTAAGCCCACATTACAGTTAACAATGCCCGGTTTCAGGGGCCACGGTGAATGCTCACATAACTAAGAGAAGGAAATATTGATTCAGACAGCCTTTATTTGATCTCCAGTGCCAATATAAGCCACTCAAACTCAGCCTCTTTTTCCTTCACTTTACTTCTTGAATCCTATTTTTGAGTTATTACTGATATGTAGGCTAGTCCCTTCATCTCCGCTCAATAGTCTCATTCACTATACAATATTTTCCATGGCTCAGATCTTCAATGGTATTTAAGCATCTAACTCTCATTGATATAAGTGCAAGTTAGGAACCTAAATATCTTTGAGAATCAAAGCCCACTTGACTGGTGAATTTTAATTGCTCTTGCATTTTAATTAGTGCCCTGTTTCTAGTCTTTCAACATACATATGACAGATGGAAATTACTTATAGTCAACCTCTAAGGTTATATATGTCTGTCCAACATTTTGAGAGATGAAAGGAGACATGACATAATCAGAGGTGCTTAGAAATGGCATGGGAAAAGAGCCCAATGCGTGAGCAGCAAACCTCACAGTGTGTCTACAGGTCCACTCACCAGATGAAAGTTAAAGCATACTCTGCGGGCCTCAGCGTGGGCCCTCTGATGGCTCTCCATGATGACTACAACAGTCTTAACCTGGCTTCTCCAAACTGAAGGATTGTAGGCAGGATTTTCCCACTTGCCAGTGGGCTGGTGTATTTCTTGAGGCCATGCTTGACCTTGTCACTGTATTGGAGCTTTGGATTTCCTCTGCATCGTAGGTGATTCTTAAGTCGGCCATAGTACACAGCCTTTGGCAGACGATCAGAAAGACGTGTTCCACATGTCCCAACCAGCAAAGCCTGAGAATGTCCAGCATAGTCTGCACAGACTGTAGGCCAGTTCTCTCAAAGATCTCTCTATTGGTGATCTGTTGGTCCCAAGTAACTCCAAGGATTTTTCTATCACAGTGGAGGTGGAAACTGTACAATCTCCACTCCTGCTTGGAGTATATAATCTAGCTTTCACTGTAAAGGAGGCTACTAAGGACACAATCCTGATGAATGGACACTTTGTGTTCAGAGTTAGCAACTTCTTGTTCCAAATATCCGAGGTAAGTTTGCCAAAGAAAACAGAAGCTTCGCCGCTTCTAGCATCAAGTTCCCTATCAAGGTTGAGTGGGCTGGTAAGAATTGAGCTGAGATATGAGAAGTGATCCACATTGTCTAGGGTTTCATTATTAAAGTAGGTTTTAGGTGGAAAGTTGGTACCTTGTGACATGACAACTGCTTTCTTGATACTGGTTACCGTGCCAAACTTGGTGCATGCATCAGAAAACTTATTCAAAAAAAAATTATGACAGTGCAGGATTATTACTCATAGTATATTTTCTAGTGCTTTCTCCACGATAGTGGGTCTAACAGAAAAGCTTAAGCCACTTAACTTGGGAGAGTGTTCCACATTTGGGAAATTTACAAGCTATTTAGGCTACATTTTCTTCTCTAATTTTACTCCACTTCTATTTAATTTACCTTAAATAATCTAAACAGCGTCTCCATTCTTGATGATGACACTCTTCACATTCCTGTTACCATTCTCCCTCACTTTCACAGTTGTTAATATCCAAAGATCATGCTGGCCCTACTAAGAAAAGAGTCATTTGAAGACTGCCTCTTTAAAACTGACAGTAATAATAATATTAAGCACTTCACACAGCAATTTGTGTCTTCATAATATTAGCTGAGGGACTACGCTGATGATGTTCATTGACCTGCTCAGGTCACCTTATCAGATGGTCATTGGCCAAGTGGCAATGCAGAGCAGTAATCAGAGGAGTATGGATTAAGTGGGTAGCATTAACGTGAAACTAGGTTTCAAAGAGTTTCCTGAAGTGGCAACTATGGGAACAGTGAGCATCAAGCCCCCTTTAATTTCTGTAAATCAAAAGTTTGATACAGAGTTTTGTACGAGTGTCAAGGTGGACTGAGAAAGGATTCAAGACCATTGTGATGATTAGGATAGGGAGCAGTTAGTGGACAGGGCCTAGCTGCAGAAAAGGCAGCGTAGAAGTAGACAGAGAAGGCTTAAGAAGAAAGTCTGGTAGCAATCAGAAAATGCAGGGTAATTGAGAAAGGATGGGCCAGTGGTTAAGACACAGGGCCAGGAGCTGGGAAACTAGGTTACATACCTTGTTCTGTTTCAGTGTGACTGAGCAAGTCACTTAACCTTTGTGCCTCAGTTCCCAGTCTGTAAAATGGGATAATATGACTTCCCTACTTCACAGCAGCATTATAAGAATACGTACATTAAAGACTGTAAGGCACTGAACTACTACAGTAATAAGGGGCATATAAGTATGGTAGGAAGTAATTAAGGAAGGCCCAAGAAGAGAGAGAAATGGATCTTGATAGCAGAGAGGTCCTCATAGCAAAAAGAAATATAGCCAAGAGAGACACAGAACTCGAAATAAAAAAATAGCAGCCTCCAGGAAAGCTAAAACAAACAAATGAAAAAAAACCTAGACAGAAGAAACTAGCACCATGCTAGATCAATGGAACAAGAAAGACAATGGCAGGTGCATGAAATTAAAGAGACAGAAGAAGTCAGGTGCATACACCGGCAGAAAGAGTAGGCAAAATCCAAACTTGACTGGTTTCTCCTGTTATTGGGTCTGGTCTGAGATTTTTAAAAACTGTATGTATTCTACAGTATACAATAAAGTATATACAAAAATCACACTAAAAAGGGTATTCAGGTTGTAAAGTCAAGCATTCAAAAGCTAGGAAATGCCTGTGTTAAGATTGCCTATGCAACCTTAATTTTGTTCCCAAATGTGCATGCACTATGACACAGTCTATAACTGCACTATTAGATGCTAATTGTTATATACAATTTCTTACATTTTTAAAAAACAAACTGAAAAATCAAAATGCATGTAACTGTTTCCATATTGACCTGAATTAGGTCATCAGCACTGTTGAGACCTTTAGATCAACTATATAGACCTCTATCACTTGGGCTAATGGAGACAGGTTTCAGAGTGGTAGCCATGCTAGTCTGAATCTCAAAAACAATGAGGAGTCCTCGTGGCACCTTAGAGAATAACACATTTATTTGGGCATAAGCTTCCATGGGCTAAAATCATGAAGTGGGTTTTAGCCCACAAAAGCTTATGCCCAAATAAATTTGCTAGTCTCTAAAGTGCCACAAGGACTCCTCGTTGTTTGAGCTATTGGAGTAACCAGTAATAAAAAGCTATTTTCCTCTCTCAAGTGAGCTACTAGAGAGAGATGAAACAAGCACTTTGCCAGGGGGTTTTTATGGCTGTTTGCTAACAGCAGAGGGCTACTGAGACTCGGGAATCCTGAGTTCAAGTCCAGGTTCTGGAGGAGAATGTTGTCTAGCTGTCATAAATTGTGTTTGCCACATAACCTGTTGCTGACCCACTCTACTCCTATCCAGTCCTCACCCCAATCATTTCTGTACCACACTCCGGTTTCTGTCCCTATCCTCCCCAAAGCTTCATCCTGATTGCCCTCCCTCTCCCTGGCTATTATCTTCTGCCCCCTCCTTACCCTGTGCACCTCTGCTTGTATCGCTTTCTGGCCATCGTGTTCTTAACTCTCCCACACCAGCTCCTGTGCCTGACCTGCTGCACATGTGACTCCTGTGCTATCCCTGCACTGCACCGATTCTTGTTCCTGTCCCCACACATACACACAGTTCCTCAACGCCCTTTGCATTCCACTCAGAATGTTTCTTCCTTGCTGCTTGGGCACCTGCAGTGGGACTGGGGACAGCATTGAGAGCACAGGAGAAGGTCTCCCTGCATTCAGGTGCCACAGAATCACCCAGCAGCTGGGAGGGACAATTACGGGGAAAGGCAAGCTCAGCACTGAAGCTTGGGATGGAGCATGCAAAATCCCTCTGTGGGGATGGGCCATGCATGATATACTCTGCAAGTAGAGACTGTGAAGGGACTTGCAGCTTTGTGTAGAATTAGGGACAGATTTTCAAAAAGATACAAAGGGCAGTTAAGTGCCTTTTTTTTGTGCTTTAAAAAGCCTCTCCCTTATTTACAAACATGATATATTTTGAACAAAATCTTTGGTATTGGTCATAGCAAATTCGTGGACATGGACCACACTGGTGAGTTACAAAAGCTGTTGCAGATGTTCTAGAACTTTTACAAAGGGATTCTTACTATTTTATTTATCAACCATTCTCTCTTTCAGATTTTCCCATATCTATGTGCATTGTTGCACTGCACTAATAAACCATAACACAAAATAAATTAGCTGTGGAGGTTACTTAACATTTAGAAGTGCATATGGGGGTTATACTCTAATGTTCATAACATATTCACAACAGGTAAGTGTCATTAAAACACCCCATATTACAAAAGTTAGTAATATTTATGTTGTATAAAGTGTAGTTTAAAGCAGTTACTATTATTCACTCTTATTAATCTCTTGTAGAAAGCTCTTAAATAAAACAGAACCATGTAAACTGCTTTTGCAATTAAAGCTATGGGTAATCAACAAAGAACTATAATTGCACTATGATGCTGTAGTGAGTTTCCAGTCAAGAGGGAGGAAGGGAACAATAAAGGAGAGCTTACTGTGAACAATTCTATGTGAAATATAAAAAAAAAAAAATATTCACTGCCAAAAGCTCCATTCAGCTAAAATTCTAATTCTGTGCTTTCGGCTGCAAAGCCTCTGCAGGGCTTCTACAGCTGGGTTGCCACACAGCCTAATCGTGATTCATGAGCCAAAACTACTTCTGCTCTGTTCACCCATTTGACACCATACAGCTAATTAGCAGACAGGAAAAAAGTAATCCCTCTCTATCAATCCATGTGCGAAAGATGGCCCACAGTAATATCATACTAGAAGCACAATACACTCTGGGATACATCAACTGGGAAGCCTCTGGAAACTTGTGCAATTTAAACAGATTAACTGCATGAGACCCAGGACAGAGGCTCTTAAGCCTGATAATATGCCTTCTTGAAAAGGCAGAGGAACCAGGGCCGAGGGAAAGGAGGATTTTGAAGAGAAAGAGAAAACATCAAGGCATGAGATTCGTATTTTTAAACAGGGTCCCCTAATTATGTGAGGGGCTGAAACTAGAACGTAATCTTGGGATAATTAAATATTCATGGTTGCATAAATCCAAATTATTTTATTCTATATTTCTAAGATTAGTCCTCTAAAGGGCAAGGAAAGTAGTGGGACTGCATTAATTTGATGTGGCATTCTCTTGAATGCTTTTTGGACAGTAAGCAACACTTTGGAATGGGAATGAGTCACTTTTTTCCACACCCGTCTCATGAGCACAAATTTGTAAACTAAAAATGCTCCAAAGCAACATGACACTTCTCAGCAATGTAGACCCTTCTGATGTAGACCAGTGGACAAGTCTCCTCCTGAACAATTAATGCTCTTTGTTATTAGGGTCTGGAGTTCAAACCCATCACCTACAAGACTTTGAATAAATGGCACAAGGTACTTCTATGTAACTTTCAGAGCTTCCACAGCCTATCAACACCCCAGCAGCTTAAGCGCGACTCAGAAAGGCAAGTTTTCACAGCAGGGATAACTCCAGAACTAAACAGGCCACCGCATGGGAAACACAAAGGGCTCCCTTGTCCAGTTAAACCCATTTCCTTCCTTCTGACCATGCTGCCAGAAATTGATCCTATAGCTTCTGCTGCATATATGATAATATGCATAGTTAGAGGTGTGTGGAGAGATCAGAAAAAGGAAGAGAAACTAACTCTTTCTTCATGCAGAAGTGTTGGGGAAAAATGAATCACTCCTCCTCCACTTGCTCTGCTCCTCTACAGCCAGGAGGTTACAAGGAATGAGAAGTAAAAAAGAAATGCCATGTCAGCAATAAAAGACGTAAGAGAATGTCTCCTCTCACTCCATAGATACTTGTTTGCTGAGGTGGTTGAATACTGTTTGAGCTAATCTGTTAGTGGCTACAGCAAAACACAGAGTCTAGATTCCTGGTGGTACCCCAGGTTGCTACTGGTCACTCTGTTACCTAGGACCACTCTACGCTTCTGTGGTTAGTGTGTGATGCTCAAATAAGAATGTCATCTCTCTATTTGTATTACAATAATAAGCACAAGACATTTCTTTGTATAAACACAGATAGTTCTTTAGTGTTATTTGTGAGCCATGTGTCTTTTTTTCCTTGCAGAGATTCTCATAACTCCATGCTTTGTCCTCTTAGCAATGGAAGGTGAAAACTCCTGGTCTGCAGGTCTATCCTGAGGTTAGTGAGAGTTAAAGCACGCTCCTTTCTCCCTCTAATTCACACTCTGCACAGGATGCACCTAGTTTCCTATCTGGAACACAAGTTCTTTGATGGCCTTCCTGCTGTTTAATCCTGCCTCTAGTCACAAAGAGTAGGACTGATTTATCTTAACAATACTACATGTGTGAATAGTGATGCATAAATTACTCCTCCTCTTCCCCTCTCTCCCCGAAGCCTTTCTGTTACTGTCATCCTTCAAGGTTAAGGGTATGGTTACACTTACAAGATTATAGCGCTATTGGTTATAGTGGTCCCCTTATACAGTAATATGTATAGCGCTATTGTATGTCCACACTCAGATGCGCCAGCGGTATAGCATGGCCACATTTGGGGCATTTAATGCGGCATTAAGAGCAGCGTATTAGGGCAGGTATCCCAGCATTCAGCTGGGTGCAACGTGCTTTTTAAATGAGGGGGGTGAGGGGGGACGCGTTGTGTGTATGCGGAGGGAGAGAGAGAGTGATTTTTCCGTTCTTCTGAAAGCCTGTCAGTGAGCCTCCGTTCACAGAAGGCTTTGTTTTCAAACAGGCTCCCTCCTTAAACATTTGCATTGCTTATCTGAGTTAAGAGAGAAACTCTAAAGAGGTACTTCCGCATTCCTCCAGCCGAGTTCAAAACAAAGGGAAGAGACGTCAACTGCCTTAAATGGCTGTAGGCATCTCCAGAGATCACTTGTAGCACAGTGGGTGTCCACATTCTTGCTGTAGCGCTACAGCAGCTGCACTACAGCCCTTAGTCCCCATGAGGAGGTGGATTACGAGGAGCGCTATAACTCCGCGGTTATAGCGCTCTACGTGCCTTGCCAGTGTGGACGGGGAGGAGGTTATAGCGCTCGTGGGGGCTTTATAGCGCTATAAAGTGCCAGTGTAACCAAGCCCTAAGACTTTCCATTGCAGACACAAGATATGCACAATCAGCTAATGTGGATGGAGATGACTGGGTAGCACCAAAGTGAATGGGATAGGAACTGGTGGGTCTTAAAGCAACAGCTCCTATTTTATTCATGTTTTTAACTTCTTTGTGCATCCTTAATCATTGCACATATTATAGATGGATCCTAGCAGTTCTTGAGAATTAATACATTTGCTATATTATCAGTTACTAATTTTTAGTGGTCTTTTTGAGGGGTACCAGTGAAAGGAAGGGAAATGCTGACACTGGTTGTTTTCAGTGGCTATGAATTGGGAAGTGGATTATGGGCCACTGAGTCCCTACACTTTTTTCATATTTGCAATACGTTGTATTGGTTTTTGTTTGTGGGTTATACAATATATTTACAATTTGGTGAGGGAGACTATGTTGGCAGTATGGTCAGGAATGGGGGCAAGATAAGAGGCCATATGCGTGCATTTCTTGAGCTCAAAGAAGCATGCAGATCCCCTTTCTTGCTCCTTCATTCAGCCATCTCTGAAATTGCATTTATGATTGGGTTACTAACAGTTAATCTGTTTATTGACAAAGTTTTAAAATAAATGACAGTAAAAAGAGTCTGTTAAAAAGGAAGAAAAAAAAGCATGTCATAAAAATGGCAACCTTATTTAGACAAAAATGTGGTATGACTCCAAAATCATTTTGGAATTATAGTGTGTAATAAGAATAAAGATTTGCTGCTGACTGCTAAATTGGTGAGCAGGAGTTTATATTCCAGGGTGACAGGAACATTAGCTAAATAATAGAGAATGTATTGCCATTACACATTGATACAGCATCACAATATAAATTCAAGATGCCATGTTGTGATTAGTTTCTAGTCTCTTTGGCTCCATGAACAATTGAAGTTGCTTAGCTTCCAGCTGTTAACATTTGCACACCACTGGTTTAGAGTATTAACTGTTTATTGGCCAGCTAGAGAGGGCACACTATTCACTGGTTAACTCTGACAGGTTCACTGAAGGTGAAGGATATTATATAGTTCAGAAAATGCATCAAATCAATAACCTACAGAGATGCTAATAGGCTATTTATTGTGCTTCTTGAAATGGCTTTGTAATTTTTTCCCTATCAATACATTTTGTTAACCATTAGATTATTTTGCTAATGGGTTGATTATATAAAGTATTCAGTCTTCTCTACTCATTTTGGAGAGGACAAATGGCTTAATTATACTAAAATGTAGTAATTTTTAAGACAGTCTTTGAATAAATCCATGGGAGACTGAGAAAAAACCCTGCTGTTTTCTATGGAAACTTACAAAAGACATTCTCTTTGGAGGAGAAATAGAGACTTTAAAAGAAGAAAACACCAGAACTTCTTAATAAATTCCAGCACAATTACACCTTGATTAAAAACTAAAGTGATGTTTTTCTTAAGGGAACAAAAATTTTCTATAACGTACGTAACACAGAACTTACTAATGAGCCCAGAGTCTGCCTTTTTTGTGCTGACTGAGTTTTGCTGGCAGATACACATGGAGAGAGAACACAGTGAATGTCTTTTAAAGGCTTTTCAGAAGGCTTTGCCTCTGCATTTTAGACAGAAAGTGACACTAAGTAGGATAAAAGAAAACTTACTTTTCACAAAATGGCAATCTCCAAGGAGTAAAGCAAGAACCTCTGAGCTGCACACTGGGGGCCTGTGTGCTTCAAGGGATTAGTAATAAAGGAAGATGATATTCACTTTCAAGATACTGGTTCAAATGTAGAGAGCAACCAAGAGCCATGACTACCTCTATGGTTGTGTCCCTGAAAGAAGTTTATTATGGCAGCCTGATTTCTAATAGGCAATTTTCACTATTTCACTTTCACTAAGAAAAGCTCACCTCCTTACCGGCTATTTGGAGGGGAGGGGAAAGGGGGACAGAGAGAGAGACGGGGGGGGGGGAGAGAGAGAGAGAGAGAGAGAGAGAGAATGAATGAATGAAAAGTGGAGGAATGTTTCACACTGAAAAGTGGCTTCTCTAGGATGAGACCGTTAAAGAAACTTGCATTGCCAGTGCCCGTGTTTTTGATGAGCACAAGACAGCTCTGCAGGGTGTTAAACCAGCAGCAGTATTTCTATTTATGCACTAATGATTAAGCAGATATGACAATGAGAGAAGAATTATGATTAGTGATTCAGGAGTTTAGCCTTGGAAGAGTACATCTAGTAGTGTGGACAAGCAGGAGCATTTTCGAGGGTAGAGCTTAGAGAAGTGGGAGTATTTTGAATTTCAATTCTGCAGCCTGCCTCTGTTTCATTATGACCCCATGTTAGGATTGTTTGTTGTGTATTCATCACAGACAGAAAGTGGTCAGGTACAGCAAAATTCCCCTTTATTATTATACTTACAAGTCATTTTTAGGCTTCTGCTCCACATACAGCTTTTTCATTCCACTTGTTTGTGGCTGAGGGCAGAATCTCTACCTCATTTGTGCTTTCAACTTTTTACTATGCTCACATACTGCATTCAAATGAGCTTCTTATGGAAACAGACATATCATCTCTCTATTCTTTGCCTCTGTTCCATATATATCCCTGCTGGACAGTTGGTTGGGTATCAGGCATCTTTGATCAGTTGCCAACTTCTAATTAAGAATGTGTCTTGTGCCTTGAACTCAGTCTGAGTGATCTGAGGTTGAACTGTCCCTTCTAATGCAAACTCAGAAAAAAACAACACTCTGAAAAGGGGGCATTTGCAGTGTTTGGCTGCTGTCCACATCAATTTGTTTTAAAATATGGTGTTTTGCCATATGGAAAAGGAGCATTTTTACCCAAGTGGACGAAAAGTGACATTTATAATCGGCACTGCCAGCCCTTCTCATTGTCGGACTGGGCTTGAGGCATGGGTGGTATATAAGGTGCACCATTCCAGGAACAGACCCAGGAGACATTGGGCTTCAAAGACACACCCCTCAGACAATTGCCTCCCCTCTTTCTCTTGCTCAGTCCAGAAGGTTATCACATGTTCTGTAGGCCTATACCAACAGCAAATGCAGACCCCATCCCCTGCAATGGTTAAGGAAGTCCTTTGCTTCTGGACTGTTCTTCATTCCGAAGAGCTCCTGTTCTCTTACCACTAGCTGAAGCATTTAGAGGAGGCAGCTGGCTGGTGCCTGGTGCCCCTGAAACTCCTGAGGTCGGGGGAGAAAGGAAGTTACATTACAATGAAATACAGGGAGCAAACAAAGCCAAGGGAACTTTGGGTTGCATCGGCAAAGGAATCACAGCACAGACCAGGAAGGAACTAATCCCTTGCCATGTGGCTCTGTTGAAAATGAGTCTTAAAGTCAGTCCTGGGCACATTGGTCTCCAAAAACTGAAGTGAATTCAGAAACCAACATCATAAAAGATCATAGGGCTGTAGGGACGTATTTGTGAGGAAGAATTGAAAAGCATAAAATATGTACCGCATGGCTTGATGATGTGAGGATTGCAGGTGGTATCACCAGGCATAATGGGATGAAATAGAACAAAGGGAAATTTAAGCTGAATATCAAAAAGCATCCTATGAATTATTATTAAAGTAGCACCCTACCACTTGTAAGGTATTTTCCAAGAAATCCAGAAGGACTGATCCCTTACCAAAGAGCACACAATCTAAGTTCAGAGCAACAGGTAAGTAGAAAGAGGTTAGAGGAAATGAAAAATATATACTTTTTCTTTATTTAATTATGAGAGCTGCTTGAATCTGTAGTAATGTCAACAAAATGGAAAAAAACCACTCAGGATTTTTTTTGCAACATTTTCCACATTTTTCAACCAACTATATAGTTGAATTTTTCAAATTTTGAATTTTTTAAATTTCAAATTTTGACCAAAGACCCACCAGAGAAAACTTTTAAATGTTTTAATAAAATTTTCCCCCATTTTATCATCAACTCTACTTATTATATCCATCAGCTAGATTCACTGTAGGCAGCACAGCAGAAGTCAGCCTTCAAAGGCCTCTGTCGGATTGTCTGCCAAGCACATGAGAATATACTGGATTGGAAAATCTTGCATTAACAGTGGAATGAGTGGTATTTTCCATCTCTAATATCATCTATTCTAAATAGATTCTATATCATTTTTAAACACTACATTTTCGGCCTGTTATAGACAAATGCCAAAGAATTATTATCTGGATGCCATTTAAAAGTGACACACACAATTTTAATGAGTAAAATAAGTATGTATTACTTACAAAAGTTGTATTTTCCAATAATAACGTGGTTGTATTTGTTTCTACATTCAGTTTAACAACATGTCCATTCCTATTTTTATATACCACTTCTGTATCTGCAACAATAAAGGCATTATCAATTAGCAAAAACACTGACTATTTAATACATCTGGAGAAACTACAGCCATATTTAAATAAACAAAATAATTGTAAGACACTTTGATACATTAAAATGTGTGCAAACAAACAGAGGAATGAACCTAATTTATAATATCTATTTTGTTTGCTCGTATTGAGATCATTAAATAGATCAAATTGTTTATGCCCAAAATCCTGTTCATCTGATTCAAGAGGAGTAATTGTCAATGGGGTCATTCCCGTAAGTTCAGAGAGTCCACCCTCCTGTGAGCAAAGCAAGTACAAGTATGCACATGATTTCAAGGCTGAAAACTGCTAATATGAACATCCCTGTAACACAAGTAGGTTCATTAAAGTCAATGGACTCACATGATGAAGAGTCTTTCTAGTGGTTAAGGTTTTGCAGAACAAAACCTGGACAGTCTATTTTTCATATGACTACTTTTGTTACACTTCTCTCCTTTTCCTTTAAATAAGTCTGCTGCCCTATCACCTGTAAGTGATACTATCACTACAGGGAATGGGCAGCAGACATATTTAAAGGGAAATGACAGCAGTATAAGAAAAGCATTTAGGTTCTCTCTCACTTGACTAATTTATAAATACTGACGGAATCTCCCGCTACTGGTTAAATAAATTGCAGTCAGATTATATCTTACATTTTTCTGTTCTGTATTCCAGTTAGGAACAGATGATGAAATATGAGTAAATCAAGGAATGAGTTACACTACACTAGCAGAAAAGGATTAAGACATAGATATGTTATGTTATGGTTAAGACATGATCTGTTATGATATGTTTGATATGGTATATATGATATGTTATTTGATATGGTATGGTTATTTGATATGGTATGAGATGTTATTTTCTATGCTATGTATGATATGTTATGGTACGGTTAAGACATGATCTGTAACATACATACAAAAATTTCATGTTAAAGTCTGTAGTGTGAGTAAATTGTCTCTCAACAAATTGTTCTACTTTTAGTTATAATAATAGAATAATTTATACAAATACATTCAAACTACAGACAAAAGTACACTATATAAAGGTACATTAACTGTGATTATTATGAAAGCATATGGGTTAAGAAAGGTATGTGAGCCTTAACTTTCAACCTCAACATTTTTCTAACATATCTTCACCATTAATAAAAGATGCCAGGATGAAATTCTAACCTCCCCTACGCATACACTGAAATTGATAGGAGTTTTACTATTGTCTTCAATAGATCCAGCATTCCTTCTTAGTTTTGCCCTTTTATTTTTGAAGGAAATCTAAGGCTGCAGTACATTTGCAGAAACCAGTACATCTGTATTTTTAAATAACCCGATGAAATTTGTGGGTAAAATCACAGGACTGGATTTTGACCAGCCCTGACACACCTGCAGAAGGGGAGAAAGACTCTAGCTTCCTGGCTTTGATTAAATCTTTCCTGCAGATACAATATTTAATCAAGTATAACTCCTTTGTTATAAATATCACTATAATTCCTGTTTTCCAGAAAGTTCTTAAGTAAACCTATAGGAAAGGCTAAAAATGATGCTGAAATAGGAAGAAAAAAAGGGAACACTAACTCACTGTAATGTCTGAGAAGCTCATTACAGATTACTGAATTTTATGAACTAGCAAGCAAGCATGACTCGGGGAAAAAATTAAGGTTACAGCATCACAAAATATGGTTTAATTATTCATTTAGAGAAACCTACTTTAGTATTGACTGGCAGTACAGAAATTCAGTGTATAATACTGGTAAATATGCTCTAGTATGATTTGTGAAATTAATGAAGTTTAATTAGACCAAACTAATCTAATATTCTATCTTTGTTGAGGTGGGATTGATAGAGTTTTGGTCAGGATTATTGTATCTGCGGTTCAGAAGCAAAAATGAGGAAGGTTGTGAAGCGAAGAATTAATAGCTGTAGTTCTAAAAAAGACCATGATAAATTTTTAATAAGAGACAATGCTTTGCAGACAACTATTGTTCACAGCTTCATTGCAAGCCAGTAATACCTTCATAATATACTGGCATGCAAAATTTTAAAATTGATATTATTTTTGTCATTTGTACTTCATTAGCACAGAATAGCCCCAACCAAGATTAGAGCCCTATAGAGATAGTCAATGTTATATCGCAAGACCTGGTGCCTGGCTTGAAGAATTTAAAATGTATATACACAAGTCACACACAAGATGGAGGAAAGGATTCTTCTGTACAGCTGCTGTAATACATTTAAAAACAAAATGAAAAAAACTTTGATGTTCCATTAGCAACTACCTCATCGAGCCCTGGTTCATGACTAGAACTTCTAGGCTCCAGCACAATGCCACGTAACAGCAGCATTGGGATGTACCAGATACTACATAGATCTCCTTTAATTTAATTAACCATTTCCTGCTTTCTCACATACATCAGGCAAAGTGTACTTTGAAGGCTATGCTTTGGGGCCCAGTCTTACAGAGACATTGGCACATAAATAATTTTCACTCATGTTAAGTAGCCACACTGAAGTTAAAACTATTCATCTGAGCAAAGTTATACCAGTGCACAAGATCAGCAGCCGCAGAAGTCCATTTAACCAGAGATGCACAGCATGTGAGGCAGCACTGAAATGGTCAACTGTCTGAATGAAGATTAATTTAAGAATCAGAGAGGTAGCTGTGTTTGTCACTTCTGCAATTCCAGACTAAGATTCCTGTGGCACCTTAAAGACTAACTAAAGTATTGAAGCATAAGCTTTTGTGGGCTAATACCCACTTTGTCGAATGCATCCGACGAAGTGGGTATTAGCCCACGAAAGCTTATGCTTCAATACTTTAGTTAGTCTTTAAGGTGCCACAGGATTAACTGAAGAGTTCATTTTTATTTGTAAAGTTGGAAGATAATGTTATCCTAGTGGTTAGCAAAGAGAACTGTAAGTCAGGACTTCCTAGACTGAACATTCCTGGATGTTGAGTGTACCTCAGTCTTCCATCTGCATATTGGATATAATTGTACCTTAGTGGGCAAGCATTCATTAAATGAATGTCTATAAAGTGCTTTGAGATCCTCAGAGAGCATGTTACATAAAAACACTGCATAAGTGTTGAATGTAAGTATAATAATCATGGGCAATCATCATTAATTTATATGAAAGTGCCAATCCGATGAATGACACTCTGTATGATAAAGAACACTTAGCAGACTAGATAATGGAGCAGTTGATGGCCACTCAACATGATGATGATGATATTTTGATTGGTAGCTGAAATGTAAGAGGGAGGTGGAAGAGACCACTATAAGATCACACAGACATGTAGGTTAGTTCTTACATAGTGTGATGGTTAATGACGGGTCCAGATTCTCTGAACACTTTTTTTGGTCAAATAAGGGCTAGATTATCTTAGTTCTCACACAGCTGTGCAGGGCAGTAAGGACACCAGCTGTAATTCTGACCACACGGGGAGAGCAGAGATTGTGCTTGTACCCACCCCAAGGAAATGGACAAGGATGGGGTGCAGACAGGAAAGGAGCTCTGGCTCCCTCCCAGAAGTCACCACCATAGTAGCAGGCTGGGTATAGAGGAAGGAGGTAAGCTTTTCCTTTTAAAAGCAGGTAAGTAACTTACTTACCTGCCAAAACATGGAAAGAGCATGGGAGTCACAACTCATTCTCCCTGGATATAGCAGCAACGTGCTACTCCTTACTTCGGCAGATGGTCAAGATAGCATCTAGACCTAACCAAGTGAAAATCACTATCCCCAATCACCCCATCAAACCATCATTAGCTGGCAGATTTCTGGAAGACATCATGGCAGGAGTAGGCCTAAAGGGCAGATCTGAAGAGGGATATGGCTTCACAGATCGATTTGGACAGAAAATTGTGTGTGTACTGGGACACCATGGAAGAAAACAAACAGGTAGGAGAAACCAATGACATCACTGTAATGGAGCAAAGGGAGGTTGAGTATATGCAACAAGAGGAAAAGACCTACGAAGAGACTTGAAGTTGCAGAATAAAAGTTAGAACTTGATACAGTGGTGAACAGAGAGGAATTCAAAGGAATGTGAGGAGTGACATGGTTAGAGTGACAGGCAAAGAAAAGGGTCTTTTTTTCTCCAGAGGAAACTTATTGCTTATAGCCCTAATTTCAAAACTGACTTTAGTTGGGCAGATCCTACATGGTGTTGATCCCTATCCAAGTCAGCAGAACTCCATTCAAGTGCACAGCTTGGCATGCATGGATCTAATTGCAGGAGCTGGCTCCTTGCCACTATTTTGTCTTGCAGAGATTCTTGGCAATTCTGACTGTCAGCTGAATAGTTAAGCAATTCAAATATCTCAAATTTAACTATTGATGACAAATACAGGTATTATCATCACAATAATTTCACGTGAGTCAGCAATGCCAGTGCTGCATAATACCATTTGATACTATAAGCTACAATGGGAAACTACAGGTTATTTTTCCATCGTGTGAAAACCAACGAGTCATGTTCAAATGTCTAAACCTTATAATCACATTGCTGTAACTTTTTAGAGGCAGAGTTCTTCCCTATTGAACCAGCCTCAGAACAGAATTTGGGAAACAAGTGTTGTACTGCCTTGCTTCTACATTTATAATAATAATACTTGGTACTTATACAGCATATTTCAACTTCAGAGAATTTTACAAATGTTAACTAGCTACCTTTGGCAGTTCTGATAAATGGAGCAAACTTTTTTATGCCCTCATGAGAGCATTTTACTCAACACTCAGTGAAAAACAATATTTTTAAAGTTCATATAAATTGAGCCAACACTGGATCGGTTTAAAACAGTGACAAAAAAGTAAGAGCGAGTACAAAAATTGTGTACGAGGTCTAATGAAATTTTTCTACCATAATTAATCCATACCCATGTACATTTTGTAAAGCTGTAACCTTCACCAAATGACACTAGGCTCTGTTATTTTAAATTTGATATTATTTGTTTGTTTCTCCCACTTCTATACAGATTCTGCCCAAATCTTCCTTTTCCTCATAACTGTTAATTTAAAAATATATCAACTCACCACAGCTTCAAGAGGTGGTGGACCCCATTCTTCAGATATCAGCCCACACCCCCTGGGTGCCTGCTCTATGTGGCCCTGAAAAGCCACAGGAATTCCAATTTTTCTCTGTGCCGCTGCCCCGAGGGCAAAGGAAGGTGTACACATGCAAGAGGGCAGAAATTCCATTGGTCAATTATGAAGTTCTGATACCCATGATTACAGAGATGCGACCAGGGCCTTCTACAGTTACTTCATGTCTAGTTCTACTAGTTCAAAAGTGGGCTGGGGAACAGTTCAACCTTACATATACAACTGAAGAAACCTCCCCTGCTGCAGATGGGTGCCTGAATGCTGTAAGTAGCTCCAGGGCAGAGTGTTAACAATAAGTTAAAAGGAAGAATGGCATGCCACAAATACCATCCTATCCAAAAAGAGGAGAAAAAGCAGCATCAACCCCATCCTCAGTATTGCCCCTCCCACCACACACGCACAATCGGGATCCACAGTCTAGTATATTAAGATATTCACTCATTGAAAAACTCCTATTTCCATCTGGACAACACTCTTGTCCTTATTATGGAACATGATGTGATCCCCTAGTATCACTGAAGTCAGCCTGGTAATCAAACAATGTAACAGGACGGTGGAACAGGTGGTATGTGACAGGGTTTATTTCCTCAACAACTGGCTCTGGGGAGGGCCATTGGGTGGCTGAGGGTAAGTTGGCAGTGGCATTGCTAGTCCCAGAGGGGCTGCCCAGTTATAAGAGTTCCTTTCCCCCTTCTATAGGATGTAATCCTGTGTTACTTGGGGCTGGGTATGCATAGAATGAGAGCTGAGGAAGACACCTAAAGCACCCCACTGTGGTAAGAGACAAAGGGTAAAATCCCGGCTCACTGAAGTCAATGGCAAAACCCACTGATGTTAACTGGGACAATATTTGACCCTAGATATATCCTTTTTCCCATAGTTGCATCTGCATTTTCCTATTTTTATGTTTAAAGAAAATGTTTTTTTAAAAAATCCATTGGTACTAGAGCAAGATTCACAACCCACATCTAGGTCTGTAGCATGATACACCCCATCTAGGAAAAAAAAAGGAAGGAATGGAATATGTGAAAAACAGATGTATCCAATGACTGTGCATTCATTTGAAAACCAAATGAAGCAGATCTTTCACAAAATGTAATGTTATGAGACAGGAAGAAGAATGTTAAAGAATAAGAACAATTTGTAGCAAATGCTAGCAGTCCATGTTACTCCAGCCTCTCTCTTTGCTGGAAGAGCAGATTGCAAAACATTATAGGGAACAGCGGATGGGGAAGGCTTTAGCCGTTATATCCAGCTGGAATTCACATAAGCAATTTAAATTGTATTTTTGGATGCAGATTTCAATGTGATGAATTTAGCCCTCACACAGTGATGCAATTACAAAATATGCAAAGGCACAGCCCCAATATTTCTAAACTACGGAACCATTCTTTACATTAATAAAATTTTAGTAGTGCCCATGTTTTCATTTGTACCATGCAGCTAAAGCTTTGAGATGAGCCTGGAAAGAAATGGCAGGGAAGTGACAGCATGACAAATGAGGCTCACCAATTCTAAAGGTTCTGCTAGTGTTACTGACAAGAGGCACAGATCTACCGCAGACCTGGTCTTATATGGATTGTTCCATAAGGCATCCAAGAAAAAATATCACAACATACAAATCAATAAAATAACCCTCCATATTCTTTCAACACACACACATAGGCCCCTCTAAAAATTCACACTCCCACTTTACTGCTTTTTCTATACTGTTCCACTTTTTAAATGCCATGGACTTACTGCAGTTCCCGTTGGATTCACTTGACACTAAATGCTCAGCCTGTTTGAACATCAGTCCCTGTTCAATTCTACTTAAAAAACAATTTGCTGTTTGAATGGGAAAATGGGCCAGATTCTGTTCTAAGTTATATTTCTATCACTTGAAATGAAGTCACTAGAATTATACCAAGGTAAAAATACAGTTTGAGCCAGTATCTATATTGACTAATTACTTTAGATATAAATAATAAACTAAAAACCAGAGATGAAATGTATTGAGCTTTAAATAATTAGAGCCGAGTCCAATTTCACATTTCACTGTGTTCAAACAACTCTTTCACTATTTCACGTTAGTCATGGTAAGCATTACTCATGCCATGCTCCCTCATACTCCAAAATAGTCTAGTAACTGGAATTCTTGGATGGTATTTTTTCCTCAGTGCTATATTTTGGAGATATTTGCCAAGCAGTGTCCACACGGATTTTAAAAATAGCTGGAATAGGGTGTTTTACAGTATGCACTGAAAATGTCATGGCTGTGTTTAGAAAGTGCAGGTCTGGAAACCGCTCTTACTTCCCAGCCTGATAGAGGAGTATGACTCTGAAGAGGTAGTACTCTCGGAAAACTATTGCTGCTGGCCAGTAATTTCAGCCTCCCTCATTTAATATCCATCTCCATTCTTGGAAACTAGCCAGCAGTGCAGCCCTTGGGGACAGAGGCATCCATCTGCTGGCTTGACCTGGCAGCCTGGGAGGTGTGCTCCCCACCGCAGGCCCATATGTGAGACATTATGGAAGGATTACCAAGTTAGTCATTAAGGTGCCACAAGTATTCCTGTTCTTTTCAAGGATCATCTGGCTCTCTGACTATTACACCACGTTGCTCATTTATGTGGGCACTAATGATACAGAGCAGATCAGAAATGACTGCCAGGCTCTGGGAGTGAGGGTGAAGGATTTGCGGGAGCTGGTGGTGTTCTCATTGATCTTTCACGGATCAATTCCTTGTTCAGGGAAAGCCCCTGGTGCAGCAGGCCAGTTCGTTTACCTGCCACCTCCGCAGCTTCCGCCAATCGCGGCTCCCACTGGCTGCGGTTCACCACTCCAGGACAGCGAGGGCTGCGGGAAGCGGCGGACAGCACATTCCTCGGCTTGTGCTGCTTCCACGATCGTCCGAACCTGCATAGGCAGCAGGTAAACAAACTGGCACGGCACGCCAGGAGCTTTCCCTGAACAAGTGGTGGATCACAGTTGAGAACCACTGTTCTAAGTGGTGGTTGGGGAAAAAACAATGGACTTCGAGAAGTCAAATGTTAACAGACTCAGAGAACTAGTAGGTAAGATTACATTGGGAAGCAAGTCTAAGGGGGAAAAAAGAGTTTAGGAGAGGTGCCACTTTTGTCCGAAACCATTATTAAGGGTGGGAAGAGCAAACTATCCCAATGCATAGCAAAGACTGGAAGTATAGTAAGAGACCACCCTGGCTTAACCAAGAAATCTTCAGTAATCTGAAACTCAAAAGAAACATATACCAATTAGAAACTAGGTCAAATTACAAAGGATTAATATAAAAAAAGCAATACAAGCATGGACAAAATTAGAAAGGCACAAAACAAATTAAACTATATAGGGAAAAGGTGTAACAAGAAAACATTGAATAAATATATGGGAAATAATAGGAGGCCAAGAACCAGGCAGGCTCATTACTCAGTGAGGAGGGACAGAAAATAAAAGAAAACACAGCAAAACCCGAAGCGTTAAATGCCTATTTTCCAGTTTTCACCAAAAATGTTAACAGTCATTGGATGATTAACTGAGTGAACATCAGTGTAAATTAGGTAGGATCTGAGCCTAAAATATGGGAAGAACAAGTTAAGAATTACTTAGACAAGTTAAATGTCTTCAAGTCCGCAGGGCCCGATGCAATACATCATAGAATATTTAAGGAACTGGCTGGAGAGATCTGAGCCAGTTCCTTAAAGATTTGTAATGATCTTTGAGAACTTGTGAGGGGCAGAAGAAATCCTAGAGGACTGGAAAAGGGCAAATATAGAACTTATCTATAAAAAGGAGAATAAGGATAACCAAGGGAATTATAGACAATCAGCTTAACTTCACTCCCCAGAAATACAATGGAGCAAATAATCGATATGTAAGCCTAGAAGATAATAGGGTGATAAGTAACAGTCAACACAGATTTGTCAAGAACAAATCATGTCAAGAACAAATAATATCCTTCTTTGACACGGTAACAGGCCTTGTGGATGGCAAAGGGGAAGCAGTAGGTGTGATATATCTTGACTTCAGTAATGCTGTTGGTACTGTCTCACATGATCTTCCCATAAACAAAATAGGGAAATATATTGCAGATGAAGCTGCTATAAGATGTGTGCACAGGTGGTTGGAAAATCATTCTCAGAGAGCAATTATCAATGTTGCCAGTCAAACTGAAAGAGTATATTATGGGGGGTCCCACCATTCTGGGTCCAGTTCTTTTTAATATCTTCATAAATGATTTGGATAATGGCACAGAGGATACACTTCTAAAGTTTGCAGACAATAGAAACTGGACGGGTTGCAAGTTCTTTGGAGAACTGGATTGGAATTCAAAATGATCTTGAAAAACTGGAAAAATGGTCTGAAATAAATAGATGAAATTCAATCAGAAGAAATGCAACATACTACACTTGGGAAGGAATAATCAATTGCACAAATACAAAATGGAAAATGACTGCCTAGGAAGGAGCACTTGAGAAAAGGATCTGGAGTTTATGGTGAATCACAAACTAAATTGTGAGTTGACAATGTAATACTGTTACACAGAAAAAGCAAACATAGTTCTGGGATATATTAGCAGGAGTGCTGAAAGCAAGAGTTCAGAAGTAATTCTTCTATTCAATTCAGCACTGATAAAGCCTCAACTGTAGTACTGTGTCCAGTTCCAGGCACCACATTTTGGAAGAGGTGGACTAATTGGAGAAAGTACAGAAAATAGCAACAAAATGATTAAAGGTCTAGAAAATGACCTATGAGGAAAGACTGAAAAAAAATGAGTATTGTCTGAAGAGAAGAGAAGACTGAGTGGGGACATGATAACAGTCTTCAAGTATGTAAAAGCTTGTTATAAAGATAATGGTAATAAATTGTTCTCCTAGCCACTGAGGAGAGGACAGGAAGGTACAGGCTTAAATTGCAGCAAGGGAGATTTAGGTTAGACATTTGGAAAGGGTAGTGAAGCACTGGAATAAATGACTTGGGGAGATTATGGAATCTCTGTCCGTGTCTAACCTGTTCTTAAAAACCTCCCAACACATGTCAGGGATAGTCTACGTAATACTTAATCCTGCCTGAGGGTAGGGGACTGGACTAGATGACCAATCAAAGTTCACTCCATTCCTATTTTCCTATGATTTGGGAATAGGCAATCAAATCCCACTAAACGTCCTTTTAAAATTCCAGCCTTCATCTGCAAAATGAATACAATATAATCATGTCTGTTTTGTTTATTTTGACAGTAAGCTCTCTAGGGTAAAGGGTGTCTCATACTGACCGATGGGTACTACAGGGTAGGTACAGGTACAGAATGGGGCCTCCACTATTGTGATACAGGTAATATAATTAAATTAAGGATTGTTATAACTTTTTCAGACTGTTTGTTAATTCAGCTTTATGGTATACACAGCAGTGTTTGAAGGACAGAGTCCTTAATTATTTTTTATTTTTTAATGACATGAATATAAAAGGAGTTGATACAGTGCCATCAACACATGTCAATCATGTGATGCTGCACAAAATATTATTAGAACTGCAGGTGGCATTTCATTAAATTGATTAGAGAAAATACCATGTTAATTAAAATAGAAAATGCTTTCTAATTTAATGAACAGGAGATGCTAGACAAATCTTTGTCTAATTAAGTGTTAGCTAATTAAATAAAAATTGTCATTTACAAAGATATTCAAGATACAGATGAAATTTCAAGATTCCTAAATATGTTATACATCAAATAAACTAGAGGTTTCCACTGCCCTTTCTGAATATTAGATTCACATTAATAATTTTCATAATATATCTTTGTTTTGCAATAGGATTTAAACTTTGAAAGATTCTGTTCAGAGGAGAATTTTTATATATAAAGTTCCCTATTCCAAAGACTTTACTATCTGTTGGCCCAATCCTGCTATGAACTGTCTCACTGAAGTCAAGCAGATCCTGATTCTGGACCAGATTATTCTGACCCTCCTGTAAAGAAGCTTTCGCTTCCCCTTATCTTGGAGTGCTGGCTGTTAACATAAAACAAGAGTTCATCCTAAAATCCCCAGCCTTCTTCTACGGGGTCACCCAGTTTATTACACTCCTCTGGAGGGTTTTGCTCTTTCATCTTGCTGTCGGTAGCTCCTTCAAAGCTATTTCCTTTAGCTGGTACAGAGACCTCCATTCCCAGTCTCTATTGGAATCTCCCTGTATTTCTTTCTCCGATCCCAGATCTCTCCGTGGCAGAGAAGGAGA
Organism: Dermatemys mawii; assembly: GCA_007922305.1. Lineage (NCBI taxonomy): Eukaryota > Metazoa > Chordata > Testudines > Dermatemydidae > Dermatemys > Dermatemys mawii. The sequence continues at coordinate 12,552,756 of ML677353.1, forward strand.
CTCTTTTGCAGATCAACTCATACGGCTCTCCAACTTCTCTGGCTCCCTGAATTCAGGCTCCCCATTATGTTTCCCAGTAGGCCTGGGTCTGAGTTACATGATCCCATCACATGGCCTTTGGATTAATTCTTGTCACCTGGAGAGGAGGGCTACAAATGGCACATAAGCTGCTGTGCTACAACCCCCTTACAGAACCAGCTCACTATGTGACAGAGATCACTGATTTACACCAACCGATTCGGTCCGAAGTCAGGAAAAGTTGAACACAAGTAAGACGAACTAGGTGATGCATTAGGCTCCTAGGAGAAGTTCGTGGAAGCTTCCTTCGTTTGTGACTTTTAGAATGCAACTGGACAAAGCAGTTAGAAGGTGAAAAGAAAGGGAAAAAGAAAAGAATGATTTGATTCAGCCCATATTATTTAGTTTACACACACACAAATCTTCATTTGTATTTGTGTCATTACTTGGAGTAGAATGTTAGTGACTTTTATTCCTACTACAGAGTGAAATATTTAATCTGATTTCATGGAGTTAAATGCCAGGATAATAGACCTTAGTCTAGTCCATACCAATTTGTTTGAAACATATTAAACAGTAAACCAGCACCTAAAATTAAAAAAAACCCCACAGAATTGTTTCTAGATAAACGTGGAGTTATCTTGACAGTCTACACCATTAACCTGCTATTATGCCAAGGATGGTCCAATAAGCCCTCTGGGCTTTTACACCTGGAGGCTTTCTAGCAACTACATTTTTACTTAGCTGTTCATTCTGTTACAACAAAACATAACTTATTAAAATTTCTAGGACTTCAAAGAGAAAGAATGAAAGCTTTTATACTGGTAATCTGTTATGCCTTCCCATGTTGTAAAATATTTTAACATCACACAGAACAGGGCAGGAGATGAAATCTTCACTATCAGAAAATGTTTCAATACCTTTGAAATTTCATAATAGAACTTTACTTTGAATTGAATAGCCAAACATGAATTTTAATTTTATTTGGACAACTGGTAATAGACATTTAATGCTGACTCCAGTTACGAACAAAGCCCACAAACTTCAGTAAATCTGTACATTTAAAAAAATGGCAATTTTAAAAAAGCTATTTTAGGGCAAGGTTGTTACCTGCAAGCATGCCTGTGCAGAGGAGTAGAGGAGTGTAAGTTGTTTTTTAAGTCCTCTGTGCAGGCTACTCAGTTTGCTTGCCAGAACACAGTGGGAAGACCAAACAAAGCAAGCTGATATTCCCCACACCTGCTACATGGGAGGTTAGAAGAGGTTAGGCAGTAGAAGAATGTGCCTTAATTGCACCCTCAAAATGCATTGCCAACACTGTTGAGAGTCGATGCTAGCCTTGGTACTGTGAATGCACTCCGCCGAATTAGTGTGTTTAGTGGGGACACACAAAATCAAATGTATACAATCTGTTTAGAAAATTTGAATTCTATACATTTGATACAATTTCGTACTGTAAATGTACACTTAGTCACAGTCCTCTGGCCTGCTACTGGGGAAGACTGTAAAATTCCATTCTAGCCTTTGGTGTCTGTAACTGGTTCCAGTTAGTAGCAGGGGAGACAGAATCCGTTTCTCCAAAGAAAAGGTACAGCATGAATGGTGGCAATGCAGGTAGTCCAATGCAACCCTACCAACCCTACCTTAATCTGGACCTGGGTGCAGAGATTCAGAGTATGTCTTCACTACCCACCCGATCGGAGGGTAGCAATCAATCTTTTGGCGATTGATTTATTGTGTCTCGTTAAGACATGATAAATCAATCGCCAGCAGCGTCCCCGTTGACTCCGGAACTCCAGCTGGCAAAGAGACGCAAGCTGGAATCGACAGGAGAGTGCACTGCTGACCGCTGCTGCCATGAGGACGGCAAGTAAGTTGGCCAAAGATACGCCGACTTCAGCTACGTTATTCACTTCAGTTATTCGCGTAGCTGAAGTTGAGTATCTTCGGTTGATCCCTCCCCCTAGCGTAGACCAGCCCTCAGTCTCCATGCACATTTAGCACTTGGCCCATCTGCAGGAATGAAAAAAGGTCTGATTCCAAGCACAGAAGAAGACAAAGTCCTCAAACTGAAAAATGTTTAGTCCAAAATGATTTTTGCAATCCTAATTATTTTCTGATGTATTTATTAGCAACAAAAATTATACTGAAATGACTTCACTTAGTATATGATGAGAATTAGTTAATTTCATATTTATTCAGAAACAATTCATTGCTAACCTCAGTCAAGTCAATGGACTTCTACTCAAGTAAAATTCATGTGAGATCAGGACTGGGCCTATGAAATGATTGGCATGTTGAAACAAACAACCCCTACTTATCCATTATAATAGTTATACTTCATGTCTGTTTTATATGTACAATCATATATAAAGCTTGTTGGCAATTTTTCAAATAAACATGTTTTTGTCAGAAAATGCAGACTCATCAAAACCAAGACTGTTCTTGGGAAAGAGTGAGTTTTCAACACATTTCCCATTTCAAAATTTTTTTCTAAAAGTTTTGAAATTATTAAAATTAAAATATCTTTTTTTGCCTTGAAAGGTTCATTTCAAAATGTAAGCTAATAGTAGTAAAATACATTAAAAACAAGAAAAGTCAAAAATCAAACCAAAATGTTTCATTTGACCTGAACCAGAATTTATTCTGGATTGTCAGTTCATGAAAATTGAGATTTAACTATTTGTCTCAAATTGAGATGGAAACAGTTTTTGAAATCTCCAAAATTTTTCTAGAACTGTTTCCTGCCACGCACTACTCATCTACCTTCCATCTGACTCTGGATTGTCTTTTCCTAGGTACCTATTTGTAACCTATTTTACTGTACTGTAATTGGCCATAGATAACCCTAAAAGGTTTTCCTGTGGAAGTTGATACAACGCCTATAAGAGACCAGCTTTCAGATCAGCATGCCTACTAATGTTTCACCATAGTGCTCCAGACTGCTACATGCTCAGCATTCTAGACAGTATTACATTGTGCCTAAATTATGATGTCAAATAGAGCATAAGTAATACAGTGACTATCCAGACATTTGCATCACTTGAAAGGTGGCACCAAGTTTTAAAGTAACCACATCTTTAGTGCTAATAATTTGAGGAGGCACTCCTATGCCTTACCGTAACTCATCACTTTCAGAGAGTCCCCTTTCTAATTTAACAAAACTAATCAGTATGACAAAAATTAATTAGCTACATCCTTCCAGCCTGCCCCTAATCTACTATGAAATGTTTATATTATGGATATTTTTACAGATATAGGCCAAATCCCATAGTCATTAATCATTATGCAAGCTAAGCTCCCCCTAAACCCAATGGAGATTTTTGACTAGAGGCTTCGGGATTTGGTTGGTCCGTAGTCATGAAGGAGAGAACAAAAATAAGAGACAAAAGCCATATTCCACCAAGATGATGGACTATGTACAGTGGTGTGCTACAATATGAAGTTATCAGGAGGATATTAAATTCTGTCAAGCCCTATTCTGAGTAATTAAGTACTGCTCCCATCACCAATATATTGCAGAGGTCATTCCCATTCACAGGATGTCTTCTGGCATCATCTGTGCTCAGGTGGTGAGTTAAGGAACATACAGCTTTTATTTTTTTAAATAAATCTATTCATTCTTGTTAGATATCTGTCATGTAGAGGACATACACATGTAGGATATACACACAGTCGCATACGGTTTCCCTAGATCCTAATTTTAGGATTTAAGTAGAAGAGCCAAATTAGCAATAAGAGCTAAGTAATTTTATGACCCTAATGAGTAGCAAATGTTTCATTGTACATAAATCTGTTTTCCAGAATGTTCTGATTTTGTGACAGCTGCCATCTTGGCCAACACATGGGGATTGAACCAGGAACCTCCACAGCTAAACAGCATCAATTGCTACATCTTGAACTAGAAAGCTAACTGTCATAACTAGGGCTGTAACAGACTCATATCACCTAACACACACTGAGCAGTGGCTTATACTTACAGTATTAAATAAAACACAGTACTGTGGTATCACCTTGACATGGTATTTCATGGTATATTTATAAAAAGGTATGTAGAATGTAGTATGACATTTAAAATGTATACTGGGTTAGGTATTTATACCAAATCCACGTAAATATTAACTATAAGTCTATCCACTGTGCATTTTGATGACAGGACAATATATTATTTGGGATAAAGACTGGATAGTGGAAAAGGTTGATAATGGAATGTGAAAACATTTCCTGTCTAATCCACTGCTTCAAGTGACACTCAGGTTGTTAGTAACTGAAAGCTAATACCATCACTTGGCTTATATGAAATAAACTGGTGGCCTTGGAGAAGCAAAGGCAATCTATTCTGACACATATCCATCCTATATCTATCTTGCAAATAACTATATGATTCAAGTGTCTCTGGCTGTCAATTCACTACCTTTCAGGAGAACTAAATTAAAAGGATTGCTGACTTTGAATGGTTTAAAAAAAATCTCTTTTGTGCGATATAGATGTTTCTAATTTTAAAATACTTAAGGTTTATTTTCCTATGGATGATGCATCAGGTGCAAGAAATTCAGTCAGCAGTTGTGTCCCCAAATCAGCAAGATAGAGATGCATGTGCCCAACTCTTAGCCCATCAACTACAATGGGACTGCTTATGTGATTAAATTTAGGTATCTTTGGTAAAATTTTGGGCCCACTGAAGTTAATGGGAGTTTTGCTTCAGACTTCAGAGGAGCCACGATTTTCCCCCATATGTCTAGCACAGCAAAACATTATGTTATTTATAAGAATTTTAAAAATAATGTGCTGTTGATGTATAAATAAAAATATTAATATTGTTATTAATGTAACCAACATAGTCAATTTGCTGTTCACACCTTGAATTATTTAACCAGCTCCTAGAAAAATAGCAGGTGTCTCAGTCTGACTTTTGAGAAAAAAATAAATTGATTAAATGAGATTCAATACTCCTCAAGAATTAGTACACAATCAGAATTATACACAATTTATATTTAAAAAAATATTGAAGTTATTGTTGGCATCCTTTTATGAGCCTAATATTTGAAATGGTTTCAAGTAATTTCTTTTGAACATGGAATTCTTAAAGCCAAAGGGGGAGCTTTTTTTAAAGGCAAGATGGTTGTTAGGCACCTAACTCACATTGACTTTCATTTAGAGAGACAAGCTAGGTGAGGTTTCTCTAATATTCTGGGACTGACATGGCTACAACTACACTACATAGAACAATGGAAGAAATTGACTTTCAGTGGAGGCTAACAACCTAATAGGCTGCAGGGATGGGCTGTCCGTTGCTTCCCGCATCTCCCATTGGCTGGGAACAGTGAACCGCAGCCACTGGGAGCCGCAGGGGGTTGTGCCTGCGAATGGCCAAAGGGAACAAAATGTCTTGTGGCCTCACAGCGGATTACCCTGTTGGGCCATGTGCCGAAGACTGCTGACCCCTGATCTGGGCACTTAATTTAATTTGAAGTAAAATGTGATTGAACTGCAGTATGAGAAAAAGAAAGCGAGGATAAAGATGAACAATAGCATTATTTTGTTTGTAAGCTAGCAACTGCTCTTCAGTAGTATAAGCATCTGGTGGTAATTAGATTACTTGCAACCCATGTTTGTTAATTATAAGAACTGCAAAGAGTGAGAATAGAACAGATTCAGTATAACTGCTGGTGCAATGTGTAAGTAATACAAGTAGAGCTTCTCAATACACTACTCATATAGTATTAGAATTATGGAGCCAAATTCCTGCTACTGACTTTTACTGGGAAATACAGTTACATAATCACTTCAACTTCAACTAGTTTAGGCCATTTGCCTTTAGCTCTACATTCCAAATCCTTGTCCCTTTGACCAGCATTACTGTTTTTAAGAACATAAGAACAGCTATACTGGGTCAGACCAAAGATCCATTTAGCCCATATTCTGTCTGGCCAACAGTAGGTGCCCAGAAAGAATGAACAGAATAGGTAATCATCAAGTGATCTCTGTCATTCATTCCCAACTTCTGACAAACAGAGGTAAGGGATACCATCTATGCCCATCCTGGCTAATAGCCATTGGTGGACCTATCCTCCATGAACTAATGTAGTTTTTTCTGAACACTGTTATAGTTTTGGACTTTACAATATCCTCTGGCAAGAAGTTCCACAGGTTGACTGTGCATTGTGTAAAAAACCCTTCCTTTTGTTTTAAAACTGCTACTTATTAATTCCATTTGGACCCCTAGTTCTTTTGTTATGAGAAGGAGTAAACACTTCCCTATTTACTTTCTCCATACCAGTTATGATTTTATAGACCTGTGTCATATTCCCCCTTAGTCATCTCTTTTCCAAGCTGAAAAGTCCCAGTGTAATTCATTTCTCTTCATATGGAAGACATTCCATTCCCCTATATCTTTTTAAGAGATGGATCGACCACATCTGCATGTAGTATTCAAGATGTGGGTGTACCATGGATTTAAATAGAGACAATGATATCTTCTGTCTTATTACTTATCCCTGATGATGCCCAACATTTTGTTCACTTTTTGTGCTTTCGCTACACACTGAGTGAATGTTTAAGAGAACTATCTGCAACGGCCTTATCGTCCTTGAGTATTCCTTTAGCATCTCCATCGTCCATAGGCCCCATGGGTTGTTTAGCAGGTTTCCTGCTTCTGATGTGCTTAAAAAAAATTGCTATTACTTTTTAATTCTTTGGCTAGCTGTTCTTCAAATTATTTGTTGGCTTTCTTAATTATGTTTGTACACTTCATTTTCCAGATTTTATGCTCCTTTCTAGTTTCCTCATTAGGATTTAACTTCCACTTTTTAAAGGATGCCTTTTTTGTCTCTCACCCCTTCTTTTACTTTGTTGCACAGTGGCACTTTTTTGGTTCTCTTACTATGTTTTTTAATGGGAGTAAATATTTAAGTTGGGCCTCTATTATGGTGTCTTTAAAAAGTTTCCATGCAGCCTGATTTTACTTTTGGCACAATACCTTTTCATTTCTGTTTAACTAATTTCCTCAATTTTGTATAGTTCCCCTTTCTGAAATTCAGTGTTGGGCTGCTGTGGGATGTTAAATTAAATTATATTATGGTCCCTATTACCAAGCGGTCCAGCTATATTCACCTCTTGGGAAAAATCCTGTGTTCCACTTAGGACTAAATCAAGAACTGTCTCTCCTCTTGTGGGTTGTAGAACTAGCTGCTCCAAGCAGTCATGTAAAGTATCTCTGCATCTCGCCCTGAGGTGACATGTACCCAGTCAATATGGTGATAGTTGAAATCCCCCATTATTATTGAGGGTGGGTTTTTTTCTTGGTTTTTTTTAACAACTTATTTTCCTGAGCTTTTCACAGTCACTATCACTATCCTGGTCAGGTGGTTGATAATATATCCCTACTGCTATATTCTTCTCATTACAGCACAGAATTACTATCCATAGAGATTCTATGGTGCAGTTTGGTTCATTTAAGATTGTTTTGATTCTATTCTTTCTTTCACATATAGTGCCACTCCCCACACCAGCACAATCTGTTCTGTCCTGCTGATATATTTTGTATCCTGGTATTACTGTGTCCCATTGATTATCCTCATTCCACCAAGTTTCTGTGATGCCTATTATATCAATATTGTAATTTAATATTAGGCACCCTAGTTTACCCATCTTATTACTTAGACTTCTAGCATTCGTATAGAAGCACTTTAACAACTTGTCCCTTTTTAGCTGTCTGACATTACATGATGTAATTGAATGGGACTCTTTTTTTCATTTTACTGTTTCTTATCAGATCCTATCTGTATTTTATCATCTTCACCTCCTCTGTCTTCTCACTTCCTTACTAGAACATAGAGAATCTCCAATAGATCTTCCATTAAGGAATGTCTCTATCTGAACCACGTGCTCCTCCGCACCTCTCGACTTTCCCCCAGCCCTTAATTTAAAAACTGCTCTATGACCTTTTTAAGTGCTTCCATGTTGGTTTAGCCTTCCCGTTTAGGCTCCCCCTTCTCCCAAAGTTTCCCCAGTTCCAATAAATCTAAACCCCTCCTCCCTACACCATCATCTCATGCCCATTGAGACCCTGCAGTTCTTCCTGTCTAATTGGCCCTGTGCATGGAATTGGAAGCATTTCAGAGAGTCCTACCATGGAGGTCCTGGACTTCAATTTTGTACTTCACAGCCTAAATTTGGCCTTTCAGTCTTCTAGATTTGTTTATGTATAGATCACAATATACACACGGTATCATTTTATTATTATAAATGTTCAGCGGTTGACAATTTCATATGTTTAGGGTTTGTTGTTTTTTAAGAAAGCTCAAACCAGCTTTTTGTGTGTCTTCACAGTTTTGTACCTGCAAATAACTGCAACAGCAATACATTGTAGGTGCATATATTGGCATATAGACAAAGGATAGGTGGGAAAGTCTTACTGGATAGAAGGTGACCAATTAGTGGTGGATAGTTTTAGGAGCAGAGCCAAACAGAATTTTTTTTTTAATACTTTTTATAACAAATGGAGTTCCTACCTTTTTTGCACTGATCCTTAATTCTGAAATAAGGATGCTAGGCCAACATGGAAAGTAAATACATACCAAGTCAATACAGAAATCAGTATCAAACTCCTAGAGCGTATTATATATTCTCTTCAAAATCTTACCTCTTCACCTTTCTAAATTCAGTTTAAAAGATAGTCTGAATTTAGGCTACTGTCCAAAGTTACATCTAAACTTACCAAGCATACTGCTAACATGTTTTTACCTCCGTAGCAACTATCTTCACAGCATCAGATAATTTAGTGTTTGCTAAAGCACTATACCATTCAAGGACTAAGTAAAAAGGGTCAAAAACCTTGCCAATCAGACAATACTGCCCTTGACTGATGCATACTTTAAGATGGAATTGGTATGATACAGATTTGGACTACAGAATTGTAATATTATGAAACTAATCTACTTTTTTCACTGGGATATTAAGAATTACTAAAATATTAGAATATGTCCAGTTATTTGTCCTTCTCATATACGTTAGGGGCTAGATATTCAGCTGGGTAACAATTTCAATGGATTGATGCCATTTAAAATGGGCAGAGAATTTGAACATGTATATCATACATCTCATAACAAAGATACAGATATTTCATTTTATAGAAAGAGAAGAGTTCATTATTAAAAAAAAAAAAAAAAAAGAAAACCTTTAGGATTTCAGTTGCTTTTGCCCCTTCTTTTGTTTGTCCCTAAAACCGGGAGAATTCTATATCAGGTTCATACCATAAACATCAGATTCATGTTGTAATGCTAACGATCAAATATTAACACATAGACAAACTCTGGGAAACATTTCATTGCTGAAATATCAACTAGTTATTGCAATCACAAAAATCATTATTAAATAAGAAAACAGGGCTGCTTCTATTTTAATTTGTTGTGTAGAAAATTCATCCACTGAGAAACTCTCAAATGTACCTTTTCAACCACTTCATTAAAACACAAACAAACCACACCTTGTCATGGTCTTTTTTTTCAAATGAAAAGAAAACAAGAAAAAGTTTAGTCCATTTGATGGGACATCGTTTGGTCAATACAATGTATAACAGAAAAGCCAAGGTTTCTATAGTGTATGGGCATGCCTTCCTTCTAAATGAAAGTTCTGTAGAACGTGTTATACATTATATACTCGGAAAGTCAAACAGTTGTATCAAGATCAATTGAATCTATGATTCCAACAGTGGGAGAATGCTCTAGAAAAACAAATCTTAATGTTTTCATACTAGGTATTCTTTTAAACTCCTGCACATAGATGACAGAGTGGATCCCCATGTGTTTAGATGATAATATAGATATATCGAAGTTTAATTGTTGACTTCCTGCTGCTACTTTTATAAGCACAGAAGGCACTATAATCAGCAGACGCTGGGTTTCTGATTCACAAGTTCGGGTAAATGGATTGCATCCTCTATTGCCTTCTGTCTCCCAACCACATAATATGAATACGTAGTAGCTGAATGGCTTCTACAGCCACTGCTGGGCCTGAGGGTGGCATTCTGTTGGCATGCGCACTCTGCTCCAAGCCTAAGATTTCATTCTTAGTGCAACAGAGACGACGTACAACTGTTGATACGGGGGGAAGGCACAATTGAAAGTTCTGGGAAAGACATATTATCCCTGGCACAAACTGAGGGGTGGGACACATGACCTTGCCCATGTCTTGACTCTGGCTGAAACTTATTGCAACACAATCTCATCTCATCTTCTAGTTGTATATGTGGCAATCCTTCAAGCATTTGTAAAACACAGAACACAGTCAAACACAGAATACTAAAGAGATAAAATTAAAAAGACAACATATGATGAAAATTCAAGTTAAAATCTGTTCTCTCATAAGACATTTCTTCCCCACACCAAAATGTTCAGTTGCAGACAGATGCTTTTCCAAACGACTCCTATATGATTATTACTGAGGTTCACAGGACTAACGCTACAATCATTTCGCTGAGAATTTAGGGATAGTTGTTATTACTCTGAAGATGCATTACAGAGTTGGTTTCAAGGGCAGCTGGTTCCCAGACTGGTCACTAGGCAACCCAGCAGACTCAGCTGGGTGCAATGAGCCCCCTCCAAAGCAGTTATGCTTCCTAATTTGCCATGGGAGCCAGCAGTATGCTGCATGAGCCTTGCAGAAGCAGTATTGTGGCTCCTGGACATGTACCATGCCTGCTTACTGTGCTTACCCTCCTCTCACATCTGCTTCCTGTTCCAAACTGATTCCAGTCCTTGCTCCAAGCCCTGCAACAGTCCCAGCCTGTACTGCTCCATTCTGGTGACCGACTCCAGGTCCTGACATGTGCCTGCCTCCTAACTATGACTTCAGCTTAGGCTTCTGACTCCACTTCTGGCCTTCGGCTTGGCCTCTTAAGCATGACTCTGCCTTCCCCCTTCAGCTGGTGCCATATTCCTGGATCTACACATGTGATTACCTGAACTGCCACCACAATCACCGGGCAAAGTCCTACTTTACCAGCCAGGTAGGCTGTCCATGGTAAGGCAGTGGATCCCATAAAAATGAGGAAGATTCTCAAGATGGAACAATAATCTTAATTTAACTGTCTTAGGAAATATGGATTTCAACACCCCACACTCTACTAGCCTAGAGTACAAATACTCAGGTTTTATGTAGGTTGAGTGAGTTTCCTATTAAATATATTTATTTATTTATTTAAAAATTGAAGAGTCACTGTTATTAAAAATGATGGGCTCAATTGTGCTTTTAACGCGCCACCCTGCACTGGATGCAGCGGTGTCCTACTCCAGGAGAAGAATCAGGAGTCAACATGACTTCCTTAGGCTACAGCTACACACTGTGGGGAGCTCCCTCTGAGTTCAGGCCTAAAAATGTCTAGACATTGTTCTAACCAATCACAATGAGGAAAGGCATCTTGTTCATAGAATTATAGACTATCAGAGTTGGAAGGGATCTAGTCCAACCCCCTGCTCAAAGCAGGACCAATCCCCAATTAAGTCATCCCAGCCAGGGCTTTGTCAAGCCTGACCTTAAAAACCTCTAATGAAGGAGATTCCACCACTTCCCTAGGTAAACCATTCTGGTGCTTCAGCACCCTCGTAGTGAAAAAGTTTTTCCTAATATCCAACCTAAACCTCTCCCACTGCAATTTGAGACTATTACTCCTTGTTCTGTCATCTGGTACCACTGAGAACAGACTAGATCCATCCTTCTTGGAACCACGTTTCAGGTAGTTGAAAGCAGCTATCAAATCCCCTCTCATTCTTCTCTTCTGCAGACTAAATAATTCAAATTCCCTCAGCCTCTCCTTACAAGTCATGTGCTCCGGATCCCCAATAATTTTTGTTGCCCTCCCTTCCGGACTCTTTCCAATTTTTCCACGTCCTTCTTGTAGTGTGGGGCCCAAAACTGGATACAGTACTCCAGAGCAGGCCTCACCAATGCCAAATAGAAGGGAATGTTCACATCCCTGGATCTGCTGCCAATGCACCTACTTATACAGCCCAAAATGCTGTTAGCCTTCTTGGCAATGAGGGCACACTGTTGACTCATATCCAACTTCTCATCCACTGTAACTCCTAGGTCCTTTTCTTCAGAACTGTTACCTAGGCTCTTGGTCTCCAGTCTGTATGGGATTTTTCCATCCTAAGTGCAGGACTCTGCACTTGTTCTTGTTGAACTTCATCAGATTTATTTTGGCCCAATCCTCTAATTTGCGTAGGTCGCTCTGTATCCTATCCTTACCCTCCAGCGTATCTACCACTCCTCCTAGTTTAGTGTCATCTGCAAACTTGCTGAGGATGCAATTCACATCATACTCCAGATCATTAATGAAGATATTGAACAAAACCAGCCCCAGAACCAACCCTTGGGGCACTCTGCTTGATACCAGCTGCCAACTAGACATGGAGCCATCGATCACTATCCATTGAGCCTGATGATATAGCCGCTTTCTATCCACCTTATAGTCCATTCCTCCACATTCTCCCACTTAGGCATGTGTATTGGGTACAAATATTCTCTGGCCCTATATTAGTAACAAGATTATCAACTGTCCTATTCCCCTGTGCAGGGAGTAAGGAGCCCACCATATCCTGTTTGTGGAATACCAGTATTACTGGTCTGCACCTATTTGGGAGGACATGCTTTGTGGGATTAGTACTCCCTGCCTCTTAACAGGTGGACAGGGAGTAGGAGGAGAGAGGCAAGGAATAGACAAAGTCTTGACTCTCTCTACTCCTAAAACACTAGCCAATACAAAGGGGAAAGTAATTTGCTTTGCCAAGAGCCATAGCAGCATCAAGGAAAGACCAAGGAGTGATTTGTGACTTTCAGAGCAATGATTCCACTCCTGGGCTGCTATACCCTACCCCTTACTATGGGCTCAGAGCAACATTTAAGAGTGATTTTGAATTAGTATACACTCACTGATTCCCAAGGTAGTATGAACTCAATATATGCAAATTAATAAAAGGTATTAGAGCTCTCTGAACATAGTAATGGCCTGTGTTCATCTCCAGCTATGAAAGGACAGCTGTGTGCCTGCCAGACTTGCCTCTACAGTCTTCTGGAAGCAAAACATTTCTCATATGGAATATTACAAATTGATGGGAAAAGCACAAGTAGCTAATAAATAAGTACATTTAAATTCTTTATTATATTATCCATTGAAACCAAGAAAACTTTGAGGATAAATAAGAATAAAACTATTATTAGATACATTTAAAAAGAAGAAAATAAATGTCAGCTTTCATATTGCCACATAAGATAGAAGAAAGATCCTGATACACACTTTCTATACTCAAAATTAATTTGCTTTGTTCATATACCTCTGGCACAGAGGCCCAACAAAAGGTTATTCTCGATACTGGTTATCTACACACTATCTCTAGTTAATTTTCAGGTTTCTATTACAATGATTCTAGTGCACTCATTTATTGCTTGCAAAATAGAGCAGAGGGCTGATAATACAGATGTCCTGAGAATAAGAAAGCCATGTACAATTAGCATGTACTAATTATTACACTATATAGTATCTACCACTATAATCTGTTTTCTTATGATTTCCCACTTAATCTGATTATTTCCATGTAGCATTACAACTACTAGACAAAAAGTATGAGCAATAATTACCAAAATGGTAAATATAAAGTACTTCATGTAGCTTAAAACATGAATTCCCACTTCCTCATAACTGTAATTATAATTTTCTGAAAAACGTTCAAAAAAATGAAGTGACGGAATCCTAAAGCTCTTTGGGGGGTTGGAGGGAGGAATCATACACTTCTAAATAATAAACATTTAAAGTAAACATAAATAGTCAAGAGGCTCTAAAATACTTCAGAAATAGATCCTTTTTGAAGTTGTTCTATTCTCTCACAGATATAACAGTATCCCTATACCATCTTTTCAAAATGTTCTGCTAACATTAGTAATGTAAACAGATCTGACATATTATTGCAATAACGCATCAAAATGAAAAACTTCAAGTAAAGGTTATTTTAAGAAAATAGTGCTTATAAAACAAAGAAAGCAAGTGAAAAGATAGAGCTGCTCTCTAATTTTTAGGAAGCAGGTTTTTTTATTCTGCATACACTGGAAAATTTACTCTCTCAACAAATGTTTTGCATTTTCATGACTTGTGTTTAGCCAAATGAAGACATCAGATGTAGGCAGGATGTGCAGTGCCATTCACCTATGAAATCATGACTTCAGTGGTATTTATGTATGCATTGGGGTGAAGTATCAGGCTACTGGAGAAGTGGTTTCAAACTGTACTATAAGTAAAAAAAATCTTAATGGTTTTCATTTTTTGTTATTTAAAAATATGTTTGTATTTTGGAACTGATTTCTGTTTGGGGTTTAATCATTTCACTAACAAGTGGCTTTAGAGAAAAAGTTAACAAATATATTAAAAGCTGACTAAATCAAGAGGACTCCAGATAAATAACAGCATCAAAACACTCAGAATAAACCACATTAGACGACATGTAATCCAGGCACTATACTTATATAAAAATCTGTACTTTCTGCGGAACTTACACCATATATCTCTTCAAAGTATTATGCCTTTCATCAAAGACATCTTCAGCTATAAATGTACCCTGCCCAGCTTCCTATCTGCTTGATCAGAAAAAGTTTCCATTACAGCAGTAATGAATGGCATGTGTTTAGAAGCAGCAATACACATTCTTTATATTACACTTTATTCTATTATTACTCATAGTGTCATCAGAACTAACGAAAGTGCATTCTGAGTCCACTTTCGTTAGATGGCAGAAAAAAACCTGATGGCTAGGGGGATTAAAGTAGGGCATATTTTTCAACTGAACAGCAAATAAAAGGCCAATACTCCTTATATGTTATTATGATAGATTTATTTATGCTTCTCCATGATATAGACAGATAATTGATCATAGCATAAGCAGGTGTGTCATATGCAGAATTCTGAAGCCCAGAGACCCAACTAAAGGCACATCTATATTGCACACTCTTTGGTGGCACGTAGAGTACATAAACTATATACAGCCATATCACAGGTATAAACAGCTGTGTAGATGGTGAGGAACTGTTTAAGTGAGTAAAGACACATCTGAACGCTGTCAGTATGTATCCATCATGGGTTGCTCCACTCATCATTTGTCTGACACCTCCTCCTGACCACTAAGGAAATTAGTGCTTGAGCTCAATGCCCCATTCTGCCATTTGCTTGCTATCCGTGCTCTCTCTCTCTCTCTCTCTCTGATCCACAGGCCCTCTTTCCCTTCCGGAAACCAGAGCTGTCCTCTTGTGGCTCACCCCTCCAGCCAGATCATTATAGTGGTTTTTCGTTCCAGGGGTGAGTGCATCAAGGTTCTTGCTCTGCAGCAGTCTAGGAAGTTGTTTGCTTCACTGCCTCACAGTGCCACTCCCACAGCAACTTGAAGGGTCGCCTGGGCCTACCTTCCACTCTGGATTCTGGCTCAGGGACCCTCAACACAGCAGCCAAGGTTTGTTCCCTGCACCTTGCTGCTTTGTCCTGAGTCACTTCCATACCTCCTGGCCTTTCCCACTCCTGTGGGTTTGCCAGTCTCTTCCCTTCCTCCTTCCAGAGGGTAAATATAGGAAACTCATCTCTGAGACCTCCAAACACTCCTCCCTCTTCCCAGGGAGTGACTGCAGCCTTTCCCAACTGCTTCTTCTGTTGCCAACCTCCTGGCTTTTGGAGAAGCCCCACTCATCTGTCACAGGCAAGCTTCTCTCTAGTTAGCTGCCTCCAGCCCAAACGCCCCTATTCCAGCCAAATTTGCTGATTGGGCCCATCTAATCTAATTTAGCTCTTACTGGGCTAGTGCGGGGAACACACCCCATCACAGTACCCTACATGGCTCTCTGCAGTATCGTCCCTTGTCTAAATGGCTATTTTAGCAGTATAGAATCCTGCTGCCTCCTTCCTGCTAGTGCATTTCCCTGCCATAGGGAGCTTCTGGAGCCTTTTCCCACTGCCAGAGCCCTTCACTGGGGCAGGCACTACACATACTCTATACTCCACCTCAGAGTGTGTACAGCGTACACATAGCCTGAGAGACGTCCCTTCTTTTGGCCATAAAAGAAGCCCAGAAGTTGTTGCTGGCCCCAAGTCTGCTGCCTTCTCCACTGATGAAAAACTGAATGTGCAGGTGGTGAGCCATTGTTTCTAGAGGAAACCAGAGATCATGCCCTACTGGGGTGAAAAAAAAAATCTAGTCCCTGTTCTACAAATAATTTTTGCCAATCAGGTCGTTAAAACTTAGACTAACATTCCAACCAATAACTTCTTTTCTTTGGTTACTGTTTCATTCCATTCCCACCAGATTTCATTCACTCAGCTCCAGACCATTTCCAACCAAGCCATGGGTTTCTTGCTAATTGGATAACAACAATGTGATGGATTCATATGAAACTTAAATCTCAATTCAGTTACATGACAAAAAAGCAAGTTCAATCCTCACATAATCAGATAACAGTTTCATTGATATTAAGGACAGAAAGGCCATTTTGATATCTAGCCTGGCCTCTTACATAACACACTAATAAACCAGAAGATTTAAGAAAGAGGAACTTCTTCTTAAGGGTCAGCAACAAACTAACTATGTCTATATGCAAGACAAATACCAACCACTGAGTATAACTGACAAATGTACATCCTGAACCAGCCTCTACATCGCAATATCATAAAGGTATTAATAAATTGGATTTAGTTTACAGAAAAGTATCTAAACTAAGTAGAATTGATTGAAGAGCTGACATAAGGAAGGATTTGGATGTGGATTAGAGCTGGTCAAAAATGGGAAATATTTGTGTGTAATCTTCACTCATCTGTAAAGTGTGTAGGTTGAATAGAGTAATATATTGGTTGAATGATGATGACAAAAGGAAAGAATAATAGATTACATATGTTTCAAACCCAGAATAGGAGAAATTGTTTAACACAGCCCTAGTGAGCATAATTATGAAAAAAAGAATAAAAGTCAGAAAAGGAAAATGTATGCTGAATAACAGAATCTATTTCTTAATGTCATAGTCTATTAGACTGGGGAGGAAATCTCCAGTATGAATTAATAGAAACTTTATTGGTAGGGTTATTTAAATGTAGATTGAAGGAAGCTTTTCAGAATATGCTAAATCTTGCATTGCTGGAGAACAGAATTAGAGCTGAGTAAATCATATGTAATTAATATATTGTAATGTATTAATTTTGCCTTTTTTCTGTTCTTTGGAGGTCCCCACAGTGAAATGAAAAATTATCAGATTATTTGGTATGAAATATTATTGATGAATTTCTTCAGCATATAATTTTTTATAGAAAACAAGCTGTCAGAGAAATTCCTGATTTGTGCTCTCTTTTCAAGAAGTCACTTGGTATTGTTTCTACTTCCTGGTAAACAGCCAAAATAATGCAGACTGAAAATTGAAAATGCTACTGTAACACATATCATTCAAAATTTACATTCAGTCAACGTTCAAACATTAGAGATATGGCTATTTAGGGGTATTCCATGCTGGTAAAACTTGAGCACAGCAACAGTCACAGAAAGCGAGTAAGAATCGCTAATGTAGCTGAACAAATTTTCACTTTCAAAATCAAATGAATACTTACTGAGAAACATTTCACTGTTCCTTTCACATTCAGCTGAGCTGACAAGTCTTTCCTATCTCATGTTCCCATTATTCGGTGAGTGGACAGTTTATCTGAGGGTATGTCTACTGGTAGCTGGAGCTTCTGTGCTAAAAATAGCAGTGTGGCTGCAGTAGCTTGGGCTAGATCCCAAATAGGTACCTTGAAGGTTGCGCATGATTATCCTGGGAAGGCTAGCTTGAGTCACTGTGGCCACATTACTATGTTTGGCATGCTAGCTCCTGCAGAGCAAGCAGATATCTATCTACCCACACCTAGAAACACGCTCCTAGCTGCAGTGTAGACATATCCTGACATATTTGGTCCTCTTTAAGTGATTCACAGGCCCTGATCTTGTAACACTGACCCATGCGGGAGTTCAGGAACCACGAAGATGCTGGGTTGTCATAGAGCTCATTACAGAAAAAAGGCTTAAGACATGAATATATTAAAATGGGTGGCTACAAAAGTCCAGAATTCACATGCAAAGTGAAAATAAATGGTATGTTTCTCTCTTTTTTTAATCATGCAACAGTCACTTTGATGAAAAATATGGTGG
Source organism: Dermatemys mawii (assembly GCA_007922305.1). Taxonomy (NCBI): domain Eukaryota; kingdom Metazoa; phylum Chordata; order Testudines; family Dermatemydidae; genus Dermatemys; species Dermatemys mawii. Next base: position 12,570,974 of record ML677353.1, read on the forward strand.
TAAATTATAGGAAGTGGTGAATTCAATTTATTAGAGCTTGAAAATGAAATTTTGCTTCTTGCAGAAGCAATGTCATATCAAATGTGGAACTTTTATCACCCAAGATTCTGTGGACTTAAACTTCATTGTTTCATATATGCAACATTTTGCATAGTGCTACCCATAATGTCTGAATTGTATTCTGCCTTGAAAAGATACATTCTATCAGCTTAATATGCTATTTGATAAGGCGAGGCTGCCTATCCATTAAATAAGGCCATTTGGAGGGGTTTAATACATGTCTTTATCACTTGATGTCTAGTTCTTCACTGCACACTATATTTCTTAGTGCACATTACTTCAATATTGATGTAAACTGGAAATAAAGGCTATAGTAACTTAAATAAAAGACGCAAAATAAAGTGGTTACACTTGCCTTGAGACAGAATACCACACCTAACCTAATTAAGTATGCTTGTCTTATGTGGTGACACTTTCTGAAGCATAGTCAATGATACCAAATATATAAGAGTGCGTCCCCAGACTGACAAACATAAGAGCTTATGATTTGGGTTTCAGCTTTAGCATTTTGAAATGCTGAGGACATTACTTGAAACCATTTGGTGATCTATAATATTTAGTCAGCCTAGCTGCCTGTAGTAATTTGCATAATATTGTTCACTATGCATAGTACTAATTTTTCTTTCAGTGGAAAGCAATGTCTTTTTTATGACACGCAGAGCAAGGATATAGATACAACTTAATCTGCAGTTTTTGCTGTTGTTTTTTTTTAAAAGAGGAGCTTAGCTACAAAGAGCAGAAGCAGTGCCATTACACTGTACTATTTAAATTCCACTCTGGTTTGGTTTAGGACATTTATAAAAATGAAGTGGGTTCTTGATATTTCCCCCACGTTCATACTAGTGACTGGAGATGGCTGGTGTTTTGTGGCTCCTATTGTTATTGACTGGAAGTATGCAGATACACTGCCTTTAATAATCACTGTGAACCTCCCCACACACAACAGGTAGATGAGTAATAGACTACAAGGTGGTAAGCAGTAGAAGAAAGGACATGCAAACTCACATCACACAGAGAGACTTTCTAAACTAATGGTTCTTTGTAATTTTATAGGTCTCCACATAGGTATTCAGGCTTGACAGAAATTTTTTATTTTGTTACTATTTTGATGGATAATATAGATGTTTATATTAAATATATTTTCAAAATTTGTGTCCATTTAAATTTTCACAGTTCAGGGAAATTATGGGGGAGACAATAATTATTTAATGACAAAAATTGAGATTCAAAAAGTTAAACCTTTATAACCATTAAAACACAAATTGTTAACATCACATGTTAAAATATACAAATTTTATGTCCTTAAATCAAATGCTAATAAGTTCTCAAACAACATTTTTCTTACTTTGCTTCTCTGTAAATTCTGTTCATTATTGATGGAAATACTTTTCTGTCAGTTTCTGTGCATATGGAGAAATTGATGTCCACCATTATTTACTGATGAAAATTGAATCCTACCAAGCTCCCAAAGGGACACATGTTTTCCAAAAAGTTTGAGTCAATTTTTTGACAATCAAAAAATGTTTGTATTTGACCAATGTCCAACAGTGTCTCTAGGACTACTAAAGGGAGCATGTTACTATCAGTCCTTGCCATAGCTTCAGAATAGATACAGCATGGACTCCCTACTGCTCTGCCCTGATGCCTGCACATGACCTTACCCTATCCACACACACACACACACCCCCCTCTCTTTACTCATAAGTGCTGTCAGGACTGCTAGCAGTCCTCCCAGCCCCTCTGCATTCAAGGATCATAGACAAGAAAGCACAAGGAAATGAAAGGTACATTGTTATAGCTTATGTGTGCTGGAGTAGACATAATTTTCTTCATAATTTCCCATATTTCAACCAACAAGAACAGTCTTTTCATGAAGAAAAAGGTTCATGTTGGTTGGAAAAAAGCTGGTAAAATAAGACCTTAGGTAATAAAGTCTAAAACTATTTGTCATATGACAAATACAATGTATTTTTGTATGTCCTGGATTTATTCTTTATAGTGCATGCAAATTTGCATCAGAGACAGTTGTAATATTAATTTAGGGGCATGCAAATCCCGACACCCTGATTGGGGGCCACGGTAGACTATCCAGTGCAGTTCTGCTGTCTGAGGCTGGGGGAGTAGGATTTTGGAGGTCCTGAGAATGGATCATTTATCATAAAACACAAATGGATTAGCTCATCTAATATCACCCCTTAGATGTTGGCTGCTTATTGGTCTTTATGAAAGCTATATCTGAAGAGAGCACCCTTTCTGAGAAAACCATCTGATTGCCAGGGTTTTTACAAGTAATCCAAAGGCCAGCCACATCCTATAATCACATCTACTGGTTTGTATTTCTTTCAGAGAGTGACCTATTCTAAAATCAGACAGCCTTTAAATAGACTAAAAAGTGTTTTCTCAATGTGCTTCTTCGAAACACCTACTGTGGTTCTACAAGCTGTCCCTTTTAAATGAATCACAGGCAACTGTCAGGATGTCACTGTGATCTATCCCATTGCTAGCTCTCATGGTAAATGATACTCATCATTCTTCTTTGAAAAAAAACTGCAGATGGAGAGTTTTTGATGTTTTCAGTGCAGCACATTTGCTGATTCTTTCCTTTCTCCTCAAGAAAAGATCTATATTACATGCAGGAGGTCCAGTTGTATGGCTCTTATTTTGCTTTTTATTTTATTTTATTTTGTTCTAGGCTTCCTTTAGCTCACTGTTACACATGGGAATGAGGGTGGGATGTTGCCATATAGATAGATATCTATATACATATAGATATCTATCTATATGGCAATATCCTCATTGAAATCTTCTTTGACAGCCAAAGCTTTTTGAGCATGATCTTGTCCTCACTGATAGATATAAGCATGTAGCCACATAGTTGCTAAAAATAGATATTGCCTATGCCTACCCAAGTACAGTGCTCAAAATGCAAAGGCCCAGGTTTTTAAAGGTATTTTGGCTGGTTTAGCAGCGCAAGTTATTTTCAAAAGGGATTTAGGAGCCAACATGTCATGGACTGTCAATTGGATTTTGGCTCCGAAGTACCTAAATCCCTTTGGAAATGAGAGATACTCCTAAATCAGGTAGGCATTGCAACCCTAAATGTGCTGCAATGCCTAAATACCTTAAAAATTCTTGGCCAAAGTGCCTGATACACCCACAGACAAGAGGAAGGAAAGCCAAAATCTTAATAATGGTTTAATCCTACATACAGAACACTCCCAAGGGAAACACTTACTTAACAGGAACAGTTATATTGACTTCAGTGGCATTCCACCCAGCAGTAAATGCTGGTAGCAGATAGGGTTACTAACTTTGGTTGGATGAAATCCTGAAGGTTTCATCACATGACATTCATTAATCTTTAATTCCTGGAGGCTCTAGGACATTCCTGGAGGGTTAGCAACCCAGAGTCCTGAATGACTTAATTATTTCCATACAATTCCAATATAATATAATTTTCAGACTTTGTAACGGGCAAGGATTTATATATATTATTACGGCTCATGTTAGAATTGTACCAAACAACCAGCAGCATGTCCTAACATTTTAACAGCATGAATATTCACACATATGACATTGCTTCGGTCGATCATTTTAATATATTACTTTCCTTTTGATTATCTGACTGCCTGAGAGCATTACACTACAGCATGTTTTGGTTTTATCTTAGGAAAGTATCAGCAAGGCTCCGAACTCATATGCAGCTCTAGTTTATATGAGTAGTCCCATTGTCTTCAAAACATTAACAGTTGCAGAGGTGGGCCCTACCAGCCTGATCCAGCTCCTATTAAAGTTAAATGGAAACACCCCGATTAAATTCACAGGCCCACGTTTCCTCACAAAGCAGAGAGACAGAATGGCTCCGAAGACTTCACTGAGAAAGAAATAGGAGGCAATAAATGCTAAAAGAATGATTATCCATAGAAACTGAAATGTGCTATTGGACATTAGAGCTATTTGGAGTAGATACTGGAATGGCAAGTAGAAAAAGATTATATGCAAAAATGGGTTTTTCCTAACAAGGACATGGAATACTTCTTACTGTCTATTTAATAGAAGTCTTATATGAATGGTAAAATCAGTCAAGAAAACATGAGAAAAATGCATAGTTGAAAAAAACCTAATCCTGAGAAGCACTCAGTACTTCTTTGGGAGTGCTGACTGCCTTGACACCTGGAATTAAGGTACTACACCTATTAGGACACACAAAAAAGGAGATAAGCATGTGATCTCACAAGAACTATGTGGCAGGCCATTTTTTAAGGTTCATACCTTACTCTTAATAAAACAAATGGGGCACTGGAGTGAGCGAAATGAAGAATGTGGCTGGTATTGATTGCAATTTGCCAGAAAAAAAAAAGAAAAAGATTTTGCCTGTCTGTAAGTAGAATCAAACATTCTTCCTACCCTGCATGTTATAAAATGCTATTCACTAATCTCTGAAGACAGAATGAAGACTTATGTTAAATTAAGGGCCATGCATAATTCATGAGGTTTAGAGTTTCCTCTATTTGCAGCAGAGTTTTTCAAACCAGGTTTATTTCGCCAGGTAAATAATTTATGTTACTTCTGTTTCTAGGAATAATGTGCTCACTCTTCAGAGAAATGCAGGCTACACTAGGACACATGTGCACCTTCCTGAGAATTCAAACCAAGCTGTCCAAAAGGTGGTCATTTATATGATCACACTGCCAGAAATGAGCATTACAGTTTGTTTTGGGATTTTTTTTAGTAGGTTGGTTTTGTGTTTTATCAAGAGCTATTCAAAATCCTAGAGATGAATAAATAATTCAGATAAAGACATGCTGATTTGCTTTAGCTATAAAATATGAAAATAACTATAAATATGCAAAAGTAAAACAGGCCTCTACATATCAGATGCACCAGCCCCATAACTGATAGATTAGATCTTTAGACAAACAGAAAGCAGCAACAATTGAACTACCAGCATTTGCAGCTGGGGTCCTGATGTCTGGAGGAAGTGTCTTAAGTCAGTGCAGCTGGTGTATGCACTAAGGAACAACCCTCAACGTATGCACTGCCTTTTTATTATCCCACTTTGTTGATAGGGTCCACCAGCAGGGGTACCCCGTTTTTCTTATCTGCTCCAAGACTGGAGTCCTTGTATACCATTATGTGTAACCATCTCACAGGAGCGGGGGAAATCCCTCATAAAGCCCTATAGCTCTAACTTTGAGATAGCAATACAGGAATGATCCTTCATTGAATACCAGTAGTGTCCTATCTGTACAAAGGAAGTAAATACAAACTGGAAGCTTAATAGCTATTAAGACAGGATGCTTTTTAGGGCATCATAAAGTTTGGGGGATTTAAATATTTCAATTTTAAGAAAAATTATCCTTCCCAGGTGAATAATGAGGTTGGAATATCAGAAAAATGCTTAAGAGGAGAAATCCTTTTCTTAAATCATCTAAGTTATCTCAAAAGATACAGGAGGTTCCACCAGTTCCTTCAAACATAATAACCTTGCTGAAGAAGGGATTAATCTCATCTTAAGCAAACTGCTGAAGAAATGATTTATATATTATGTCACCTTCATATCCAAACTTTCTTCTTCAGTTTCTGCAGAAACAAGAGAAGACCTGAAACATCAGGTAAGGCTGAGCTATCATATACAGAAATGAGACAGGTGCCTCCAAACTACCTGCCTCAGGCAGATGCTCTGACATGAAACAGGAGGATCCATGCTCAATCCTGCTGTTTGTTTCCATACAAGTGCTACAGCTGGTCAATATAGCTACTCCCCATTTTTTATTATTACCTAGCAGTCTTAGCTCATGAGTCTAGCGTGCATGTCCCATTATGCAGTATTATTGGTTAGGCTTCCAGAGCTACAACCCTCCTTCAGAACACAGCAAAGAGTATGTTAATAAAGTGTGCAGATGACCCAAAACAGGGAGGTATTTTCATTAATGACATGAATAACAGAGTGAAGACTATGCTGATAACATTTGCAAATGACCGCAAGCTAGCAGGGGTTGTAAGCTCTTGGAAGACAGGACTAGAGTTCTAAATGACTGGATAAATTGGACAACTGGTCTGATATCAACAAGATAAAATTCAATAAAGACAAGTACAAAGTGCTTTGTTTAGGAAGGACAATATCAAATGAAAGACTACAAGAAAAGGGGAATAACTAGCTAGGCAGTAATGCTGCACAAAAGAATCTGGAGGTTGTAGTGAATCACAAGTTAAATATGGGCCAACAATGTGATACAGTTGCAAAAAATATTACTATCATTCTGGGGTGCTGTCCCCTCCTATTTCTTGCAGAAGTAGCATGGAGTCCACCAGGTGTGCTCTCAGCGATGCTTTATTTCAATTTCCCTTCACCAATATCACCACAGTCTCCCAGGCTTCTGCCCATTTATAAGCTTTGCCAAGCTTTCGGCCCTGTCAGCAGGACCTGAGGGGAACAAAGGTCTCCCTCCTCTGAGCCCTCTGTGTGACTAGTACCAGCAACCGCTGTTCCTCTCTCTCGCACCCTTACACTTCTTTCCTGTGCCTATCAACATGAGGTGATGGGGCCAATTGAATGTTTACCCCACCCAGCCCATTAGCCTTCTTATATCACTACCCCAATCAGCTTCTCCTGGGGCACTAATTAGCCTCCAAGCGTTCAGAGTACAGGGTCACCTAGTCACTCCTGGCTCCACCTTGGTTTCATGGCCTGACAGGAATATCAGTTGGCAGCTCCTTCGTAGAGCCCTGAGCATAGAGGTGATTCACTCCCATCCCAGGTGTCGGTCCCTTTTGCAGTGTGAGGGAGACCCTGGTGCATGTCTATTTGCAGTGCACCAGGTTGTGACCCCTTTTCCAGCTCCTCCAAAACCTCCATTTGAGGGTCTGGTCGCACATTCCCCTCACCTTTTCATATACGCACACCCTATACATGGCCCCCCCAAAGTTGTGAGGTCTCCTCATCAACCTCCCCCTGGAGTTGGCCAAAGAGGCTACCTACTATACCAAGAGAAGCATTCTGGATGGGGAGCTACTCTGACTATGGGGCCTACTTCCATTCCTCCTTTGTTTCACGCATCCAGGCAGAGCTCCTCTGGGCAGCGTCTGCTGGCTCCCTAAACACCTTTGAGGAGCAGTGGGCACTGTTTGGGGTTCTCTGCTCAGTGTCCCCCTCTGGATCCCTGATTTTGAACCTATAACCTTTACTCCCATTCCCATTTAATCATTAGTGGTCGCACCTGATCATTGAAACATGGGTTTAGTGGCTCCTCCCCTTAGGTTGGGGGAGGGGCCCTCTGATAAGGATGGGCTTGTGCCCGCTCCTTTCCCAGAATTCAATATGTACCCCCTCCTGGCCCTCTGTCACATGCATATTAACAAGAGTGTTGTCTTTAAGACACAGGGGGTATTTGTTTCTCTGTACTTGGCACTGGTGAGGCCTCAGCCAAAGTATTTTGTGTCCAATTTTTTCGCTCCATGCTTTAAGAAGGATGACAAGTCGGAGAGGGTCCAGACAAAAGCAAGAAAAAAAGATTAAAGATTTAGAAAACCTGACCTAAGAAGAAATGTTAAACAAATTGGGCATGTTTTAGGCTTGAGAAAAGAAAACTGAGGGGGAACCTCATGAGAGTCTTCAGCTATTTAAAGGGGTGTTATAAAGACGACTGTGATTAATTTCTTTTTGTGTCCCACTAAAGATAGGACAAGAAGTACTGAGCTTAATCTGCAGAAGGAAGATTTAGGTCAGATATTAGGAAAAACTTTCCAACTATCAGAGTAGTTAAATACTAGAATATGTTACAAAAGGAGATTGTGGAATCCCTGTCATTGGAGGATTTTAAGAACACGTTAGACAAACACCTGACAGGGATGGTCTAGAAATATTTGGTTCTGTCTTAGTGTAAAGGGACAGACTAAATGACCTCTCAAGGTCCCTTCCAGTTCTGTTTCTATGATTCCTTGAAGAGTAAGATTAAAATACAGTACAGTCTTAACAACATGGATAATAAACTTGGACCAATTACATGAAAATAAGTAATAGAAGTGTAAAGTTAGTTTGTGGTGGAATGATCAAATGCACATGTGGGAACAGCAAATCTTTGGAGGGAGCTCAGATTGAGGTTTAGTTTTGTTATTTAAGTTAACAATAAAGGCAAAGCCAAAGGGGAGAGTAAATCCAGATAATATTCAGAAGGTGTATGCTACATTTGGAGCAACCAGGAATACTACCTATTTAAGCAGTCTTAACAGTAACTTTTTCAAGGAATGATGTTTATTAACTATGCATTTTATAATCATCAGCTTTGTTTGCAAAATTGTTGTGCATGTACTATGGTCAGTAGTGCCTCAGAAGCTCAAAGAGATGGAATCTAATAGTGCAAATTCCCTCCTCTCCTATATGCTTTTCCATGCACATTTAAGCTTCACTATTTCATCTATCAAAAATGTTGAGAAACGAACGTCATAACTTGACATCTCAGGGACTAGCCCTAAGGTCTGCAGAGTGCACTTCACGACTAAATATTAAAAGCTTGATTTCTCACTGGAAAGAATATCTGTTTGATCATCAGTAATGGCAATATTATCTAGTTCAGAAAAAAGCTGTATGAGATGGACATATATCAGCAAGAAAAAAGAAGGATGAAATTGGATTTTGATAATTTGGAATTAGGTTTAATGCCATGGTGATTTCAGGTTATGAACAGAGACATTAAACTCAAACCTTTCTCTCTATAGTTTACAGTTTTGGAATTTTAAAAAAATCTTATAAAATTCTGTTTCCAAATATTTCTATATTTGTGATGATTAAAAGTCTACTGAAGACTCTACCATATTAAAAATTCTCCCCTTGGGTTACAGAAAGACTATGATTATAAATAGGCTTTATTGAGTCCTTTGCTATTTCAGAAATTTGCCATTTGTATTAAAAATGTCTCCCTTTACAGTCTTTGGATGTATAATAATAAAACAATGGAAAAGAAATTAAACTGGTATAATTCACTGTTACTTTACCACTATTAGTGGAGCTCTTCAGAGTTACACCACCTGAGAATCTGGTCCATTCGTTTGTTTTTAAGGGTATGTGTGACAGCCTATACTACTATGGTCACCACTTTTTTACCAGACTATGATAAATTTTGTACAAAGTATAGCTTGTGAGGTGTCATTTAAAGAGGCATAACCTGCTGAATATCATTGTCCTGATAAAATATGTGCATCAGCATTTTATGTAAAGTTAAAAGGTTCTACTGTATGATTGTTACTGAATTATGTTGTAATTCTGGGTAAAACCTACAAACCAGTTTCTCATAGACAAATACACACTAGTACTCCAGCCAGCTGTTAGAGGGCCATCACTTACTTTAGCAGCCATTCTCCAGCAATGGGATGGTGTGAATAAGAAATTTACATTGCATCACAGGAACGTCTTAAACCTCATGTCCAAAATGAGTATATGTCATCATAAATCAGCAAGGACATTTATAGCACAAGAAACTGAGATATAAACAGGAAGGAAAATATTAGACTTCGCCTCTCCTCCCAGCTCTCAGCTCATGACATCAACAACTCTCAAAGAACTGAACTAAGGAGGAGTGGACCCAGGCTGAAGAGACACCCAGCTTGTGAAATTTACAACAGCCTATGGTGACAAAGCCCTTGCTTTTAAGGTCACTTAGCTTGTTATGTCAGGTATTAATTTGGTATTACTCTTATTTTCTTTTGTAACGAATCCTGACTTTTATGCATCAATGATAGTAATCACTTAAAATCTATCTTTCTGTAGTTAAAAATGTATCTTATTGTTTCATCGTAACCAGTGTGTGTGGATTAAAGTGTATGGAAAACTCCATTTGGGATAACAAGGTTGGTGCATTATTATTTTCCTGTGATGACACAACAGACTTTGTATGAGCTTGCATTGTTCAGTAGTGTGCTGGACAGTATAAGACACACATTTCTGGGAGAACAAGGCAGGTACTAAGAATTTGCAGGTTTTGCCCTGTATGTAATTCATGAGTAGTTTGATCATTTTTATCAATGATTCCTTCGGATGCAGGATATCCCTTTGAAATAAAAAAGTCAGTTTAAATAGCAAATTGTCAGTATATTTCTCTAAATCTAAATCGCCGAAAGCCAACATAGATCCTATGCATCACTCATTGTGAACTCTTGAAGGGGCTGAAGCAGTGCATAGTAACTGCAATGGCATGTTAAAGGAGATGAATTTCATGCTTAGAAGCAGCACAGTGTCTAAGAGGTGGTATTAATTAATTGTCATATACATTTGTCAGTAAATTCATGTTTACAGTACTTCTACAGTTCAGATAGGAACCAGAAATTGACACAATGGCTCAAACCAATGTCCAGCCATGTCCATGGACCAATGTCCATCCAATATTTTGTCTCTAGCTGTGGCTAGCTCCAGATGCTTCAGAGGGAGGTGTAAGAACCCAGCATTAGGAAGACATACCCTGCAATAGGTCTCATTCTGGTCTCTATAAGTTAGACATTGGCTTTAGCTTTGAAACATGAGGTTTAATATCCTTTCCAAATATTTTATAATCATTACATCTGAAGATTCTTGATATCCATATACATGTTAAATCCTTTTTTAAATCTCATTGGGCATTGGTATGTAGAAAAATGAAAGGTTTCCAATCTGAGTTTGTGTAAACAAAACTGGAGCAAAGTCCTCCAAGGAGTATCATGTATCCACATAATGTTCCTGACTTGTATATTGTGCACTTGAACCTCAGATTTAATTGAAGACACTGAGAAAACCACATGTAACCAGATAATGCCCAAGTGTCTACATATATGCAAAGGTGGAAAGCAAAAAGGTACTCCCCCTATAAGGCTGTCATTAGCTTGCACTCAAACTACTAGTTAATGGATTCTGCCATATTATACTTGCAAGTGTGTTTCTTTTTATTTATTTATTCACCTACTTTAGACATACTTACTTTTAGGGATGCGCCAAGCAGAAATGTGCATGAAACATATGAATCTGAAGAGCAGCCTTTTATAAACAAGGCATGACACCTGATGACTAGAGCTAGATGGAAGTTTTCTGACAGAACGCCATACATCAGAAAATATTGATTTGTCAAAATTAAAACATTTTGTGGGAAAATGTTAATTTTGATTAAACTTTAAAAGGAAACCCAGCAGGTTTCCTGTGAGCCCATCCATTTCTCCAGCTCCTCAGCAATCCACCTGGCAGGCTGTCAAGGATCAAGCCCAGGTTTCCCAAAGCCTCAGGTTTCTCAGCAGCTTGCCAGGTTGGCTGCTGCAGAACTTGGGAGCTCAGAAAATCCAAGAATTGGGACCGGAAATATAAATGGATTTTTTTTGTAAATGTCCTTCCTGTGGAAATTTTTACATATCCAACTTTTCATTCCAATGCCCAGAAATCTTAATCTCCTTTTCACAGGAGGGAAATTTCCCAGACAGCTCTGCTGAAGAGCCTTCATCCAGAAGCCTCTAGAAGCCCATGAAATGCTTCACGAAAGCCAAATTACAGAGCTCTTTACTACATACTTGGCAGTATCTTCTTGTATGAAATTAAATCATTTCACAGAATTAATTCTATTTATGTTCTTTTGGAAGTCAGTAATGGGAACTTTTTACGGTGATTTTTTTATTCCTTGAAGAATATAGAGATTGTTTCGTCAAAACAATGATCAGTTACAATTAAACTATAGCAAAGACTAGATGCACTTTTTGATTATGAACATGTACAAATTGTTTATCACCTAACAGCCGAGCCCCATTAATATGCTCAAATGATAGGGAAACCTACTGAAAATTAGAATATAACTGACAACACTTATTGTCCAAAGCTACATTTTGCTTAGCTAGTTAAGCCTTTCCACTGATGTCACAACCATATCCCCAAATGTACACAGATCTTTACACTGAAATACATGAAAGTCCCCTATATGCTCGTTATGTCAAATGTGGGAAGAAACAGAGTTGACTGGAGATTGTGAGGAGAAAATAAAGAAGACATACTGTTTATTTGGAAGAATGAGTTTAAACTGCCAGTTCTCTAAGTGCCCAACTGCTCTTTTTAGAAGCAGTCAGTGGCCCTCTGTAAAACCAAATATAGGAGCTATTCAAGAGCAGATTTTTATTTATTTATTTTTATTATAGCAAGTTGAAATTGTATGTTAAAACAGAATACTTCTGAAAAAGCATTTGGAACAGAAAAAAGCAGTCTAAGTCCAGGTGGTTCAGATCATTTTAGAGAAAAGGGATTAATAAAGATGAAGAAACACTAAGTATTTTTAAAATATATCAAATACATGTTTATAACCTTTTCCCTACTATTTTCTCTTATTCTTTCAGTTGGAACTACTTGCACCAGATGAGTACATTACATGAACCTCACCAAATCTATATTGTTTCAAAAGACATGCATAAAGAATGAGATATACTCTAGTGGCCATAAGGCACTCCAGGGTGTGACTTAGTAGATATACAATACTCCAGTAATGCATACCCTATCGTGACTTATTGTTTCTTTACTGAATTTGGAAAAATAATCAGTCTGTGAACAATAAAAGAATAAGACAAATACGTAACCGAATGTGTTTCTCCCCAGTCCTTCCCTGGCTGCCCGTCCCTCCCCCCCCCATTTATTTTGGCAGCTGTGTTTTATATTACTATAATTTATTATTTGTATCAGACTATGGTCTAAAGTTCCCAGTCAGGAGATGGCACTTCCACATGTACTTTAATGCATTTTAGAAAAATAATTAAATATACTACTCTCTGCTATTAAATCCTTGCTGAGAAATAGGCAGAGACCACCTTATTTTTTTAAATGTATGGATTAGTGAAATGCGGTTTACTGCACTAAGGAATCCAATCAGCAATAATTAGTTTTTCATAGTTTTCAAGACCTTGCAAGAACACAGAATCTATGGAAGGTCACATATCTCAGGCTCTGCAACCAGTGGAGCTATTCAGAAGCGATGTTCATTTAAGTACCTGGCCTCCAGCCTTGGTGAGTCATCATGCATTGAATTGTTGGCAACAGTCCCTGAATAATCCTTTTACTTTTTATAAACCTTGTTTTGGTTGCTTACCATTTACCATAATAATTATATGGGGAGATGTCAATCATTCTGAGAAAGTTCCCTTACTATCTCGTACAGAAAACAAGAGTCTCTTGGCAATGTTAAAAGGAGGAGTTATCTAGTGTCAGTACATGATTCAGTAATGAAATCAGAAATGCATGGATGGATGAAGATAGTAGTGTAATAAATCCGCCTTGGGGCATAAGTCTTTACTGTTTGAAGTATAGGATTTCCTTCCCTCTTCATAGATTCATTGACTTTAAGACTAGAAGGAACAACCAGATTACCTAGTCTGATCCTGTGTATCACAGTCCACTAAATTTTACCCAGTTATCCCTGTTCTGAACCCAACAAATTGTGTTTGACTACAGTGTATCTTCCAAAAAGACATCCAATGTCCTTTTGAAGAAATCAAGAGAATCCACCATTTCCCTTGGTAGTTTTTTCCAGGATGAATCACCCTCACTCTTAAAAAAAAAAATGCTTAATTTCTAATTTGAATTTATTTGGCTTCAGCTTCTGGCCATTGGTTCTCCTCATGCCTTTCTCCACTAAATTAAAGAGCTCTTTAGTACAGTGCATTTTCTTCCTGGAAAAGCACTTAGGCACTAATAAAGACACTTCCCAGTCTTCTTTTGAATAAACTAAACAGACTGAGCTCTTGCAGTCTCTCACTCTAAGGCAGGCCTGCACAACTCGGAAAGCAGCGAGGGCCATATTACTGCAAAAAACCCAGCTGCGGGCCGAAAAGCCCCACCCCCATCCCACCACTTGGCTTGTCCCACCCCTACTCACCCCCCGCGGGCCGCACAGTGAGCCTGTGCGGCCGCATGTGTTCCCTAGGCCACATGTTGTGCAGGCCTGCTCTAAGGAATTTTCTCCAGTCCCTGAGCATTTTTGTGCGGCTTTTCTGTATCTTCTCCAATTTTTCAACATTATTTTTAAATGTGGATACCAGAATTGGATAGAGTAGTCATGTATTGGTCCCACTAGTGCCATATAGAGAGGTAAAATCATCTTTTTGACTTCTACTTACTACTTCACTGTTCGTACAGCCAACCATCACATTAGCCACAGAATAGCATTGAGAGCACTTGATGAGTTGCTTGTTCACTATGACTTCTACATTCTTTTTAGAATCATAGTATACTGTCCTCCATTCTGTAGGTACGTCCTGCACTCTTTCTTCCTAGACATATGTCCTTGTAATAGGATGTTTAAAAAATGTGTTTTGTTTGTATGGGTCAAACTTACTAAGTGATCCACATCATGCCATATGACTGCCCTGTCCCCATTATTATTTACCATTCTCCCAATGTTTTTGTCACCCACAGATTTTATCAGCAGCAATTTCACATAGACTGCTATCTCTATTGATAAAGACAGATAAAAATAATATTGAAATATCATCACTTAACCAGAGTATGTTTGGAATATTAAAAAATTTCTGAAAACGAGGGAGAGATCCCAAATTAATAGTCAGGGCAGATTATGAAATATAACCCATGAAATAAATTAAGCCCTTGACTAAAAGAAGCATCAAAGACATTTTTGTTATATATTGACACTCTCCACTAGATATCAACAGAAGCAGTAGAGAAACTCAGAAATATGAAAGTCGAGAGATAGTTGGTAACCAGGGGTGACTCCCTCTAGCAAGCCCTGGAATCAGTGTATATAAAATTGAGGTAATCATGTGAGACCCCAGAGATGTCGGAACCCACAACAGAACCACAGAATCACTAGAATCATGAAGCTACAGAATCAATTGATACTCATACCAGCTGTGTGAAAAGGACTCTTCCCCCATCCCAGAATTAAGAGGATAAAAAGAAGTGGTGAGATTTCATTTCAAGGACTGTATTTCCCGTTTTTTAAAAAACATAAATCTTCATTAGATCTATACTTTGTAGTGAGACATCACAGATTTTAGATTTTAACTGATACTATATACATGCCCTTCCTTATAAATCCAAACAAATTGGCCTAAAAGAGATAGGAACCATCATTTAAGTAATTGATTTTGATATTCTGAACTTTTCCCTCTGGGCAAATCTATTCCAATAGCAGGGAACACCTTAAGTGTCTGAAAGACAAGTACAGTATATATTTACTCTATGAAGGAATACTGGAAGCAGGGATCACCCTCTTAAAAAAAGTCTTAAAGACAAGTATATACTTACTCTATGAAGGAATACTAGAAGGATGATAAATGTGATATACACTGAAGAACTGAAGCTCATAAATAAATGTAAGAAGAAATCTTCATGAATTGCACTCTTCCTGGGTGCAATTGCTAAGCTTTAACCCTAGACTTTGACAACCCTAGACTTTGACAACTGCATGTATGACTGTATCATCAGTTGTTCACATGCTGATTGGTTAACTGTTGATTGTATGTTGATGTGGTTCTGAGTGAATTAATCAATTATTGATTAGTTAAGAATAATAAAGTGTCCTGACTTTGGAAAAAAAAAATGTTCAAGCTAAAAGCTGACCCGAAAAGAATCTAACATTAAATTAGTAAGCTGACATTTCCTGGACTCAATAAGAAGGGGTTATCTATTAGATTCCATTCTAATATTTGTTATTACACTTATCCAACTGGGAACTCTATTTTATTATATTTTAGCTTTAAAATCTAACTGGCACCTCAAATTTGTAAAACTGACCCCCTTTCCTGCTTACAAACCTACTACAACAAATTGTAGGCTAGCCTCTCAGAACACAGTGTTTTCAGTGTTTATTCACATGTGCTTGTTTTACCAGATACCATTTTAATTATTGCAGGTAAAATCTTCCAACCCAAATAAGGGAAGCGGAAAGACACGAAATAGATGCAGTGTACGCAGAGACAGACAGGCAGGAGAGTCTCAGCCAGGGTTCTGTGAACAGCTGCATAACTCCATCTGTCCCACCGCGGAGAAGGGCTTAGGTTAGGACAAGAGAAGTAAACATGTATGGTAAGCAGAATGATGAATGCACAGAACTACCAATCAGACCTTCCTTCAAGTTAGGGGTGGCGAGGCACAGCAGTCATGGAAAACTGATCTTGAAATTTTGTCTCCCAACAGGCTTTGCCACTGATCCTCGATGGGAGAAGGAGGATTCAGTCCCCTCTCATCTCTAGGAACTCCCCAGCACATAGTCCTAGTAAATGGTCTGTGGGCAGGGACCCGGATTTATCTTTGTGTATTTTAATACTGTTTGTATGTTCAAGCATAAACTAAAACGGAAATGATTTTGCAAGCTTTCTAAAGAGAAAACACTACCCAACATAACTTCAAGCATGCGCAGGCCTCCACGTTGCCAATTAAAATTGAATTACTGCAAACATTTTTTCTAGGTGCTTAAGATTTGATTTCTATTCTTTTGCATTACAAAAGAACCCTTGTATAACCACAGGCAATTGCATCTGCACACTAAGTCTGTACTAATAATTTTATAAGATATTCCTGATTGAGGGGAATATTTAATTCTGAAGAAATCTGAACTAATTTAAATTTCAATGAAACTACGAGTGCACACCTGTCTGCACATTCTGTTTCTCGTGCTCTGTAACATCTATAGCTAGTCTGGCACTGAAGTCTTATTTTCAAAGCAAAATAACTCCATATATTTGAGGAGTTATGGATCACACTTTAATATAATGGCAGTTATGTAATGCCACATTACCATCTGATTTGTATGTTATATTCTAAAATATGTTATTGGCATAAGTAAGAGCCAATTGTGTATGAGAGTGTATAAGAGTAAAAGTAAATTTTGTAAGGGACAATTGTGTATGATGAACATTTTTTATATTCATAACAAAAGCACATACTGGCATCTAAGCATTCAGATTCTTTCATTCTTTGAGTTTTGTTTCCACCTTGTCATGATACTTACAAGCACACATCAAGGGATGAAAAATAGATTCTTATTTTCAAAAAGTTTAATGTTATATGGGTGATATAACAGGGATTCAAAATGCTGTCATTTTCACAAGATATATGGGACAATTGTGCTAATAATGGTGTTGCAACACATAAGAAATTTAGTTTCTTTTTAACCTAAAAACCATGAAACTATTTCCTATCAAAGAGAAATACAGAACATTTCCCTTTACCAGTGAACTTTCAGAGAGATTTTTATTATGCATCTCCTGACCTTAGAAACAATCACGTGAGAAAGTAAAATGGGTCATCTGAAAAGTTCTCTTTAAATATATATTTTTCCTGATCAATAAGACTGGCTCCTCTGGAAATGTTCTAGCTGGGTCAGGTACATAATTCTCCTTTAAAAAAAGTCAAAAAAGCAACCCTTCTCATCCCCTAAAAACCGTATCAATACTGTTAACAATGCATTTGCTTGCAAGATAGTGTCATGGATAAATATTGCACATTATAATCTTTCTGTTTGGTTTTTATTTACTTCACGGTAGAGAGTCTGGCTGCTGTATACATGCTTTTAATCTTCCTAGGAAAATAATAAGTTGATCCTGCACATCCTCACTGAAGGGACGATCCAAAGCACAGGGAAGTCAAATGGCAATCTTTCCATTGAATTCTATAGGTTTTATACCAGGACCTTAGACAAGTAAGCACATATTTCAGGCCATTAACAAGAAAATCAAATAGAAAAATAAACAACTATGGTCTTGATTGTGAGAAATTATTTCATGTGAGAAATTATTCCTGCTTTAAAGACTGCCTCAGTGAAGTTTGTCATTTATTTACATATTAAAAGCTACTGGTTTACATGTTGTTAAGGGTCTGAGTTTATCAGACAAAGTACGAAATTCAATTCAATGCACTATTATTCCAATGGTGTGGAAAGTCTCAAGCCAATGTGACTTTTCCACAGCTTAAACCAAGTCCAGTGATTAGGGCACTAGCCCAGAACTTAGGAGACCTGTGTTCAAGTCCCTGATCTGCCACAGAGTTCCTGCGTGACATCACTTAGTGTCCCTGGGTCTCATTTCCTTGCATTTGAAATAGACATTTTAGTATTCACCTATCTCACAGGACTATTGCGTGCCTCGCACTGAACAATGCAAAGGGGCTGTAATGCAGTTTGTGAACTGGCCTGTAAATGTCAAAGGGATAACTCAGGTGAGGAAAATTAGGCACGTGACTTAGTGTTTGCCACATGGGGCCCTGTAGGTGAATTTTTTAAAAAGTGCTATGAAACAATGTCCTAAATCTGCTTGATAATCCTTGAAAAATGTCATGACCTGAAAAAATGGGGGCCCGACTAACACACCAGAGTAAATCAGGATTAACTCTATTTAAGTCAAACATACATTGATGTAAAAACTCATGTTGGAAATCAGAATCTGGCTCTGTTTTGTACCATTCTATCATTTTCTCCTGTTCTTCCCTGGCAGGCAGGAACATTAGCATTTCTGGATAAATAAAAGACTTGTGTGTGACCTCAGAGTCACATCATTAACTGTGGATGTATTTCTGTAACCTAGCAATAATGCTTCAACTAATAATACATTGTACAGGCCTTTCCATGAAGGAGACTATGTATCTGCTTTTGTATATTATTCAAACACACAATTTCTAAATACTGGCCTTTCAGTTCACAGTTGGGAAAGTAAATTACTGGAGTTTATTCAGCCTGTTTTTGGGGTCCCTGTAATCTGGTCATCTCAATAAAAACAACCATCACTAAAGCTTCAGTTTCCAGACTCACCTTCTGCTGATGTTTCTGCAGTTCACTCTCCTTATAATGATGAGTGTGTATGGTTGATGTAGACTTGATTGAGAAATGATGATGGAAGGAAACTGATATGGCTATGACCTCTGTGGGTGAATGATCTCAACAACCAACGCTAATGGCTTTGGAAATTGAAATCTTTTATTGCCTTTTTTTTTTTACTTTGGGATACATGACAAAATAGTACACAAGTTAATACTGAGAAACTAATGGTACTTTATTTATGCTATCCTTATTTTCAAAAATGGCTTTGCAATAAATGCAATCTTCGTGCAGTAACATATATCAAGACTTGGTTCCCCATTTTCCCATCATATCTGCTGTGTGCAAGTGAGATGTTCTCAAAATGTGAGACAAATAATGTGACTGTCATTTATGGTATGCAAACTAGGAATTTTATCATCTGAATCTAGTTGGAATTGCCTTTGCCTGAAAAGTGGTGCATACCTCAGCAATACAAAGGATCATGACAAAAAGGATACAGCCCATTCAAGCACTTTGAATGTATTATTTTGGAGAAAATAAGTATGCAAGAAATAACGTGTCAAGTTTTATTCAGAGTTCTCTGATTCAGCAAAGCACTTAGGCACAAGCTTGTGGTGATAAACATATTTAAATTTAAACATGTGCTTTAGTGCTTTCTTGATTCAAGGCTTTATAGTGTTAAAATGAGCCCCATCCAAGAGACAGGTACAATAAGTAAGGTTTAAGAGTCAGAGGTCAGTAATTAGGGCACTAGCCTGAGAGTAGGGAAACCAAAGTTCAATTCTTGGTTCCACCACAGACTTCATGTGTGACCTCGGGCAAAGAACATTGGGTATGTGTACACAATTCCAGCACAAGAAGGGATACCCCATGCTAGCTTTCATGTACCAAGCATGGGTAACAACAGTAGTGTATCCATGATACTATGAGCTAGAAGCCAGAGTACAAGCCTGTGGAGCCAACTGCTAGACCCTGCTGAGCCTGTACTGCCATGTCTGCACTACTACTGTTAACCAGATTACAGCTCCAAGCAGATTAAAACTACAACTGTGCTACAACAAGACCTTCACTTGCAATATAGACATATCCTTCATTTCTCTGTGCCTCAGTTCCTACTTGTAAAATGGGGATAATAGCACTTCCTTGCCTCATAGAGGGGCTGCAAAATTTTTGAGGAACTCTGATACTATTGTAATGATGTCCATCTAATACCAAAGGTAGATTAAAGACTACAGACCAAGTCCTCTCCTACAATGGCGCAGCATTGCACAACTCTGGCATGTAAATCTGCCCTTCGATTGATCTTTCTAGCCAGCAGAGGTTTCCTTGCCTAGGCAAATCCCCTGGTACTATAATGCACTCTATAACTATCCTTATTCTGTGCTTCCTCACAGCACAGGAAGTGTGGCCAAAAATCCATGTCCCATGGTGTGGTAATTCATTCAGCTACTGGAACAGCACGCCAGGGCTGCCAGCAGCTGGAACAAAATGAAGCAGCATGAGCTGTTCTGAGCATGACACAACTGTAGCTCAGGATCCACGCTCAAATTTCCAGACTTGCCCAGAGTATGATCCTGCCCCACCCGATGAACTAATCCTACTCAAAGTACCAGCACACCTACCTAGTCACCTTCATCCAGACATCTATAGAGGAAGATGATGATGGGTTGTGAAACAGTTCTGCCTATATTAATTTTGGTTTTGGTTTTCTGTTACCATTTTATTTTACACAAAATAAGTTTTTAAGAGATAGGAGATTTACACAGTGTTTCAGCACAGGCAGTTTTGCTAGCAGTTGAGTATTTTCCAATGAACATTTTCATTTTACAATCTGTTTTTAAAGAGTTTAAAAGCCAGCTGTAAAAAAAGCATTCATCAGTGTCAGTGAAACTTGCCCTATAGGGTTTCTCAGCTGCAGAACAAATTGTGTTTTATCAAATGTGCTTAGATGAGTTTGGGCCAGGATGTAAAAAATTTGCAGTGTCTAATGCAAATAAACAGCATATATTTTTATTTTTAGTAAGCAGCTTATGATATGTACACAACCTTTTCACTCAGTTACATTAAATGTTACTTAAAAATGAAAATAGACAGGCTGTAATGGTTCCAAATGACTTAGTTCAGGAGATTTGGCCAATAATCTAAGGGCTGAGAGCCCACAGAATCATAGAATGCTAGGGTTCAAAAGGACCTCAGGAGGACATCTAGTCCAAACCCCTGCTCAAAGCAGTACCAGTCTCCAATTAAATCATCCCAGCCAGGGCGTTGTCAATCCTGACCTTAAAAACCTCTAAGGAAGGAGATCAACCACCTCCCTAGATAACCCATTCCAGTGCTTCACCACCCTCCTAGTGAAAAAGGTTTTTCCTAATATCCAACCTAAACCTCCCCCACTGCAACTTGAGACCATTACTCCTTGTTCTGTCATCTGCTACCAATGAGAACAGCCTAGATACCTTTGGAACCCCCTTTTAGCTAGTTGAAAGCAAGTATCAAATCCCCCCTCATTCTTCTCTTTTGCAGACTAAATAATTCAAATTTCCTCAGCCTCTCCTTATAAGTCATGTGCTCCAGCCCGCCAATAATTTTTGTTGCCCTCCCCGCTGGACTCTTTCCAAATTTTCCACATCCTTCTTGTAGTGTGGGGCCCAAAACCGGATGCAGTACTCCAGAGCAGGCCCCACCAATACCAAATAGATGGGAAGGATCACGTCCCTCGATCTGCTGGCAATGTTCCTACGTATACAGCCCAAAATGCTGTTAGTTTTCTTGGCAAGCAGGGTACACTGTTTACTTATATCCAGCTTCTCATCTACTGCAACCCCTAGGTCCTTTTCTGCAGAACTGCTGCCTAGACACTCAGTCCCTATTGTGTAGCAGTGCATGGGATTTTTCCTTCGGAAGTGCAGGACTCTTCACTTGTTCTTGTTGAACTTCATCAGATTTCTTTTGGCTCAATCCTCTAATTTGTCTAGGTCTCTCTGTATCCTATCCCTACCCTCCAGTGTATCTACAACTCCTCCCAGTTTAATGTCATCTGCAAAACTTGCTGAGTGTGCAATCCAGATCAGCAAGGATTTCACTGTTAAACCAAGCTGGTCGCCTGCCATATTTACTATTCTTTCTACACATCAGGATGGTTTGTGCTATCTAATCTGCAGCTACCACGCTTCTACAACTATTAGGTTACCAGGTTAAAAGGAACACTATTCAGCAGAGCAGTTTGTGTGTCACCACACCACATAGGGCTAAATTAAGAAGGAGCACAACTCCCCCTAAAAATGGATGGAGAGCTCCCCATTTTCTGACTCTCCTTGAGTTGGAGGGAGTACTGCTCCGTCCAAGCTTCCACATCCTAGTTCCAAGATTAGGACACCTCAGGGATGGGAATCTGAAGTGTGAGAAGCAGAGGAAGCTTATATCTTGATGAAGAGAGATCCTTGGCTCTCATCCTTCGTGTTAGCAGGTGAAGCAGAAGCACCACCTGATAGGAGGGGAGATGTCTGAGCGAGGAGTAGCCCATCCCTTTTTTCACTCCCTAGGCCCTGCAAGAGGAGAAAGGGACAATGCCCTCAGAGCTCACCCCTCTCTTCTGGAGGAAATGGCAGATAAACAGTATACAATCAATTAGACTTGATACAAAATCAAATCTATTAAAAGGTTTTAACATCTTCTAAAGTGCAAAAAATGGCATTTGGACTCCATTTTAATTTGTTTTTACATCAGTACAGAGCTTCCATCCTGGTCTAACACTGACAGAGAAACAACTAAAGCCATCTTTATATACACAGGATGGTACTTCAGTTAGTTACCCAGACC
This sequence comes from Dermatemys mawii, assembly GCA_007922305.1. Taxonomy (NCBI): domain Eukaryota; kingdom Metazoa; phylum Chordata; order Testudines; family Dermatemydidae; genus Dermatemys; species Dermatemys mawii. Next base: position 12,593,611 of record ML677353.1, read on the forward strand.
ACCACAGGGAGGGAACTCAGAGCCCCGGGGGAGCAGGTAAACAGTGCAGGCAAAAGCAATGGGAGAAGCAAGCCAATGGGACTTCAAAGATGGCATCATTGACCTCTCTCACCAGTCCCGAGATGAGAAAGGTGTAAGTGACTGTAAAGTGAAGTTTGCAGCCCTAAAGATGATGTCATAATTGTCTACTGGCCTAGCAAATTTAGGGGGCAAAGGTGCTCCTAGCCACTGCGCTACACCACCATCCAGAAGCAATCCACGATACAAAAATTCATGTTGCATATAACTCCATTATCCTTATTTCTTTTTAGTGATTTTGCCTCTTTAATGTCTGTTATTTTGTTTAAATAGGAGCAGAAGTAAGGGTTTTTTTCTGGGGGGGAGGGGGAATTAATTATCAGGCTCATTCATCTTACATTCACTGAAAATTGGTATTGCATTTCCCTTTCACCCACCTTTAGTACCTCCTTATTTGTTTCGTGTGCAGGACATTTATTAAATAATGTCTCTAAATATACCCTCCAGAGCAGCTGATCAATGTACTTTGGCTGAACCAAGCAGGTCTCCTAGACTTCGAGTTGTGCTTGACTTGTCAGAGGGACATTCATTCATCAGTTTTATTAATGTGATTCAGTTAAAGCTTCTTGGTCTGGGAGAAATGACCTCTGTGATAGCAATATAGCATTAATAGCTGATATAACAATCTTAAAAGCCTGATGGTAACAACTACAAGTGTTAAAATCACATGGTACATACTTTAATAGCCATAACCCCCAAAACAAACTAAATGGAAAAACTAGTTCCCTTATTTAATACATGGGGTCATAAGAACAAAATTACTTAGTTTATCAATTTAAAAATAGCTGCTGGAAGAAATGGAACAGTGATGACCACCATTGATCATTTGGCAATTTCTTCTGGTTTTCTACAAACACTATCATTGCTTTTAATGCTTGGGACTTCATGTACATTAATCACTGTGACTTATCCGGGGCTAGTCTACATTAGAAGTGCTACATAACAGTGATGCCACTGTAGTGTATCTCGTGAAGATGCTCTATGCTGATTGGAGAGCTGTTTCTCATTGGCATAATAAATCCACCTCTGCAAGAAATGGTAGCTATGTCAGTGGGAGAAGCTATCCTGCCAACACAGGGCTGTCCGCGCTAGTGCTTAGGTCAGTGTAACTTATGCTGCTCAGGGTGGATTATTCACACCCCTGAGTGACATAAATTATTTCGAAGTAAGTGGTAGTAGTAGTGCAGATCAGGCCCCCTATCCTCCCCTTTGTAGTGCAACTAGCTTCTAAGATTAGGTCTACATTATCGCTTACTTTGGTATAACATACTTTGCTTAGCAGTGTGAGTAGGCCACCCTCCCCGCCACACAAGCGACATAAATTAAACTCACCTAAGCACCAGTGTGGAGAGCCAATGTGGACATAGAGATGGATTTATTATGCCGACATGAGAGCTCTTTCCCATCAGCATAGAGCATCTCCACCAGATTCACTATAGCAGCACAGCTGCAGTGGTGCAGTTGTGCCCATGCAGTGCTTCTAGTGTATACTAGCTCTTGATTTCAAGGTGTTTAATCATACCTAATTTTAGAGCATTTTTTTTCTTATGGGTGTATTCTTCTGAAAAAATTCACTGTAATATTTGAGAATTTTCAGAAAAATAAAGTACTAGTGCTATAAAACAAGAAAATGTTAGTCTCATGAATAGTTTTTGCATTGTATTTATATAATATCTAGCAATGTAGGTTCATAAATCACAGCATTTCATTAAATGATGCAAAACTCACTAATGTAATATAAATCTCACTCAGCCAATCATTTAAAGTTATATCTGTATATTTTCCCCCTGAGTCTCTCATTCTCACAAAATTATAGCAAAAGAAAAGGTTCTGAAAGAAAAGCTGATGTTTTTGTTTGTTTCTTACTATTTGCAAAGAGCTCGGAGGCATAGCTTTCCATCATTTTGCTTGGTTTAACTAGTTTTATGTCCTGTCCTCTGGAAGAAGTATGGGTGGGAAAACAGGAATATGTTGTTACTCTCTCATAAATTAGCAAGCAGAAATACAGTGCAGCTGGTACGTTCCTATGGAAATAAAATCAAATGACACCTCCATAGGCAACTCTACTAGTCCACCAAGCAAGAGTTCTAAGTTTGCTCCTGATCTGTACAGTACCTCTACAACTGCAGCCATTATATCAGACTACACTGTCCTATTATGGAACACCACAGTATAGCTAATAGATACAACTCTGGAGAGTACCAAGAGTGGAAAAGCTATTTTCTTTTCAGATAGGATAAATATGTTTGACGCTTAATAAAATGTTTAACTTTTAGTTCTAATTGTCAACAAACTGAGCTATGGTGGACTAGATGGATCACAGAATCCATAATGTGTAATGGGGCCTTTCACATACAGGTGAAAAGTTCAGCTGTAGACTAGTATACTAATAACCTCAAATCATTAATACTCTAGCATGGCTTTTTAGAATTTGCTCATCACTTCTATCTGTCTAGGTTGTCAATACCTAGAAAAACATTACAAAACACAAGTAGAGTTAATAGTTCATGACATGAAAAATAAGGAAGAGACCAGGAACCAAGGCTAATCACTTAAATCATCTGAGTGCCAGTGGCTAATTCTCATGGATTAGACCCTAATGCTTGGAACAAGATGCTACTAAAATTTGTTCCCCCATGAAATTGAAAGTGTTGCCCCCAGCTGAGGATGCAATAGCTGAGAGCAATACTGAGGATGGGGAAAGTGATCCTAGCTGCTGGCAGATCCTCTTAGATCTATAAACTCTGAAGATGATCCCACTGCCTCTTCTATGAAGGGCAACCTCCTCCCATTCCAATAAAAGAATTGGAAGTAAAGTCTGCTGGGTGAACTCAGAAAGGTATCTGGTCCTAAGTTTTCCATTGATTTCTCTTAGGAGAAATGATGGATATCAGGAAAAAACGGTATTCCCTTGCTTAAAACAGCAAATTACACACATAACAGATTGTGGATGTTAGTAAATAATAAACTAAAAAGAGTCAATCACCTTTAATTAATCTGGTCATGCACGTTTTACACAACATACCATATCATGCAATTATAAAAAGAACTTTCCCTTGCAACTCCTGCAATACATAATGTATATGTTACTATACCTTGGAGAGAGACAGTGAATTTAAAGAAAAAAAGCTCAACAACATGAAATGAGAATGATGATTATAATAGATAATCTTTAATTGTCACAAATCAGTATAGCACTGGTGATATCAGCAAGTTTCACAGACACACACTAGCTGAGGATCTGGCCCAATACGTGTCTTGTGGCAAATCTTTTCCAAGTTACAATTTGAATTCTGCTTGGAGACAACTGTAGAATTCGAACAACATTAATATGTATTCACATTTTATTGACTAATTTCTTAAGACATTCTAACCATGTGGGTTCAATAAAAGGCATAAAAATGTAACTGAAGTTAATCTTTAAAATTGTTTTGTTTGTGAAACTGTGTTGGAAATAATTTCATCATGTTTCAGATAATTCAACTTTCAGTCATTCTACCCAGGTTTAATTGTGAGCTACCTTGTGTAGTCACATCAGACAGCAAAGTAAGTATAAAATGCTACTGAATCAGAATGCAAGATTTCACCCACTTTGTGTAGGTAATAATTACTACACAAGGTTCAAGGAAAATCAGACCCCAAAGCTGCTACTCATCCTTTTCTGAAAAAAATACATAAATAAAAGCATGGGCTGTGTGTTTTTATTTACTGCTGTTGGTTGGGTCATTGTGACCTGTAAACTGATAGTCAAGATGCTTCTTGAACAGCAGAAAACCTTTCATTTTTTTCCTATGGGACTGATCCTCCAATTCTGTACTGTTTTAACTCCATTGAAATCTATGCTGGTCATCTTGTCTGTCCTTCAAATACGGAATTACAAACTTGGCAATAAGTATCATGCACTCCTGTATTTATTTCCATAGAATGTTCCTTCTTCAACTGAAGTGGCTATTTAGTTCTAGGACACGTCTTACTAGAAGAATGTATTACTTCTCCTCAGAGTTCTCTTTCTATTGTACAAGTATGAAGCAGCATATGCATGAAGCAGACAAAGGTACTCATATATATATATAAGAGGGAATAAGAGAGAAGGTTATCTCGTGGATCAATAACTTGTTAAAAAACAGGAAACAAAGGGTAGGAATAAATGGTTAGTTTTCACAATGGAGAGAGGTAAATAATGGAGTTCCTCCAAATATCTATACTGTGGCCAGTGCTGTCCATAGATGATCTAGAAAAGGGAGTAAACAGTGAAGTGGCAAAGTTTGAAGATGATTCAGACCTACTCAAGATAGTTAAGTCCAAAGCTGAATCTGAAGATTATAAAATGGGTAATCAAAACCAGGTGACTGGCAACAAAATGGAAGATGAAATTCAATGTTGATGTAGTGCACATTGGAAAATTTAATCCCAACAATACGTACAAATTGATGGGGTCTAAATTAGCTGTTACCACTCAAGAAAGAGATCTTGGAGTTGTCTGAAAACATCTACTCAATATACAGTGGCAGTCAAAAATGCTTACAGAATATAAGGAACCAGTAGGAAAGGGGATAGATAATAAGGCACAAAATATCATAATGTCATTATACAGATCCTTGGCATGCCTTGTGTAGTCAAATTACACCTTCAATACTCCATGCAGTTCTGGTCACCCTATCTAAAAATATTATATTAGAACTGGAAAAGATAGAGTAGGGCAACAAAATTGATTAAGGGTATGGAACAGCTTCCATTTGAGGAGAGATTAAAAAGACCGGAACTGTTCAGTTTAGAAAAGAGACAATTAAGGGGGAATATTACATAGGTCTATAAAGATCATGAATGATGTCAAGAAAGCAAATAGGGAAGTATTATTTACCCCTTCACATAAAACAAAAATGAGGGGTTACCCAATGAAATTTATAGGCAGCAGGTTTAAAACAAACATAAGGAAGTACTTCTTCACACAGTGCAGTCAACTTGTATAACCTGTTGCCAGGGGATGTTTTAAAGGCCAAAAGAATAACTGAGGTTCAAGAAAGAATTAGAGTAGTTAATGCAGAATAGGTCCATCAACGGCTATTAGCCAAGATGGCCAAGGATTTAATCTCATGCTTTGGTTGTCTCTAAACATAGAACTGGACAACATGGGATGAACCACTCGATAATTGCTCTGTTCCATTCGTTGCTTCTGAAGGATCTGGCACTGGTCTCTGTTAGAAGACAGAAGACTATTTCAGACGGACAAATGGTATGATCCAGTATGGCCGATCTTATGTTCTTATCACTTCAGCTAAGACTGGATTCGTTTCTTTAGCTCTCTGTGGGAAGAGAGAAGTAACAGTGGGAAGGAAGTTTATGCAACAGAACATCAGAGAGATAAATCTGTCCATCAACATCCTTTTTGTTAACTTTTATTTTTTCTGCTTCTTCCCTTTTCATCATGCATGGCCTGGGATATGGCTAGACATAGTTGGAAAAGGTTTGTTTTTTAGACTGAGAGCTGGCTAAAAGACAGGAAACAAAAGGGAACAAATAAAGGTACATTTTCAGAAAGGAGAGCGGTAACTAGTGGTGTTCCTCCAGAGTCAGTCCTCGGACCAATCCTATTCAACATATTCGTAAATGATCTGGAGAAAGGGGTAAATAGTGAGGTGGCAATGTTTGTCAATGATACTACGCTGCTCAAGATAGTTAAGACCAAAGCAGACTGTGAAGAACTTCAAAAAGATCTCACAAAAATAAGTGATTGGGCAACAAAATGGCAAACGAAATTTAATGTGAATAAATCTAAAGTAATGCACACTGGAAAAAATAACCCCAACTAACTACGTATACAATATGATGAGGGCTAATTTAGTTACAACTAATCAGGAAAGAGAGCTTGGAGTCATCATGGATTGTTCTCTGAAGACATCCATGCAGTGTGCAGCGGCAGTCAAAAAAAACCCAAACAGGATGTTACGAATCATTTAAAAAGGGATAGAGAATAAGATGGAGAATATCTTATTGCCCCTATATAAATCCATGGTACGCCCACATCTTTTGAATACTGAACACAGATGTGGGTTTCCTATCTCAAAAAAGATATACTGGCATGAGAAAAGATTCAGAGAAGGGCAACTCTAATGATTAGAGGTTTGGAATAGGTCCCATATTAGGAGAGATTAAAGAGGCTAGGACTTTTCAGCTTGGAAAAGAAGAGACTATGTGGGAGATATGATAAAGAGGTATATAAAATCATAAGTGGTGTGGAGAGAGTGAATAAGGAAAAGTTATTTACTTGTTACCATATGTAGCGGGGCGGTCTGGTGCCCAACCGCCCCGCAGAGGGCCGAGCC